>JARHVA010000259.1:2940000-3540000 GCA_037957365.1 Torreya grandis
AAAACTATTATTTTGACCATGTTGCACTAATAATTTGACTAAGTACTACTATTGTAGTTTATGTTGCAACAAAATGATTTGATTATCTCGATTACAACATTGATTCTGATTTAATTTTTATAATTTGCAATATTCAGTTCAGTTGTATTATTATGCTACTTGCATGTTGTGTTGATGCCCATTTGTGGCTATAGGTATACATACATGAGCTAGGTTGATGGTGGACTCTAGCAGTCGGGATAATAATGGGTTGAGGCAATGAGCAGTCAAGTGATACGACACAGGGAAAAAAGATATAATGCATAAGCTATTAAGCAGTAGCAATCCATCAGTTATGATTGTTTCATCACTTTTTGTTATCTTTTATTATTTTGTTATTTATCATTTTGATTGTCTTACCCATTCTTGATTGCATATGGACTTCCCTAGTTGTTTCATTTTATTATTATTTTGTCCAGTGATTTGACATTCCATTGATTGTAGGGTTATTTTTATTTTTTAATTAGTTGTTGACTCCCATTGGTGATATGATTTTGAATCTCTTGCTATTATTTGATGTCTTAGGTAAAGGGACACTAATTAAATGATTTGCTAAAAAATTGATTTTGTCATAATAGCCTAAGTAGGAGGGTGTGGACATTTGACTCCTAAATATTTGTTATTATAACCAAATATCTTGGTTGATGGAGAAAATAATTGCATGACTTTGGCTTTGATGAATTTGGGGGATTTCACTCTTTGTCCATTGCATTTTCTTTTTTTATTTTTGTTGTGGGTAGTTGAGGAGAGAGGCATAAGAGAAGATATGGGGGGAGAGAAGAAACCCTACGAGAAAAGAAAAATGGTGGTAGTTGTGAGTAGATCGAATCAAAAACCTTATCAGGAGAGAGGAGGGAGAAGAGAGCAGCGTGTGGCTCGACTAGACAAGGAGGTTGGGCATGGTGCATTGGAGAGTGGTTCCTCTTGATAAACCATTATGAGAGTTGGTGGTGATTAAATCCCAATTTTGTGTAACTAAATAAAGGCCTTTGGTTGGTATGATAAACTCCCCAACCTTCATGAATAGGGAATAGTGATATGGTTGTTGAGCATCATTGAACTTCAACGACACTAATTCATGTTACTATTCCTTCACTATCTTGTAACCCTAATATGAAACATGGGGGCCACATATTGGAATCATTATGATTAATTCTAATGAAATTAAGTGTCACTGAACCTCAACTATATTATCTTAATAAAATTGAATCATTTTTTTCATATGGACTTATAGATTCAAGGGTGATCATTGTTAGGTACAATCGAATGTGTTTGTAAAGTATAAAATAGTGTGCATGTGCATGAACAAGTATCATTACCCCTGAATCAGTGCCAACTGTAAACTATCATAGTGTATATGTGTATGAAAAAGTATCATGCCCCATGAATCAGTGCCAATTGATATATAATTTTATCCATATATATGCAAAATATGAGAGCATGTATCTCAAATGTATTTGTATGTGAAAACATGTAATTACTTTCCTATAAAAATATGTACATATCCATTGCATATGTATCCAAGTGTATCTAAATTTTTACTCTATAACTCATGTATCTATAAATATAGTGCATATGTGTGTCATATTCCCCCATAATATTTATCAATGTGAAAGGATGTTTATTGAAAGAAAAGGCACACAAAACCCTTTGTTAAAAGTTCCATAAAAATTCTCAATAGATCTTGTCCATTAATATTTAGGAGAGGAGAGTCTTACATAAAAATATATTGTGTAGAAAAAGGATCAATATCATAAAACATGTCTTCATATCAAGCCATGTGATGAATGGATACAAATTCAAGCACCCATTCAAGATCCATGAATGAAGCAACAACTTTGGTAGAAAGGCCTTTAATGCAGGGAAATCCTATAAGGACCCCAAATTTTATTCATTTTTGTCTTAAGATAGTCTATTAAGTGTTTGATAAGAACTAGAGGTCTTAAGTAGTCTTGATGTGGAGTCTAGATAGTCATAAGATGCATAGAATTTGAATTTTGGCTTTTCTCGCCAAAAACTCTTTTTGGAAATTTGAGTCTTGTTAAGCCTTTTCTAAGTAATTTTATGTATTTTTGAAGGTGGTAACATGATTTAAACATGTCTAAGAGTTTTTAAACTATAGTAGGTCCATAAAATGTTCATGAATCCATTATCATGGTTCTAGACACTATATATTGTGTAAAAATCAAGACAATGCAATGTAAAAAGAGACCTATGTGAGGAAAATGAGCCAAGAAGTAGTTATGAATATTTTTAGGAGTTATAGGAGTCAATTTTAGTTTTGTAATGGGGCATTCCATAAGAGGTTGATATAAAAATGTATTGACAAGTTTTGGTAAGAAGTGAGTTTTGATGTGTTTATAAGCCCTATTGAAAGTCTGTGAACTGTGCATTAGAAAAATCATTATGATCAAATATGTTTGAGAAAGGACATTCTCATTGTAATGAATTTAATGCATGTTTTCAAGAGATAATATTTGAAAGAAAGGAGGAAAATACCCCTAAGTTGAAGGTTCAATACACAATGCTTGTTCTTAAGTTGTCTAGCTTCGTTATAGACTGTGTTTTTCAAGATTGATCATCAAATGGAATTTTATAACTGCTCTAAATGTTCTTGAAGTATTTTTTAGTATGTTTTGAAACTATAAGTATCAATAAACAATAACCAAATCATCTAGTATTCAAATATATTTACAAACAGACCCATGTTTCTGTTAAAGGTGCTTGTTTACAGGTTGTATAACAATATTTGATGAATATATGGATTTATAATCCAATTACATGGTGTTTTAATTAATTTTGATGTATTTCAGTACTTATATTTCAATAAATAAGAAGGAGAATACCATTTTGAAGACTGGTTCTATAAACCCTGTTATTTTCCTATATATTTCAAGAACTATTCAATGGACTGTATGATTGTATAAGGGCATAGAGGTTGGAACCCATTTAACATCATTATTGAATGCTTTGTTAAGGTTTTTGAATTCATTTCACATTTTTATAACCTTTTTATTTGGCACAGATAATAGTGTGTGTTATCAAATTGTGACACAGGCCTGTAGAACATACATTTTCTTGCACAGACAATTACTTTTTGATGTAGAAACCTTGGATATCAAATAGATAAGAAGCATCAAATGATTTTAATACTATCTTGAGGTCAATACAGACCTAGGAAACCTTTTATAGAATGTTGAAACCCATTGTAATGATCACAATTAAATTTTCTTTACTCTTGGGTTGAGATAGAACCATGAAAGCCCTAAACAAGGGTTTCTTCCATATCTACTATTCCAACCATAAAAAATTGCTAAAACTTTGTAGAACGACTATATTTGAGGTGATTGAAATAAATATAAAGGCTTAATAGAGGTACAAACCCTCTAGTATGGAATTTTTTGAGTTCTATTGTGTTTAGGCTTTAGGAGGCCTAATTGGGGAAGGCTAATAGCTAAAAAGTGGGGCTACAAGTGGACTTAGGCCTTGAAAATTGGTAAATAGGTGGGTCCCATAGAGGGTAGCTATAAATATATTTGGTTTCTCCAAAATCCTTGTAATTTTTCTATACAAGTAAGAAATCAGGGTAAGTAGGGCTACAAGGACTGTGAGTAGTGTAGACAAAGTTGTGTTAAGGAATGAGTTGAAACTTGGAAAGTGTTGGTAGAGTTGATGAGTGGGAAGAGAGGATTAATGAAACCCTTATAATCATGATCAAGGCAATTTGAACCATAATTTCATTAAGTGAATCTCAGTTTCTTGTATACTAAATGAATAAGAGACCCCTTAACAAGAAGTGGTAAACCATTGTTCAAGAAGTGCATTTTGAGAGAAGGCATAGAGTGAGATAGTTTTATCTAGGCTCTGTATCATTTAGTATTAAAGTAGGGAAAGTTATTAGTGTATTGTGGAAAATATTAACATTATGTTTTTTGAGGTGAATTTTAGGATAGAAAACCAAGAACAGTGTTCCATGGAGAGAGTTAGCAGAGGTGAAGATTTGGTCAAGAATATGATAGACCAAGTGACATAGTTGATTTCCCCATTGGTCATGAGGATGGAGGCTATTGAGGATGATCTCAAGGAGAGATTAAAAAGATAATTAATAGAGAGAGAATAAAATATTAGTGAACAAGGTCAAGTAGCACCTTTATAGCCAAGGATAAATGAGAGAGAAAATGAAGAGGTGGTTTAAGCAAGACTATACAAGTAGAAGTAGTTCAAGAAGGTATGGGAATACAACACCATGCATGGTAAATTAAGAAGAGATAAAGGTCATATGATAAGTGGACTAAGACAAAATTTTCAAGGACAATGTTGATATTTCCATAGAGAGGGACATAGAGCAGTAGAGTGTCCATTGAACACTAGCAAAAGTATGTAGCAACAGAGTATAAGAGAAGTGAATGAGGAAAGAAGACAAGAAAGAAATGAGTCTTTACTCATGAGGATAATATTATTACAATAGATTAAATTCAAAGAGCCATCTCAAATAAGAATTTTATTCAAAATTAGATGCAAAGCAAAAGGTAAGGTTTGTAATTTAGTGATTGATGGAGGAAGCACTAATAACATTATGTCAATATAGATGGTGCAAAAATTGAACTTGAAGAGGATGCCACATCCACAACCATATAAGGTTTCATGGGTTTAGAAGGGACATCAAATCCTAGTAAGTGAGCAAATTTGGGTTGAATTTGATATAAGAGGATATAAATATAAAGTCTTGTGTGATATTATGCACATAGATGTTTGTCATTTACTATTAAGAAGACCATGGCAATCTGATAGGCAATTTATTCATGATGGTCAAGCTAATACATACACCATAAAGAAACATGGAGAGATACACATTATTGTCCCATTTAAGGGTGAAGAAGGAAGACAATATGAAAGGATAATGATGATGATAACAAATCAATATTGGAGCAAAGCCATGGAAATTTTGGGTTTGGTCAAGGCACCAAAAAGAGAAGAAAAGATAAGGTGTCTTGAGATGGTTAGTATGAAGAGTTTTGAGTCCAAAAATATATACATAAGAGAGGATGAAAAAAATACAAGGTGACATAAAAGGTCATCAAGAAGAAGCAAGAGAGTGGTCTTGAAAAAGAAGAAGACAAAGCACATATGAGAGTGCTCAAGAAAGAAGATAGACAAAACAAGAAGGGTAACCAAGCCTATGAAAGAGATGACAATAGAATAGTAATATAAATTTTAGATGAGATTGATAAGAAGTGGCTTGGGAATGACACCAATCAAGATAAGAAGATGGACAATGAAGTGTCCAAGAAAGAATGACAAGAGAGAGCCATGAAGGCTCCAAATTTTGATGCTAACCATATGTTTTGTGAAATAAGTGTAGGTAAGGAGCAAGTAACCATTAACCAAAGTTTGGAAAAAGTCAAGGAAAAGGAAAAGATATAGATGAATAAATAGCCTAATGTGGATGTGGCATCCAAAGAAGGAATGGTAGATAAACCCAAATGCTTGAGAAAGAGTCTTGAACAAGAAAGGAACGTCAATGAGTTAGGCAATATGCAGCAATCCCATGAGAGAAAGTCAATTGATTTACAAGATAATCATGTAAGAATGACAAATCAAGGATATGGGATAGTGAAAATAAACACACAACCCTTGCATATGTAGGAGATAGAGAGCAGTCATAGTGGTGATGTACAATAACAAACCAAGAGTCTACACAAGTATGAGGCATGCAAGGACCAAGAAGATGTTGTAAATGAGGTGACATGGATAGAACAATAAATATTGATAAATAAAGAAGACTACCTATTTTCATCAAAGGTTAATCCTTGAAAAAATAAGAAGGTGTATTAGTTTACAGAGGTGGAAGAGTGGTATACACCTACAAGGCAAGAAGAATATAACAGTAGCTATGTTTCTCTTAACAAATTTATTTCATGTGCAGGTATACTATTCAAGAAGATGAACCAAATAGGCCCAAATATGGGGCCCAATAATATTTTCATCTCTATGAGATGCAAGTAGAAGCAAATACCTTCTATAAGGAGGTTCATTGCAATCAGACAGTAGCATACACCAAGTGCATCAACAAAAACCTATGGCAAACACTTTTTTAGCTTGGTAGTATGATGCAGGGGCATCCTATAAGGACCCCAAAGTTGATTAATTTTAGTCTTAATCTATTCTATTAAGTGTCTGATAGGAAATAGAGATCTTAAATAGTCTTAATGGAGTCTAGATAGTCACAAGATGTATAGAATTTAAATTTTGGCTTTTCCTGCCAAAAACTCTTTTTAAAAATTTGAGTCTTGTTAAGCCTTTTCTAAGGACTTTTATGTATTTTTGAAGGTGTAAATATGTATTAAATGTGTCTAAGATTTTTGACACTATAGTAGGTCCATAAAATGTTCATGAATCCATTGTTATGGTTTTAAACACTTTATATTATGTAAAAATCAAGACAATACAATGTAAAAAGAGACCTCTCCGAGGAAAAGGAGCTAAGAAGTAGTTATGCATATTTTTAGGAGTTATAGGAGTTAGTTTTATTTTTGTAACAAGGTATTCCATTAGAGGTTGATAAAAAAAATGTATTGATAAGTTTTGGTAAGAAGTGAGTTTTGATGTGTTTGTAAGCCCTGTTGAAAGTCTGTGAACTATGCATTGGAAAACTCATTATGGTAAAATATTTTTGAGAAAGGAAATTCTCATTGTAATGGAGTTAATTCATGTTTTTGTGATAAAATATTTGAATTAAATGATAAAAATACCCTTGAATTGAAGGTTCAATACATATCCCTTGTTCTTGAGTTGTCTGGCTTGGTTGTAGACTGTGTTTTTCAAGATTGATCATCAAATGGAATTTGATAACTATTCTAAATTTTCTTGAAGTATTTTTTAGTATGTTTTGAAAGTATAAGTGGAAATGAATAACCAAATTATTTGGTATTCAAATATATTCACAAACAAACCCCTATTTCTGTTAAATGTGTTTGTTTACAGACTATGTAACAATATTTGATGAATATATGGCTTTATAATCCATTTCCATGGTGTTTAAATTAATTTGGACATATTTTAGTACTTATATTTCAAGAAACAAGAATGATAATACCATTTTGAAGATTGGTTCTATAAACCCTGTTATTTTCCTATATATTTCAAGAATTATGCAATGGATTGTATGACTGTATAAGGGCATAGAGGTTGAAACCCATTTTCCATCATTATTGAATGATTTGGTAAGTATGTTTAATTAATTTCACATTATTATAACCTTTTTTTTGGCATGGAGAATAGTGTGTGCTGTCAAATTGTGACACAAGCCTATAGAACATACATTTTTTTGCACAGTCAATTGCCTTTTGATGTAGAAACCTTGGATAGTGAATAGATAGAAAACATCCAATGATTGGAAGACTATCTTGAGGTCAATACAGACCTAGGAAACCTTTTTAATAATGTTGAAACCCATTGTAATGCTCACAATTGAATTTTATTTACTCTCAGACTGAGACAGAGCCATGAAAGCCCTAAACTAGGGTTTCTTCCATATCTACTGTTCCAACTATCAAAAATTGTTAAAACTTTGTAGATTAACTATATTTAAGGTTATTAAAATTAATATAAAGTTTTAATAAGGGTAAATACCATCCATTATAGACTTTTATGAACTTTATTGTGTTTAGGCTTGAGGAGGCCTAATTGGAGAAGGCTAATAGCTAGAAAGTGGGTCTACAAGTGGATTTAGGCCTTAAAAATTGGTACACAAGTGGGTCTCCATGGAAGGTTTCTATAAATATATTTTTTTTCTCCAAAATATTTTTATTTTTTCCATACAATAAATAAATTAGGGTAAATAGGGCTACAAGAACTATGAGTAGTGTAAATAGAGTTGTGTTAAGGAATGAGTTGAAACTTGGAAAGTGTTGGCAGAGTCGATGAGTGGGAAGAGAGGGTTAATGAGACCATTATAAGCATGATCACTGAAATTAAAACCATAATGTCATTAAGTGAATCTCAGTTTCTTTCATATTGAATGAAAAAGATAACACTTAACAAGAAGTGGTAAACAATTGTTCAAGTGCATTTTGAGTGAAGGCATAGAATGAGATAGTTTTTGTCTAGGATCTACATCAGCCTTTTGGCTTATCCTTTCCAATATAATAAGAAGAGGAAGAATCATAATTAATATTGATATTATGTTTATTCATTTCTTTAGTAAGATCTATAATTTTCTTATGACATCTATCTTCATTATGTCCCTACATTCCACAAAACATTCATGTATATCCATTCTTTAGTTTGGAAAGGATATTGTGATCTAGGTGGATATACCAATAATTTATCTTGTGATAACTCCTATACCATTCTTATGGATTATGGTCATTATAAAGACATATCCTTGGTCTATGTTACACCATAATAATCTAGGTCACTATATCCAACACCACTTCTACATTACTACACTACCCCTAAAATGATAGCTCATTAGTAAAGGTAGTTGGTGATGTCACTACATATCCATAAAAATATGATGATTCACACAAGGAATAGTTCAACATCCATATTTAATTTCAAATGCTTAGCATGTAATTTATATGTACATATATGTAACCTTAGATAGGTAGATAGTAGTAATTAGATAAGAGGATAGTAATCATACATCTTTCTGAAGATTATTTCATTTAGACAATGAACTGATAAAAAATATATATATTTATTGATTTAGCTACACATCTACCTTTATCTTCATACTAACTTTCTCACAAATATTTTACACATGTACATAATTTATCCAGATCATCATCTTGAGATTTATCTACTAAGCCATCTCCTGGGCCCTAAATCAGTGGAATCAGAGTGGTTCATCTCATTCTCAGATGACCTATCAAATGCAATTAGATTATCTAAGCCTCAGTATCAAACTCAAGACCTATTAGACTTTCTACCGATTGTTTTTGACAAAATGGCCAAACTAATAAAAGAGAATATTCACATGATAATTTAAAAAATAGATAACAAAAGTACTCATGTATCAACATAAATTTATGTTCAACTAGTTAGTATAATTACTTGAATAGGAGGTTTCATCAACATCATCATTAAGTAAATATTTTAGCTATCTTTCCCCCCTAGGTTTCATGTAGACTTAGACATTTATGTATTTGAGGAAAAGTTGGACCTAGATGTAGTAGATAACTTTCTAGATCAGCTATAATATTATTTTCCATGAATGAATTTATAATGAAGAGGATATAAATATTACACTTATAAAAGTCTCTTCACCCATATATAAGTGGTGGTAAGCCTTCAAGGGTGAATATTATCTTGAAGATATCTATGATGATAGCTATATAAAGTGGTCATAATTAAAATGAGGACATGATCAATCATTCCAAGCCTACACTTGTTCATTATATGATCTTTATACCAAACTAGGATCATTCGAGTTAGAGAAAAATCAAGTCATAAAGTACCGTAGTGGCTTATGACCATTTATTTATCTAGACTAAATCTAGTTAAAGTTGAGATGATGGGAGAATCCTACCTCTATGTGAAAATAATTGAGTAAGAGTTTAAGTAGAAAGGAAATAAGGAAACAACCTTTGTTCCAAATCATACACCTAATTTAGACAAGTACACACTATCTAAGATAGGTAAACAGTGCAATTGACACAAAATTAGCATTTACTCCAATGCAGAGTGTCATGCTCAAATGAGTTACCGTACATAGACAAAAATAGAGGATGATGGATTCAAGACCTCAAATGGAGTCATATTAACATAAATCTTAGTATTCTATTCAACACCACATAATAAACCAGCATAGGAGCAAACATTGAAGCAAAGTGACTATTATATTCATAGAGGTAGTTTATTATTTATCACCCATTGATGTATGTGATGTACTCCTTATACATCCATACATGCACAGTCATAAGAGTATGTGTAGTGTCAATATTCACATTGTAATTGCATCAATAGATAGTAAGAGATATTAGATTCTTGAAGTGATTCAATGCTCAACATATGTTTCACTAACTCCAAAGAATATTTTTCCATGTAGTTATGCATACTCAGCCTTCTACATTTCACTACAAGCTAATAAATGATCTCAAGTGGAAAATATAGATCAGATTCTAGAAATTATGTTTACACAAAACTATTCTATACCCATGTATAAAGTCATTAGAACAAGTCATCTCCCACAAAAATCTAAGTGGTTCATTGAGAAAAAACTAGAAGCCAAGGTTTGACTCCTACTTCCTATACTTATCATAATTAGGGCATACATTTTAAAAGTAGGAGTGATTGATCTAGGTTGATCTACCAATAGTGGTTCCCATGGTAATACTCAGGGGATTCTCATTGCCTATGGTAAATACAGAAACACATCTTTGGTCTGCATTACAACAAAAGTATTTAGGTCATAAGATCCTACCATAATTCATCAATGTTTCTCAATTAGTTCAACACCTACATTCTAACCCATAAGTTATAATGCCACTTTTATGTTACCGCATAGCCCCTGGAGTGTCAGATCATTAGTAATAATAGTTAGTGATGTCACTACTATTTTTTTTTGAATAAGATGAGTCACACATGGAAATGGTTCAAATTCCATAATGGCTCTTAGATGCTCAAAAATTAATCTATATATACATATCTATAACATTATATAGGTAGATAATAGCAATTAGGCTAGAAGATAGCAGTCATACATATCTATCAAGATTATGTCACGCATAAGAAAAACAAATAAATAAAATACATTTAATATTTTAGTTATAGATCTTTAAAATACCTTTCTCACAAAGATTCATCATAGTCATATAACTTCATCAAGATCCTTGTCTAGAAAGTTTTCTAGTGGATTATGTCCTAAACCCCATATCAAAGTTATTTTCAAATTGTGATTTAGTATCTTATTTATGTTTCTTTGGTGGACCCTTAGAAGGAGTGTCTTGATTTTAAATAAGACCATGATATTTGGTATATTATGTAGTTAGGACCATTTTTATGATCTTGTCTTGCTCACGAGTCAACCTTTTAGAAAACTTATCAAAATTGGGCATTTTGAGGTAGCACCCACATAATATTGGTGGGAATAGAAGTTGGATAAAAAAATTGAGTATTGTGCACCCAACTTGGATAACACTTAGAGAATAAATTATTCATCATCCTTTTTTTGTTACAATCATAAAAATTATAGCCTTAAATAAGTTTAGTGAGGTAGTCCTGAATGTTGTCAAATTCAGTGGGAAAGAGAGTAATGTACTCTATATGAATCTGATGAGCCAAAATTTTATCAGTCTATGCATATAAGTCTTTTAGTTTATCCCAAGACTTTTTATGATTTGAATAATCCTCTATGTGAAACAATGTATCAATGAAAATATAAATATAAATGGCACCTAAAGCCTTGTCACACTGATTTTACCATTTTGGCTTTATATGGCTTGTGTGGGCTTTGTCTCATCACCAATTATTACCTAAAACAAGTCATTACTCCTCAATATGTTGGCATCTTGGACCTCCATGTATAATAGTTAAAGGAAGTTAGTAGAAGTAGTTTTTAATCCATTTTGAAAAGAATGCTTCAAAAAAACATGAAACAAAAAGAAGTTGGAAATAAAATGCCAAATAATGCACATAGAAAAGGCCAAAAAATTCCTTATCTCAGATCCCTCCATCCCCCACAATAGAAAAACTTATTATTTATACTAGAAAATATAAAATACAATCTCTCACAACTGCTTATAGTTCCACAATTTGAGTTAAAATGCTAGTTTTAAATAAAAATAGAGAAAAAGAGAGAGTTGTGAATTAAATCTTCCTTAAAAATAGATTCTATAGAAAAGCATGCATTTTCAAAAAAAATGACAAGTCAAAATGCCTTATGGATCTCAATATATGAGCCAACAAAGGTATATGAATGGAGAATCCCACAGGGTTCATGGTAATAAAATTCTTTTATGATAAAAACCAACTATAGATAATATAAAGGGTTTAATCCATAGTGACTATGTTAGAACCATGATCATAAAAAAAATGATAGCCTTCTAGCCTTCCTAGATCAAAATATATGGCCTTTGGAGTGACGAGGTAAAAAAAAAAAACTTAGGGTTGTAGGGGGAACCCTTAGAATTTTAATCCATTAAAATAATGGTCACATGGAAGAGTGTATCTAGTGCTATATTATTATTCTAATATAAGTACAATGTCATAGACTAGGTATGGCCTAGGAAGAGCCTTCTAATGCACCATCTATCTTCAAATGAATGCCACAAGGAAATTGCTAACATGTTTTTTACAAACGTGGACTTTCCAAAAAAACTTATGAACTGAATAATACATTAAAAATATGATGGACTGTCCAACCTACAAAAAAAATTATAAAATTACAAGAAATCCTTCTTGCTTTTATTTTTTTATAGGAGTGTCTAACTTCATAAATTCAACAAAAATAATCCATCGAGTGAAAGAAAATGATTTTTTTTTCAATTGAATTTTATCATAAAGTTCATGCCATGGTAAAAAAAAACTTAAAAATAAAATCTACAATTTTGTAAAATTGTTCAACAATGCCTAAAAATGTGATTTAGCACAATCAAAAAAAACCCAGTTAGATATAACCCAAACATTGAAAGAGGCTGAAAAACAACTTAGAAGGCTAAAGAAACATGTGGAAACTTAAAAAAATATATCAAAAGTCTGCGACTAAGATCTATTGGAGATAGACTCTAAAACCATGTAAAAAATGAGGTAATGCCAACATACTCTCATTAATGTCAGTTTACTCCATTGAATAAGAAGTTTGTAAAAACAAATACATAAAAAAATTATTTCCTTAGAAAGGCATTGTTATTTCTAAGGATATTGAAGCGTATATATAGCAAATTCAAACACTTTCCGCCCTTCTCATACTCGGCACATAATATGCATATCTTATTGGATAAATATTTGACGGATAAATATTTGATGTCATTATTTGATGGATAAATATTTGATGTCATTATTTGCACTTCTACATCTTATTTTAAGCTTAAATAAAGATGTTAAACTAACTATAGACTATAATAAACCTAAGTTAGCTTAATTTAATTGCATATAAAATATTGCATGAATAAATACAATTCTTTATGTCACACAGTCTATATTTCTTGGTATAATCTTTTGATTACCCCTAGCCTCCTCTAGGATTATATTTAATTCTTGGTTGTCATGGTATCCCATTGGTTTATCCTCCAACATGTGTTTAAATTTTTATTTCTAAGAGATTGGCATCGTATACACTTGTATATTGATTATACACTTAGTGATGATATTCACCTTCAGTACCACATAGCCTTCTTTGCACACCATATATTTAGGATTTTTTTTCCTCCTATTGTGTTATGTTGATTATCCATTTTCAATTTAATGCCTTTACTCATTGAAGGATCATTTTAAAAATATTTAAACAGTTGTTCATTTCGTGATCCCCTTAACGATGTATATAAGTGGGAAACTTAAGACAATTCCTTTAGTAGTGGTCTAGTGCATCACATTTGTAATTAAAAAATTGAAAACAACCTCCACCATTTCCATCTACTTTGAGAAAATATTAAAAACTCCTCCATATTTCTTGTGGTACTTAAAATTTTGTGGTTTTTTTAGATTGTGATTATGCATTTTGTGCATCACTTGATGATCCTGAAGTCTATAGTGTTACAAGTGTTAGTTTCATAAACATTGCACCAACATGAAACCTTAAATTTCAAGGATATTTTTGAACAAATATTATATGGTTGTCATCTCCTTGACATACTTTGCATGACCTAAGGAATCCCTTCATGGCATAATGTAGACAATTGTTATCATTGTGTCCATCTATTTCACAGTTTGTGTACCATATACCTCTTTGGTTGTCATGCATAATAATTAATGTAATTCATGGAGCTGCATAGCCATGTTTTTTATTTTTTACTCCATTAAAGGGTTGATGCTTATGTCAAATGTTTTTATGACCACTATTCAAAGTGTATCCTCCAATGCCTCGTGTATATCAAAAAAGGTTTTCATAGAGAGATACCTCTTGAAAGGTGCCAACATTCCTCCAAATAACCATTTCACATGTTCGTTTATATAAATTTCATAAGGTAGTTTGGATATAAGTGTCTTGAAGTAAGCATCATATTCATATACACTATCAAAGTCATTTTGGTGAATATCCTTCAACACGACAATTATAATCTTCTCAAAATTGGGAATTTCAAATTTATTTAAAATGCATCCTTGATAAAGTAAGTATTTTGTTCATTTTATTTTGATCATACTTTCATTACTAAATGTCTCCACAATCTAGAAATATCATGAAAAGCTAACTTGCCTTAAACTTATGCATAGTGACTCCTTTAGTGTGTTATATAGTCTCTCACTAATTCACATTCTTATAAACATATTATGTACCTGTATACTCAAGTATATTGAATTATTGCAAAAATATGATTTTCTACATCACTAGGCCCTACTATGCTTGTGGACTTTATTCACTTCTTTAAGTAGTTCCTAGGTTAAGCTTTTTGAATGAGCCACTTAAGACTCTTGAAACTATGCCTAGTGGTGGTCCTTGACCTCTTCTTAAAGGGGAGATATACACAATGTTTATTACTATTAAAACTAATAATAGTGGTTGTGTAGTACTAAGATTGTTACTATCCATCCTTTCTCCTCCTTGTGTTCCAATGGATTTAAACTTGTATATTTTTTTCACTGTGGTATTAAAATTATCTAATGTACTTATTAATTATTTTAGTTTCAAATATGGTATACATTTATCAATATATAAATTTTGACTTACCCTCCTTTTGAATGCCTTTATCTCTGATATGTCTTCACTTCCTCTAAATCCTATTTTTGTATTGTAATTACACATGAAAAGAGGATTTATATCTAGGGTATGGTTTTTATTTCACTAAATTCATTTTTATCCTTCTTCTAGTTAAACCTAGTATATGCAAAGCTTCTTCCTCAACTAGACATTCCCATGATAATATTGTACCATGTTATTATTTGTGCACATTTATGCTTTCTTTAGAGCACATAAGTAATTATTTAGTCAGTCATGTGACATTCCCATCCTATGTGGGTTCTTGTCACATCCTCCTAAATTGTCTCTCCCCTTATCCTATATACTTTGGGTTGAGACTTGCATCTTTATGTCTCTATAAATACACAATCTCCTTTCTTATTCCATTTGGTCTTCCATCTAGTCTTTTGATTTAGGGTTCTATCTTCTTGCTAGATCTTATGTAACTAAACTTCCTCCCCTTTCCTATCATCGACCTAGACCATGCACAAATATGGGTTTATCTCTCCAAGGATAAACGTTTTAAATTTGAATCTACTAGCATCTTATTTATTCAAATTAGGATCTAGTTGATAAAGAACACTTGTGGTTCACATGGAAATTGATAGTTGGCCTCCATTGGACAAGTGCATGTGGACATCATAAATTCCATCAAGTATATATTAAAATCCCATATTCACCATATATATCCATTATGCTAATTCAAATCTCATCAATATCTAAGTGTTTTAAGTTAATCCTCTGTCTAGGCCACCTTTCAACCAATATTTATTCTACAATATGTGGAAAAAGTTTCCAACCACACATATGCATGCTTTGGAAGTTCTAAAAATAATATCTTATATAGTCGATCATAGATTTGCTATTCTATCACTTATTTGAATTTAAAATCCCTTGACATGTTATTTTTATTACAAATTCCAAGGCCAATGTGTTATACCACTCCACGTAATTTGGTGTGACTCAAAAGGCCATCATTGTATAATATTTCCATTTTTTACCTAATACTCCTAAGAATGGAATCAAAATATTGGGTGAATTTACACTACCTTAAAGTTTTACACAAATTTGACATGACCAACAAATAAGAGATACTCTTTACACCAACATGTCACTAAAGTGAAAGAACTTATGATATCATTCAATATGGAGAGAGAGGGGGGGGGGGGGGGGGGGGGGGGGCGGGGGGGGGTAACTAAGCACCTATTGTGTTAGGTAGAAGATTTATTATAGTTGATTCATTAAATATTTATATTAATCTATGTGTGTATACATATTAAGAATTTATAATAAAAATTAAAGATACCATGAATTTCACATAACAATATAACTCATGTAGATAATTGAAATAGAACCTCCATAAATGGAGTTAACAATATTACATAATAAAAAATCTCATCAATGAAAAATCTTTCTATAAAAACAGTAATACTCAATGGTTCCAACTCTCAACTAGTTAACCCATGTAGTATACAACTCTCCTCTAATGAGGAAGGAATTAGGTTTATATATATATACCCAACCCTCTCTTTATATACATTAAACCTTGTCTTTTTCTATGCATTTCTTTCTTTTCCTAATGGTTATCTTTAATCTATTATAATACTTGGCTAAATATAACTTATTTTAGTATGTCAGTCACTTTTGCATGCTTAAAATCCCCATGATTCATGCATCCTTGTTGACCTTATTTGCATGCGTTCTTCTTTTTTGGCACATAACTTTTCCCTCATACTACCAAACAACCTTACTCTCTCCTTGTAATCTTGTGTATCATTATTTTGTGTGCACCTTCTTGAATCTCCATACTCAACTAAAAACCCCAAAAGGGTTAGCTTAAAATGCAGGGTCAATAAATGACCTACGATAAGAAATTAAGTAATTATTATCTAAATAAAAAATTGAAATAAAATAAACAAATAAAAAAAGGATACACAAAAAAATTAAAGAAATAATTAACCAGATGAGGAAATGACCACATTAAAGTAATAATACGTGAAGGTGCAAGAGATCAAAACATGTGGCTAAGGATGAATATTTATTTCCTACCATAGAAACCCTAACTATAATCCATGGGGATAATATGGCCAATGTATCATTATGGCCCATGTATCATTATGAAGTAGATCCATAATTCTTGGAATGAGAGTAATAAATTTTAAGCTATCATAATAAATATTTTGCTATGGCATTGGGCTTTGATATTCTTGTGTACTTTATCCACTCGCTTGGTTGCTTCTTGTGTTAGGTTTTCCACTTGATCCCCTTGGGACTCTTGAACCTATAATTAGTAGTGGTCTTTGAGCTCTTCTTAAATCAAGGATCAATGCAATGTTTATTACTATAAAAATAATAGTAGTGGTTGTGTAGTGCTAGGATTTATAGTAGCCATCCCTAGTCTACTTTATGTTTAAACTCATACATTTTTTTAATGTGGTGTTCAGATTAGCTCTTACATTAGTTAATAATTTTAGTTTCAAATATGGTATAAATTTCTCAATAAAAAAATGTTAACTTACCCTCCTGTTGAATGCATATATCTCTAATATGTCTTCATTTCCTTTAGATTCTATTTTTGGTGTTGTAAGTGCAAGCAAGAGGTGACCTGATAATGTCACCAATCAAATTTTATTCAAAGTGGAAAGGTGTTGGTAATGTCTATACATAGATTCAAGATTGGTTTGGATAGAATTTCATGATAAAAAATGGCTTATACTTATTGGTTTGTTGATTAGTGTTGGCCCAATGTTTCAGATCACTAACTACAGGGATAAAACCATGTTTATATCCATTAACATTGGTTTTCAAGGTACAATGAGACTAACTTTACTTTATGGTACATTGCTCTCAAGTGCTTCACAAATTAAATGGCAAATTTAGGCTTCCAAGTGGTATAAACAAGAGACCCTAGGTGTTCCTAATATACCATGAGGTACGTGGAAACTAAACTTTATGTTTAGTGTTGTATAATAGCTATGAGTATTGGGAAAACACCTCATGCCATGGTTTCTATAAAAATAAAATATGTATCACATCATGAAAGACACTAATTAGTTTAAAAATTATTAGAACATAGTTTCAAAAACAAGAAAAAGTAATGAAAAATAAAGTGAAATAAAATTTGAAATATTTTTATGTATGGAAATTAGAAAAATCTAACCTAAGGTCAAGGGAATTTATCTAATTTCAGATTTGTATCAAAGGTTTCAAGGCAATGACCTCAAGTTCAAATCAAAATCGAAGGTCAAAAATTTATTTGCTTACAATGTCAAATTTATATCCAAAAATTGAAGTTTCCCTCTCAATTCTAGGAATTATAAAAATGTGCATAAAACCCTAAGATAAAAATCAAGAAAACAATTAGCAATGTTTGAATTAAAATTAAGGATTCACCAAAATGTTTAATCTAGAATAATTGATTGAATATAATTAAATGTGTAATAAATATAGTAAAATAAAGAATTTAAAAAAAACAAAATACTAAAATTATTAATTGGACTAAGGTTAGAGAATGTTCCATGAAACTGTATTATTTTTGCATTTTTAGGGTTATTATGACTATTGATTGTATAAAATCACCTAGAAACACCATTATGTTAGAAAACAATAATTCATAGTATATTGGGAAAAATCTACATGAGGTTAATAGGAGCACATTATGGCCTTGTTTGCTAACTATTTCCATGTCCTAGTTGATCATACACATAATTTCTCAATCTAGGACCATGAAATTTATTACAAAGGTTGACTATTAAATTTTGTGTGCTAATATGCCATGTTAAATACCTATAAAATTTGAACCCTAGCCATTTACAAGCACACAATGATAGATAAAATGAAAAAGTGGAAATTAAGTGGAAGTGGGAATGGTCTATCTATGTTAAAAAAACCTTTTGTAGTCTAAGTGATACCTACATCACACAAATGGACCTTAGACTGATGTAGTTATCACTTTTATGGAAAGTATGATGAATGCAACCATCATATTTTGATTAAAATGCTTAATAATAAATTCTCTTGACCTGAAATAAAATAATATTAGGATTTTCCTATGACTGTAAAATTATAGAAAAGTTACAATTAGACATAATAAGTCTCTTTGCTCAATTAAAAGTGATTTTGAAATAATATTATCATATGATTTTTAGGAGAGTGCTAGGGGTTTTTAAGTGAATGCATTGATGTGATTTTATAGATAAATGTTTCAAATATTTTCACCTACCAACCTTAAAAAAATGCATTGAAAGGGTAATATTAAATGGATTGAATTTAAAAATCTACTTTTAGAGTGCATAGACAAGGTCACGCTAGTTGGACATGAGCGTAGTGGGCTCTTGTATACCTAGTGTTGACTTGTCATAAAATACTAAGACAATTGGGATATGCTTTGAAAAGGTATGTGAGTTGAATAAAGATAAATTTGATAGAAATAGGGATGTTTATTTGATTATCTCAATGTTGACAAGACATAAAAGGTTCTCATATAGATTTAAAATTAGAGAAATGGAAAATAGACCAAATAAAGGTAAAGATGTCAATAATAAACATTTTAAAGAACTTAGTTATTAAATTTGATTTTATATAGGTACCTAAAATCTTTGTAAATTATATCAAAGTTGTGACTAATCCATCTTATTACAAGATCTAGATAATTTGTCCACACATTTGGTCATCTATTGTCGTAGGATATCCTTTAGTGGCATTTTGATTATATATTTAATGTAATATCTTGTCTCTTCATTCATAATAACCTTCTCTCTCATAGGGTATAGATACCTATCCTCTCACACTTTTCCAATATGGTTTCCTTCAGGCATCCCTAGAGGTGGAAGATCTTATTCTTTTTATTTATTTTTAGTAATAGCTGGAACAAAACCCTAGTTTTTGGGATGAGAATGTACCGTGTTCATATTTTTCAATGTCGTATCCTTCATCTACATCTTAATAATAGGATAATCTTACTATTATGTCATCTTGTTATCCTATAATATGCACAAAACGTTTTCCCCTATGGATTATATGGATAATTTTGTGCAGTATGATTTGTTTTTACACATAAGTAACAAGTAATAAACTACTTTAGTTGTATATTCCCTTCTCAATTTTTATTACCAACCTAATAACATCCTTGATAACCTTTGTCATAATTTCCATATCTTTAATGGGATATCATCCTTATTGTTTGCTATATTACCCTATGTATCATGTATGTTGAGTTAGTTATTTTTTTATGAAAAAAAGGTACATCTATGTTGGTATTATGAAGAGGGATGTATCTATATGCAATGAGCTAGGATTGACTTGAAAATAATTCTATCCATGAGTTCTAGACTCGGATAAGGTAAATAAAATACAACCCATTGATACTTAATATATATGGATATTGAGCAAATGGATTTGCTAAACCTAGTAAGAGGAACACTTATAACATAATATTAATAAAGAGAGTTCTAAAGCATCTAGGAGATCAACACAATTAAATAACTCTAACTAAGTATTTATATTTGAAGTAATCTAATCTATTATTTCCAAAATAGAAACGTAAAGAAGGGAATGGGTTAAAAACTTATTAAAAGGGTTAATGAACCATGGTAGGAAAATGAGGGCCTAGTGTAGACAATAGAAAACCACACACACAGTTCTAGTTGTCAAAATGCCTTGAATTTATCTTATATTTAGCTATATCAATAAAGTCAAAATATCCTATCTTGAATTAACCCCATTATCTAATCCATTTAACCTAACCTCACCTTGGACTATGTTGGTTAGCTCACTAACCAACTAACCCTTTCACCCTAACTAGCCTTTTTACCCTCGTAACCCCTTTCACCCACCTTCTAACCCATTTTTATGCTCAGTACCTTGACCATCAATGGTTAGGGTTAACCATCAATGATTAGGTATAAACCATCGATGGTTAGACCCTTCTTACTGGTAACACATGACCAGCTATTCTCAAGGAAATTAGGCACAAATTTAATAGTTCCACCTGATCCATCTTCTAACCCATCACAAACACCTCATAATATTACAAGATTATCTTCTTACTCCATCACCTTTTGCCTATAAAAATAAGTGAGAAAGCAGAGAAGAGAGAGACAAATTTTTTATTTAGGCTATCTTCATGCATGTACTCAGTCTTCTAGGTATTTAGGGATTATTTATGTAGATTTCTCCAATAGCCATCAACCCGAACCTCTGGCAGATTTCTTCTAGCTCCCCTTCACATATTTTTATGCTACCAAAATCTCTTCAAGATCAGGTAAGCATGTGATTACTATTTATTTCTGTTTCCTTTCCATATACCTAGGGTATCCTATCTGGATCTAACCTATTTGACCTTTGAACTCCTCTGGGAACACTCCTTTATCCACCCTCTTCCTTATCAGATCCCAAATAAACCTCCAGCATTAGACATATCCTGATCTCACCCTTCTACACACAGACCCATATGATAGTCCCAAGATTAGCAAGTAACCATTGATGGTTACCTTGAGTAGTGATAGTTAGCCTTTAGGACCCCAACTACTGATGGATGGCCCCCTTGTGACCAAAACCCTCATTTTTGACCAGCCTTGACCAAACCTTATTTGCCCATTTTCTACCTCAGATCAGACAAGACCAACTAGAATAGAATAAAACATTCATTTAGTAAATTAGCATTATCTTTATGTTAGTTTATTAAATCTTTAGCTTACATTATCAAAGTATTCATTTATGATACTTTCATGTATGTAACTTTCCTTTCATTTCTTTTAGCATTAACTTGTATCAGAGAGTGGATTGATAGCCTCCATATTTATTTCATGCTTTCTTGGATCTAGCATAAGCTAGGAAATCCACCCTTCCTCATCTAAAAATCAATCTTAATTTGAGTGATTTCTTATGCAGGTTATCTTCCCCTAGCCAAAGAAGAGTTCTCCACTTTGTCTAGTTCACACGCACATTTCTACCAGGTTTTTCTATTATACCCATTTCACCCCTTTTTTGTAGCTTTATCTCTTTATATATTTATAGTCATAAAAGTGTAAATTCTATTAGAAACATTTTGGCATGTCCGATGGGACCCTAGTTCCCTTTCTTCTTTATTGTATTCTCATAAAATGAAATCTAAACATTTCATTTTGGGTATAAAATAAATTTTTACATTCATGGTTGGCTTGCTTGATTTAGCTCACCTAGTTAATTAAAGCATCATGAATTAATTATAGCATGCATATGTTACACAACCAAAACACTCACACAAAAATAAACATCATAACATACTTGAGATAAGGCCCATTGGTATTTCATCACCCATTGGATCACCTTACCCTTTTTGGTGATCCTACTTGGATTTCATCACCAAGGGAGGACCCACTTCATTCTCTGGTAGAGTATAAACTCTAGATAAATGGTAATTATTGGCTAAGCAGTCTGGCTCAGCTCCAAGTTTGTGGAGTGTGGGGAGCAAGCCTCTAGTACCAAGCCATATACCCAATCTAGTACAAATTCTTTTTTAGCACCATAACAAACCTAAAACCATCCTTAGCTTGCTCATTTAGTACCTAGTTCACAATCCAAACATCTTTCACACTCTCTAAGGCATAAGTGAAAAGTAATTTAAAATGAATCCTAGGATTAATTATTTTTTTAGTTTGTGCCTTATTTGCCTTGAACTTTTCTTTACTTGCTCATATTTTGAGGTGAGAGGTTCGTTATTATTTTCCAATTCCTCATATGGTTTTAATCAGGCAATAACTAAGGAATAAAACCCATCAAACATCCCCTATCTCTTCCTCTTCATCATCCATGAAGTATACTTCAGAGGTTGAGGGTTCTCCTCATCATTCTCCCCCACCTATCATGCATCAAATTGTTTTTGAGGGTGATGTTGCTTTCACCACTTTCCTTCACAATAACCCCATTCCCCTTCAAAACTATCTTTACACATTAGCTCATCGTACCCCAATTATTTTGGTTCTTCCCAAGGACCCTCTTTTAGGCATGCTTCATGAGCTTATGGTGGTTGTTACATCTACCCAACCCTTGGTTACCCAAGATTCATATTCTACCCATAACCCATCTTCTACCACCACCCAAACCCAATCCAATGTTCCAACTAATAATCAAACACCCCCTACACCAACCAACAAATCTAATGTAGGGGTAACCTAACCTCTTGTTACTTATCCCACACCCACTTTAGGGGTAACTTTTTCCCCTCTTTCCACCATTCCTTCCACCACCATCACCCAACCAACTCATACCCATCTCCAAAACTTGGTACTTTCTATGCCTCAAACTCTTCCACCCATCAACACATGAGTTACTACTCAAACTCAACCCCAACCCACTCATACATCCATACCTCTAACTACAATAACCTCTCACCAAATTCCCACAACTTCTTATCAATATGTGCCTAATCCACAAGGTAACATAGCCCCTTAAACTCAATATTATGTACCCATGAATCTTTATGGGGCACCATCTCAACCTCTTATGACCACCTACCAATATTCAACATCTTCACAACCTCCTTATTAGTATGTTGCATCTACCATACCTTAACCCAACTTATCCTACAATATTCCATCTACACAACTTCAAACTAACTTGGTTAAGATTTTAATTGACAAAATAACCAATCTCAAATCATCCATCTCAGGAACCCATAATCTTCCCTCTTACGACCAAATATTTAATGAACCTATCCTTGTTAATTTTTAGATCTAGGGTATAGTTTGACATTACTTGATTTTTATTTTATATCCTTCATCTCCTTAAACCTATTAGATCACAAGCTTCTTGCTCAACTAGGTGTTCTCATGGTGATGTAGTATCATGTTCATATTTGTGTGTGTTTATACTTTGCTAAAAATGAAAAACTTTTATGCGACTCGATTATGTACCCTTTCCATATTACATGGGTTATCACAATATCCTTTTAACTTGCCTCTCCCATTCTCCTAGATTAATTTGGATTGATTGAAACTTAAAGTCTTTAAAAATGTGCAACCTCCTTATTTATTTGATTAGTCTTCCATATTTTACTCTTAATAAGGGATATACCTTATTATAAGATCTTACACAACTCTAATTCCACCCCATTCCTGCAATCCACCCATCCCATGCACAAATATGGGTTTATATCTTCATAGGTAAATTATCAAAACCCCAATCAACTAGCATCTCCTTTATCCAAAGTAAGATATACATGATAAAAAAATCCTTGTAATTCAAATATAAATTAATAAATGGCATCCCTTGGATAATTGTATGGGGACTTAAAAAATTACAAAAAATATATATCTATTAAAACCACCTTTTTCACCATATGTCCATTATGTTATTCAATATCTCATAAATATTTTTGAGATTTCTAAGCCACTCCTCTATCTAGGCCACATTTTAACCAATATTCCTTCTATGATTCATATCAAAGGTTTCCAACCACATGTAGATATACTTTAGAAGTTCTATAAAATAATATCATATATAGTGGGTTAAAGATCTATTGTTCTAACCACTTTTTTGACTTCAAACTCCTTCAACATTGTGTTTTTCATGAAAACTCCACAACTTGCATGGCAAAGTCCATGTGACCTTGTGTGACTTGGAAGGCCATCATTGTATATGAATTCAATCTTTCGAATGAGCATGTCTTAAGAATAGAACTAAAATGTTGGTTATATTTGCAATACTTTATAGTTATGTGTAGATTGTATTTAAAAAAAATAAATAATGCAATTTACATCAGGATATCATTTAAATCTAAGCACCTAAGAGCTCATCCAAGATGTAGAGAGATAATTGAGCACCTATTATGTTAGGTAGAAGAGATATTATACTTGCATTATTAACTATCCATGTTAATTTATATGTGCATACATATCAAAAATATATATAATAAATATTAAAGATACCTTGAATTTTACATAATGATATAATTCATGAGATAATTGAATTGAAACCTCCCTTAATGATGTTAACAGGATTAAATATTCTAAAATCTCCCTCTAATGAGGAAGGGAGTAGGATTATATAGACACCCAACCCTCTTTTTATATACATTAAACCCTATATTTTTTCCATGTATTCTTTTATTGTCCTTAAATCCGGCTTTAATCTTTTTCAATACTTGGTTAAATATAATTACTTTTACATGCACTTATGTGATTTACACTATTATGTCAACTTATTTTGCATGTTTAAACACCCCATGCCTTACGCATTCTTGTCAACCTTATCTACATGTGATCTTATTTTTCAACAAATAGATTTCATTGCATGCTACCAAACTACCTTAGGATCTCATTGTATTCTTTTTAATCCTTCTTTTTTTATGCACCTTCATATATCACCATACTTGAAATTAGAGGTTTTGTTTGTAGATATGTTTTTGTTTTTTTTTTAATTAGGCTTCCGGTTTATGTCCAAATTTACTACACAAATTATAATTTCCATTAAAATTTGACTTTATGATTCCTATTACCAAATTTTTTATTCTCATTTTTCTATTAGTAGAATTAGGTTTGGTTTTTTAGTTTTTTGGTTTTCATTGTTTTAAGTGTAAGAAGCACCTTAGTGGCAATCTCTTTAGAATCAAAATTTGGCATCACTTATTTTTATTTAAAAGAAGAGATAAAAGAGTAGTAAGGTCAGGGACATTTTGTTCTATTTGGTATTTAAAGTTAAGAATAGAGATGAATTTGTGAAACTTTTCATGAATATTTAACTAGATAATTAAATAGAGAAGTTGATCTTGAATTAAATTACAATTGCATTCATCTAATTGAGATTTAATATTTTTTATTTTTATAATAGGATTAACTAATTTTCCGTCACCTTTCATGGGAGTAATAATTAGTTTAAATATAAGTTTAATGATTTTTGAGAGACGAGTGCCCTTATGGATAGATTCAAAGAGTTTTCAAGCATCGTTGGGTGACCCCTGATTATTAATATGTAGGAATTCTTCCTTTTCACTCTTTAAAATGATTGAAATGGCTTCTTACAATTTATGTTGAAATGTTTATTTATTTAAAATTCTTTTTTACACAACCATCTTCATACAAAAGACTGACTAGATAAAAAATCCATAAAAAGTGTTGCAAGTGTTAAAAGTGTAAGAGCCACAAAAAACTTGTACAAAGTAAAAAGAAATAAAATAAACTTTTTAATTTATTTTTAAAAAATAAGTTTGACCAAAAAAAATAGGATTGACATGTTTCAAACTCTTAACCTTGCTTTTATAAGTGTTTAACAAAACTACACTAACCAACTTCCCTTCAACATTATATAGAATATACATACAAGATATGTTATTTATAGTGTATTTAGTCAATTTTATTTCAATTAAAATATATTTTTTTAACATGCATGTAAAAACTCAATACAATTTTTTTATTTTTTGGTTTAGAAACAATTTAGAAATTAAGATCCTAAACTTTCATTTGTATGGAATTTCTTATTTAATAAATAAAGTGTTCAAAAAATATTTTTTCAAACTATATAATTACCATTTACATGCCATACAATAGCAATGGTGTAGGTATGGAGGTAGGGGTGTAGTAGATGAGGGCTAAATCAGGGTTTGGAAAAATTCATACAACCTTCAAAAAGCTCTTGAAGTATTCTAAGAAAAATAAATTAGTTTTTGCTGCTCAGAAACTAAATTTTGTATTATTTTCAACCCACATAGGTCGTACCATCACACTCAAGATGGAAAAAAACCAAAAAATGTTTAGATGCTTCCACAGGGTTTGTGTGAGGTCTTAGCAAGCCAAAACCAATGAAGATCCACCTTTAGAATAGATAAGCATGAAACAGAGGCATTAAACTAATTTAAACTAGTTTTTCTCTGCCTCTTAGGTTGTACCATGTTGTACAGGCACACCCAGGAGGATTTAAATTTTTCAAAGTACAGTTTTAATGCTTGCAAGAACGTTTTAGCAAGAAAAAATGTAAAGATCCACCAATTAGAGTAGAGAAATAGCCTACAAATGACTTGAAAGAAATTTCTACTATGTTTCCAACCTGCACATGCCATATAATGTCATACTATAACACCCCATGTTGAATTTGGTTGATATAGTTATAGGTTTGAGTGTCTAATTACTTGAACTGAAGGTTGAAATGTTTTTTTGATCAAACTATAGGGATTCAATCTTCCACAAGAACCACCAAGACTACAAATAATTTTTCCTTCCTCCTATGTTGTACAAATGCCATACAAGGCTAAGTTTGAATTAAAATTTACTTTCACAAGGGTCTCCACAAGTGAATCAACAAACCAACAAATATTTCTAATCAATCCACGTATCAAAATAGCTTTGAAACCATGTTAAAATAAATGCACACTAAATCTAGATATGAAATTGATAATAAAGACATAGATAACACTAGATGTAAGTGGGAAAACCTCATAAAGAGGTAAAACACCCATGTTGCTTATTCATATATGAGAAACCAATATTGACTCAATACAATTAACTCTCCTCTCCTCACTTATTCTCACAATCTCTTCATATAACCAATTATTTGAATAAGCTTTCAAATGCCCATAAGCATAGTAAATGACCCATAAGCATAGTAAACTCATTTATAAGTAGAATTAACCATTGTAACCAACAGGTTCAACCTCCACCCAATGGTAAGTTTTAATAACATATAGTTTATTATTTATTAATGCATAAAAACTATTTATTAATGCATATTTTAAATCATATAAAATAATAAAATATATTATTATTTATTTATTTATCAATGTAATTTAATATATTAATGACATTTATATACCACTTAATCATTAATTATTCTAATAAAAATAGAGGGTCAAAAATGGCCTAAGCTATGAAATCAACTAATTTTAATTTAGATACAACAGTGAAATGCAAATGATAATGAAAAAGGAATAGACCCAAAATAGCTATATAAATAGTTTACCTAACAAGGAAAGGACTCACATTGAAGCAATGAGGCATGGAGGTGACTAAGGATGAAAAAAAATGCCACATATTTACAGGACATCTTGAACTATAATAAACAAAAACATCATCACCAACTAAAAAACTATAAAATCAAGACATAATAATGTCCATCAGATAATGTCAAGGATTAATTTAGTCAGACTAGACAATCCTCGGATGAAGCAAGGTACTCCCTTTTTAACCTAATTAGCATATAAGGTCAATTAACATTAGTTTATTTTATCCTTTTTTTTTATTAGTGTTATCTAAACAAGAATAAATTCTTGAATGTTCAAATTATACAATGTACACAAATAACCATAAAAAATTAAATTCTACCTATGATTTATGACACATGATAAATATAGATATGATCAAACATTTAAGGGATATGAAGTACTCATATTGTTTTGTCACAATCATGATCTCTATGTTTTTTGAATTTTTTCCAATGTACTTTGTGATAACTCTATGTAATATTAGATTAAGAATATACTGTAATAGTTATTCAGTTTGAGTATAAAATTTAAAAAAATACTTGTGACTAATAGTTTCATTTAAACCTAATAAACTCTTTCAAAGAAGTAAAGTATGACTATTTTCTCTTAAACATGTGCACTTATGTTTATATTCATATTTTTATATTCTTAGTTACCTTTTGACCTACACAGATAAACTTGTATTATTTCTCCTTTATTAAAACCATGTCTCTTATAATTTTAACTAGAAAATCCTGTAAAAGGGTTAGTATTTTGGGTTAGACTAACCTCAGCCAATCCTCATCCACCAGTTGAGAATTTCCTACATTTTTAATACTCCAAATTGGGCTCAAACTTCCTATAGTTCTTCATTTAATGTGATTGTGTGCCAAGTCATGTGGATACAATTATAGATATTATTTCACCTAGGAACTCCTTTGATATAAGCATGCTTTATAGAATTTGACCATAGAAAACTTCATATTTTGCAATGAAAAATGATCTAAGAGTAGTGTGTTCTTCATATGTAATTTTATAATAATAAATATGTCTCTAAATGCCTTTAAGCGGCTTTGTATATATATATTTCTCAAATTTGAAATGAGGACTATTTGCACACAAAATTTGTCCCAAGAGTAATGAAATGTGTGAAATAAAATGGTTTAAAATGAAATGTGCCCAAAAGAATTTTTAAAAGTCTTTAGGAAAAGTATGGAATTTATGAATTCCTGCATATGATGATAGATCCATAAATGACTGATTCATCTGAAATCCATAGAAAACTCAATGTTAAGTAAAATAGGACTAGGGATCCATGTGACACAATAAATGAAGATGGAAATGATAAAATAGAGTAATTCATTGTCAAATAAAGTCAAAAGAATAACAAAAATAACAAGATAAATGAACCAAATAGTTCCTTATTAATAATTGAGAATCTATATATGCAAATTCACATAAAAACATTATGAAAACAAGGCTTGTACCAAATTTGGGTATCTAAAAATTCCCCCATTTAATCTAGTATTTAACTGTCACTAAAAATATTGGTTTAAAGGTTTAAAGAGATTGTAAACTTGTATTTTCAAAAGTGAACTTAGACCTTTTATTACCCCCAATGTTTTATAGTGTCCATGTGTTCGTACAAGAAAAAATGTATGTAATTAGATAGATCATTTTCTAAATGAAGTATACTCATAATAATAAATCCAAATATATTCAAAGAATAACTAAACTTGTATGTCTATGGTATTTTTCCACTAATAGAGTATGTTCATGCTATAAAGAGTGGAGATGCCATGGGTCACCTAATGACATGATCCAAATGGAGAAGGATGTTTTTAGTATTATTCATTTCCTAGCCATGGGAATAGAAAAGCTTCCAAGCAGTTTTGGGAAGTAGTTCCTAGGCCTTGAGGGAATAAAATCTCAACCACACTACCCATGTAATTAATCTTGAACCTCAAAAGGAAAGTTTGGAGCCACATATTGGACCCTTGAATTAATGCCTGGACTATTGAGGGCACTGAACCTCAACCACATTACTCATTTAGCTGAATCAATCACTGTAAATAGACTTATAGATTCAAGGTGCTCACTTATAGGTATCATCAATGCCATAATATAAACTATAATAGTGTGTTTATGCCTCATGATTTGATGAAATTGATGCTAATATAGTAACCAATAGTGGATGCATAAACTGTGTTCATGTCTCCAATTTGAACAATCAGTGCTAATATGTGATTTAGAATGGCATAATTTGTCATTCAATCTAATAATTTATAAAATGGTGAAGTGTGTAAGTTGTACAACATATACATTGCATATGCCCCAATATTTATGAATATATAACTTGTATGTATTTATATTGTGATTTGACCCAATTTAAAATAATTAAATCAATCTAAATGATTTTAATAGTCTAAATAACTATACTAATCTGAATAATTGTACCAATCTGATTAACTGTAACAATTTAAATAATTTTTCTAGTCTTAATAATTACTCCAAAATGAATATCTATATGAAATGGGAAATCCCATTGTATTCCCCCTTTTATATGAGGGATGTGATTGTTGAATCAATAATGTCAAAATATGTAGTTGCATAGGTAATTTTGATTGTTATAAAAGTGTATATTGTGAACCATGTGAAATTGATGAAGTAATGTGTTCATTGAGTTAACTTTTTTTTTAATTTAAAAATTTGTAGATTTGTGTACTATTTTGATATTTAAATTAAAAAAATTAAATTAATTATAAAAATTATGAGTGGCATTTGTATCTTGAACTAATTATTAACTGACCTCAATGAATACTTGAATTTGATACGAAATGCTTGGTGCGATTGATTTTCTTGTTGAATGGTATTAATAATTGATATAATAAATATTAATATTATCTCAATAGATGTAGGAATATTCCCTCATTCAATAAAATTAGGGTCAAATTTTTAATAATGAGAATTTTTACAAATTTTGCATTAGAAAATTTGTCCTAAATGCACATGGATATGTTATCATGTAGAATAAAATATTACATGTGTTCCAACACAATGAAAAGGTGTGAATTTGATATACAAATTTTGATTTATCATGTGTACAAACTTGATAAGTATTACTTGGTGAATTGAATTTCAAAAAATTGTATCATAAAGTCACCTCATATAAATATGTCAAGTTTTTAGTTTTTATAATTCATTTGAACAAGTTTGGTCGAGGATGCGAAAGAGTTTTGAAGGATCCAAGTTAGTGTGTGGCTGCATGATTGATTTCCTATTGTATTTGAGTGATTTTTGTATGAGCACATCCCTCACCATTTTGGCATTATGTAGGAGGTGCCCCTAGATACATACCCATAGATATGGACCCATTTAATCAATGTTCAAATAAAATTTACGGATTCACCAATATGTTTTACTAGAATTTGTAATTAATTGGGGTATTAACTATAATTAAGATAAAATGAACTGAAGGGAAATATATCTTTTAAATGACTTGTAATTAGCAAAATGTCATCATGGATATTTGGATCCTCCTAGTCTCACAAATTTGGCACCACTTACTACAATAAATGTGGATCCTCCCTCAGTCATAGTGGATATTGATGACATGGGATGTACTAAAAATTACACCAAATAGTGGATGCAAACAAGATGGCCTTTGATATATCCTATTATGGTTGATGATCTTAGAGTTATGTCCTAAGTGCAAGGGGTATGATGGTGGAGCTATTTGGGTTGCTAAATTGCTCATTGTAGCTGCTAGAGTTGATTATAAGTATATATGTTTACATTAGTGTTGTCACTCAATATTGCACCCTAGAGATGATTATTCAATCCTACTCTAGATTTATTGAAACATTAGATTGCCTCTAGGCATGTGGGTTGCCTATAGCAAAGGTAAACTTCTAGGTTTAAGGGCTAGCTCCCTAGATTGACCCTTGATAGCTTAACACCTACACTTTCTTATTTTCTTGGATGAAAAGGGATAGAAGGAACATGAAAATACACTAATCTAGTGAGGTGATAAACCATAATGATCTCCACTAGACTACCATACAAATGCACTATGAAACATGACTCACAATACTAGTCTCAACATCCTAGATTGCTCTAACATCAGTATTTCAAACATGAAGGTGATATGCATTGCACTCTTCAAGGTGAGTGAATAAAAGATCAGATTGCAGGCACTAATTTTACTCTTTACACTTGGAGATAGAAAAATATACTTGACTACACTTTATGTGACCTGTTAGAGGGAAAACTATTTGCATCAAACATAGAAGAGTAAAGAGAAGACAAGGATAAATACTTATCACTTGACATTCCACTATACACCACTTCACACACTTAGATAATAAATTTATGGAATAAAAAATAGATTGGAAATATTTATTACAAATTCAAATACATTATTCCAACCAGTAGTGCTTCACCATACCAGGAGTGGATTCTTTTTCAAAAGATAAAATGGCTTACATTTATAGAGCATTTGAGAGGAGAGAGAAGAAAGGAAGTGAAAATATCACAAATAAAAGTGTCAAGATGTGAGAACAAATTACATTATAGGATAATGAAGTGGATAATAGACCATGAAGGTCTTCTTGGACAAATTTCCATCTTAAACATGACAAACTCTTCAAACTGATGTAGAGTCCTCACATGGCCCTCTTAAAAACTGCCTTCATGATGAAGCATCACTTGACTGCTTGAAACTGAAATAAGAAGTATTGACACATATGCATTCCCTTAGGGAGGTTGTAAATAAGGTGTGACAATCATCAGATACTTCCCTAACTAATATCCTTCCTTTTGACACTTGTATTCACTATTTTTAGTCATTTTTTGGACCTCTTGGCCTCAATCTTCACATTTATCATCAAAGTGACTAGAAGTTGCTCAAGAAAATACATGGAAGAGATGTTAGTACACCTGTTTAGAACCCCTTTGCCTTCTACTCCATGATTTATACCTTTAAAATATCCCAAATTAGACCTCTCATCTTCTCATTAGGCAGTCACTTGTCATTTTCACTATTTGTCCAAGACTTTTTGTATTGAACTGTGTAATAGAGAGGTTTATGTTAGGAATATAGAACACAAAGAAATATTAATGAATTAAATATGAAAATAAAATATAGAAAACACAACACAATATAGACACAGATTTAAGGTGGTTCACCCAATATGGGTTACGTCCACACAGAAACAGCTAGTCCTTATTATTCAATCTAACAAATGAAGGGAAAACCCTACAATACAACCACTACAATATCCTCTTCACTCACACATAGTGTGTCACCATTATTAAAATTACCTCATATCAAAAGAGGGTTACATATTAGGTCCAAAATGCACAAACATAATTTTTATCGTTAGATCGATGACTTAATAGTGAACGGTCCAAATTTATTATGAAATTACAATATTTTACAATGCATTTTAACAAAATTTTACTTCAAGGGTGCTAACCCTAAACCCCTACCAAGGGGGATCCAAGTATGGTCTTTTCCCCCCCTAGAACCCCATGGTGACCTTAGTGGGGGTGTGTTTTTCCCCCACATTCCCCCCCCCACCCCCGATGAGAATTGGGCATTATAATAATATCAAGCTCCACCATCCAACAATCTCCCACTTAGAGACTAATTGTTGCAAATCCACCACTACAACTCTTCCTCGTAATTCTCCTTTAAACTTTGTCCCTGGCATGTTTCTCACATTCCTTGTTATCCTTTAATACCTATTAAATTTGAATAACTCTTTAGCTTCTCTATACTGACTACTTTTATTAGCATATATGTAGGATTCTAACTCATATAGATCTTTTCCAACTTCAGTTGACCATCTTCCAAAACTAAATGAATGAAGTGATATCTGAATTGTATATGTTTGGTTTTTGAGTGTAATGTTGAGTTCTTTGCTAAATGAATTGTACTCTAGATATCACTATATAACCTTCAATCTTCTTGCTTCTACATTAACTCTTCCATGAACCATTGCATTCATATCATCTCCTTGCTTGTTTATATAACTGCAACATATTCTACCTTTGTAGTTGACAAAGCAACTATCTTCTACAATTTTGAAATCCAACTAACTATTGTGTCACCAACAATGAATACATACATGTGGTGTTCCTCCTAACATCTAAATCTCCAGCCATGTCTACATCAACATATCCTTGTAAGGTAACATCTAACCCTTCATATCATAACTATCTATTAGTGGTCCCTCTCAAGTACATAAGAATCCACTTGACTACATCCCAATGCTCTTTTCTTGGATTATTCATAAACTTGTTGACAACTCCCACTGCATGAGCAATGTTTGGTCTAATGCACACCATATCATACATTAAACTTCCAATTGATAAATCATAGGGTACTTTGGACATGTAATTTATTTCTTCATGTGTTTTAGGACACTATTCCTTGCTTAATTTGAAGTGCCCTCCCAAATGTTTACTCACTAGTTTTACATCTTGTATATTGAATATGACTAACACCTTATTGATGTATTCTTCTTGAGACAATGTCAATTTTCTATTTTTTATGTCTCTTGTTATTCTCATACCAAGGATTTGCTTTGTATCACTCAAATCCTTCATTTCAAATGAATTTGATAGTTTTATTTGAGCTCATTTATATCATGCATGTTAGACCCTGTAATAAGCATGTCATCTACATACAATAACAAGATAATATAGTTGTCATTATCTAATCTCTTAAAGTAAACATAGTGGTCAAAATGACATCTACTATAACCTTATTCTATCATAAACATGTCAAATTTAAAATAGCACTATCTTGGATCTTGTTTTAGGCCATACAAACTCTTCTTCAACCTATACAACACTTTCTCCTTACCTTTGACTTCATATCCCTATGGTTGCTCCATATATATTTCCTCCTCCAAGTGACCATGAAGGAATTCCATCTTCACATCTAATTGTTCAAGGTAAAAATATTCTACTACTACCAAACTTAATATATCTCTTATATGAGTCATTTTGACTATTGGAGAAAATATTTCATCAAAATGTATACCTTTCTTTTATGCAAACCCCTTTACAACAAGTCTATCTTTGTACCTATTTTGCCTCCATCTTCTTCATTCAACCTATAAACCCATTTATTCTACAATCCTCTTTTACCTCCAAGCAATTGAACCAAATCCCAATTTTGGTTAGGTACTAAGGAGTCCATCTCCTTTTTCATGCCTTGTTCCCACTTCTTTCTAGTTTCTACCTGCATTACTTCTTCATAGCTTTCTGGTTCACCACCAACAAAAGATAATAAATAATAAAGTGAAGGAGAGTGTCATTAAGGGAGTCTACTTACTCTAGTAGATCTTATAACTATAGTTCTATGAGTTTGAGGTACTTGTTATATTTGTTACACATTTTGATTTTTTGACACTTTTGGAATTTCATTTCTAGTGATTTCATCAAGTATTGCATATTTAGTATTTGACTTTTCTTGTTTATTTTCCTATAACTGATCTCTATACATGACCTCTTTAAATATCACATCTCTACTCTTAATGATTTTGTGTTTTTTAAAATCCCATAAATGATAACCAAAATCATTAACTCCATATCCAATAAAAGTACATTTCTTGGATTTTGATTCAAGCTTGGTTCTATTTTCTTTATCAATAGGTACAAATGCTTCAAAACTGAAAGTCTTTAAAAAGGAATAATCTACCTGTTTACATGTCTATGCTTCTTTTGGAATGTCACCATCCAAAGGACTTGAAGGCCCTCTATTTATTAAGTAAACAATAGTATCTACATCTACCCAAAATTGTAAGGGTAACCCTACATGTAATCTCATTCTCCTTGCACATTCCATGATTGTCTTGTTCATCCTTTCTGACACTCTATTTTGTTGTAGTGTTCTTAGAATCATCTTCTCTTTACGAATCTCATGGGATGAATAGCAATTATCAAATTCCTTATTGTATAATTCACCTCCATTGTCTGATCTGACATATTTCAACTTATTTCTTGTCTCATTCTCCAAAGCTTTCCATTTCTTAAAAGTATCAACAACATCAAAAAAAAATTTATATGCAATAAACCCAAGTTTTTATAATTGCATCATTAATGAAAGTAACATAATAATAAGAGCCACCAAGGGATGATACCTAAACTGGTCCCCATATATATGTATGCACAAGCTCTAACTTTTTATCCTTAATGTCTTCCCAAATATAATAAATCTAACGCTCTTGTGTTTTCCATACACACAATGCTCACAAAAATCCAAATCACCTTCAAATCTAGCAACAAATTATTTGAGTGGAGAACTTGTATCACCTTCTCACTCATGTTCCCAAGTCTATGGTACTTTAATTTTGTATCTGCTTCTATAAAATCTAAATCAAAAGAAGAGTCAATATTAGCATTATATAAATATAATGTACCTACCTTCCCTCCTCTTGCTATTACCAATGATCCTTTAGTGACCTTCCATCATTTTTTTACAAATGTAACTATGCAGCCCTCACTTCCCAACTGCCCTACTAAAATTAGATTTCTTCTCAACTTAGAAACTTGTCTCACCTCTTTCAGTAACCATTTGTTTCCATTATTTAATTTTATTTGTATCTTACCCTTTCCTAAAATTTTACACGGTTCACCATCACCCAAATAAACTTGTCCAAAATCACCTTAAACATTGTCTTGAAAATACTTCTTATGGGTTTTAGCATGAAATGAAGCCCTTGAATCTAACACCCAAGAATCATTAATATTATCTAATGAAAGGATTAAGCATCTTGTAACACATCACCTACTACATTTGCTTCTTAATTTATTTATTTTTGTCCATCTCCTTGTTTTCCTTTTTGAAACCAACAATCTTTCTTCAGGTGTCCTTTATTCTCGCAAATCTAGCACACCAATATTTTTTTGGATTTGGGTCTGACCTTCTTAGACTTACCATGATTCTCTAGGCCCTTTCCTTTGTCTTTTTGTCTTCCCCTATTCTCCATAGTTAAAGCATTACCTGATGTCTCACATGTGCTTTTTCATCACATTTTCTCGCTAAGAATAGCACCAATAGCACTAATAACATCATCAAACTTTAAAGTATTTGAACTAGAGATAGAGTTACTCACAGCCATGACCAATCCATTCTAGTTTTTTGGCAATGAGCATAGAATCAAAAGAGCCCAAACTTCATCATCAAAATATACTCCTATAGAGCTTAATTGATTTGTGACCTTGTTAAATTTATTTAAATGATCAACAACAAACCCACCTTCTAATATTTCTAGATTAAATAAATGTTTCATAAGAAATACCTTGTTGGATGCTAAGATTTTTTCATATACTATATCCAATGCCTTTATCACATTCTTTGTTGTCTTTTCTTTTGAAATATTGAAGGCCACTAACGCTACCAAGCACAATCGTATTATTCCTAGTGCTTTTATGTCAAGAACCTCACAATATTCATCCTTCATAGCCATTGGATTATTTTCTATTCTACCTAATGGTAGGAAAATATCCTTCTAATATAAATATTCCTCTATTTTCATCTTCCATAGTTGGTAGTTTTGGCCATTGAGCTTCTCAACCTTAAACTTTCTTTCTTCTGCCTTTGCTCCCAATCAAACTAGGAACCCTCTTTTCCTACAAGTTTAATTGCCAAATAAACTTTCGACTCTGATACCAATTGTTAGGAATATAGAACACAAATAAATATTAATAAATTAAAGACATAAATAAAATGCAAAAAAATAACATAATAGAGACACAAATTTAACGTGGTTCACCCAATATGGGCTACATCTACACAAAAATAGCTAATCCTTATTATTCAATCCAAAAAATGAAGGGAAAAACTTGAAATAAAACCACTTCAATAGCCTCTTCACTCACACATAGTATGCCACCGTGATTCCAATGCCCTCATATCAAAGGAGGGTTACATATTAGGACCAAAATGCACAAACATAATTTCTATCGTCAGATATGTGACCTAATAGTGAATGGTTTAGATTTACTATGAAATTACAATATTTTACAATGCATTTTTATCAAAATTTGGCTTTGGAGGTGCTACCGCTAAACCCCTACTAGGGGGGAACCCCCACGATGACCTTAGTGGGGGGCATTACCCCTCCAAACCCCCTATTAGGAACTAAGAATTATAATAAGATCAGGCTCCACCATCCAATAGTTTCCATGTGTATCCAAGGTGATAAATGAATTTAAGTAGCTATAGTAAGTCCTTATAAACCTCCTTCAAGAGCTCTCATCGACCAATTTTCCTCTACACCTGTATACCTTGAATATGAGGATGTCATGAATCCTAAGAGAGTGATAGACATGTTTTAAATGTTCTCATGGCTATTTGACCCCTCCTAGATGCATATCCTTTCATATCTTTTCCATTAGGTCTAAGCAAGGGTTTTAGGAGGGTTTTGAGTTGTTTTGGTTATTAACAATTGTTCATAAAAACTAGATATTCAATCTCTAAAATAATTACACTGAGACAAATTTTAAGACCCTACTCAACTACTCCTAGCTCCTTGAGGCACCATGCAATGTGTCCGTACAGATATGAATACTTGAAGATGGTTTTAGGTCAAATTGACCACTCTATTTTGTTACTCTACAAATTGATGGTTCCAAATAGTCTTATACTCTCCCTTTAAGGTCATCAAATGGATTGGAGGGTTCATATGGTCTTATAGTGAAATTGAGCATCATTAGGGCTTAGACCAGTTATAGGCCTAATAGGTTTGGACTATGTATATATGCACATAGTCACTCGTGAATGTTCCCAATAGATACATATGCTTCTTAGCACTCCTTTATTGCATTCTGGACACCCCTAAGATGGTTTTAGGTCAAATTGACCACTCTATTTTGTTACTCTACAAATTGATGGTTCCAAATAGTCTTATACTCTCCCTTTAAGGTCATCAAATGGATTGGAGGGTTCATATGGTCTTATAGTGAAATTGACCGTCATTAGGGCTTAGACCAATTATAGGCCTAATAGGTTTGGACTGTGTATCTATGCACATAGTCACTCGTGAATGTTCCCAATAGATACATATGCTTCTTAGCACTCCTTTATTGCATTCTAGACACCCCTAAGATGGTTTTAGGTCAAATTGACCACTCTATTTTGTTACTCTAAAAATTGATGGTTCCAAATAGTCTTATACTCTCCCTTTAAGTTCATCAAATGGATTGGAGGGTTCATATGGTCGTATAGTGAAATTGAGCATCATTAGGGCTTAGACCAGTTATAGGCCTAATAGGTATGGACTGTGTATCTATGCACATAGCCACTTGTGAATGTTCCCAATAGATACATATGCTTCTTAGCACTCCTTTATATTCATACCAACCTTTTAACTCACTCCATAGTTCTTCAAGACTCTTCATGTTATTCTTCCAACACTCATATGCTAAACCTATAGGGTGGTTTTAACTAGGAGTGCGCTCTGTCTAAGAAAAAATAAAGGGTGTCTCCCTTATTTATATTTTCAAATTGAGGCTATGGGAGGATAGATTAGGTCATAAATACCATCTATGAAACTTTTCATAGCTAGATCACCTTTGTAGATCTCTCAACATTACAAAACTTTAAGATTGGCTTCTCAAACCTATTGATTGTGTAGGGTTCGAAACTTCAGACTGGGTGACAAGTTAGAACTTGTCCTTATTCTACCTCTTCTCTATGAGAATCATATGATATGGAAATCACCACTATGAGAGTGATCTCAACATGTTCATCATCATACATTTCTACCAACCCTCTAAGCTCACCTCTCCCATTTGTTAGAACTAGTCTATAATCAAATTGTATCACATGTAGATGTACATTAGGTAGAAATCATGAGGCCCCTATAAGTGATCATCAGTGTGAAATTACTACATTATATATTCTTGATCCTTATAATATCATTGAATCACTTCCAACTAGAGTGAACATATATGCTTGCAGGGTTTGCTTATAGTATCTCACTATCAACACTATGGGTCTATAGTCAGGCTATAGATGTTCCATTTGGGAAACCATGGGGTTCATATAGGTGTTCATTAGAGCCTAAGTATTGTTCTTCTCTCCCTTGGTTCCATCTTGATACATATTGAAGTCACTACGACCCTTCCATAGTTTTTTGAACTCTTCTCATGCCTAGATAACATAGTCTCACTCACCACTATGGGTCACTGCAAGTTGGGTTACTCTTAGTCTTCTCACATAGTGCTTTACTGAGTGTTCAAGTTTAAAACCTACTTGAGTTAGAAAACACTCAAATACCACTCTCTCTTGATTAATCAATCACTTCCTTATGTCAGATCATTACTCCTAGGCTTGGGCTACAAGATGGAAACCATTCAAAATTAGAGACCTAAAAATCTTCATCATAAGATGGCACTAGTTATGGACAAAACTCTCATTTGGAGAAGTTAAGGTAAGTTGTCTCAGTTACAAATTTTTCAACTTGTGGACATGGTTCTAGGTATGTTTGTCATATTATGACTTCACTATTATCACAATTGCCTTTTTTATGCTTTTAGGCCTCAATGAAGGTTTCAAATGAGTTCAAACATCTCCATTTCAACATTGCTCTACCTTTTGGATTGAACTCAGGCCATTCTTAGAGATTGCATGCAGGTACAATCAGGTATATGACTATGTGTGTTAGATTGGTTCTCACATCTAATATTATAACCATTTAAAAGGCTCGTTATTATTGTTTTCACTTTAGAAAACTCTCCACAACATTTAAACGTTCATGTGTCATCAACATTCCTAATCAGGGCTTAATCTCACTTGACTGTAGGTGATAGTCAGAAGGAAATTTGACTGTGTTTATGTGTTAGGATTTTCACTTCATCAACAATGAATACTTGAGATTAATCTTTGAAAGGAGAATTGATAACCATGCCATGAGAGGTTGAAAACATGTTACCCTTGATCTGAAACCATTGTAAGAGGGAGAAACTCTAAAACTGATGAAACAATGTCTGCAAACCTTCATGGTGTCTTCAACTAGAAAAATGAGAGTGATCTTTCCAACTTTCTCACATTTCAAATGTGAAAATTAAAATAAAACATTGTGATAAGGATGCTCATACTCTTGAAAATTATGTACAACACTTGGTTTGCTCAGAACAATCCAAACAAAGGAGAAAATTGAAGGCCATTGGGATGTGCAAGCAATTTTGAGGATCTAAAACTCTTATTAATGGTTCATGAAGCACAAAAAACCAAACCTATGAATATTTCCATGATTTTAAAGTGTATAGAGAGTATTATCACCCTCAAAGGCATTTTCTCTAACTCACCTCCTCTTGTCCGTACCAAAGGAAGACTGGTTGACCTTTTTGACTTGTCTAGGAGAGCGATAGGAAAGAGAGGTTGGTTTTTTCCATTTTTGACCTCGTCAAAGCTACCTAAGCATGGAAGTGAACTAAGGGGATCTCAAAAGACATGTTTTTAAGTATCCCACATGCAATAACTATTGTACAGGTTGTACAACTGCTTGAAACTCTCTTAAAATTGCCTAGTCTTCTCTTTTCCACATTGAACCTATAATTTTCAGTTCAAAACTACCATATCTAACATGGACCTAACATATGGGATGTTTAATATCCTCTTGAAACACTTTTCTTCTTGTATAAACTGTACGAGTTCATGTAATGGCTTAAAATTTGACTTCAGATGACATACGACTAACTTTATACAACTATGACAAATATAAACATATGTTTGACCTTATTAAAGACCATGGGACACCTTTTACACCCTAAGGGACCCTATAACAAGTTTTAAATATATAGGGGGTTGACCTAATTTGACTTTTGGTCAAATTAGTCAATATTTTGATGATTTCCTAGGGGTGGAAATCCAACTATGCCAAAGATCAGTTGTTTCCTCCTATCCATTAGGATATGGAGTCATCTGTACACTATATTTGACACTAAATTGCCTCTAAAATGACACCAACATACACCAAACAATAGAAAACAAACACACAAGACAACACACTAAAGTAAGCACACTTGTGTTCTCAAGAACATTTAAGGAAAACACACACAACATAAGCAAAACACATCTATCCTAGTATGTATAAGACCTCAAACACTTAAGGTGAAGAAAAATTAATCTTGGATTCAACCAAGGTCAAAGATAGTACCTCTTGCATCATTATTTCTCCATGAAAGCAATCCATCATGTGAATCATACTTATCAATAAACACTTACTTGTATAGATAGTCAAATTACTTACCATGTTTAGATCTTCTACTAGTTGTAAGTGTGTCACTTGAAGCTCTCACGAATGCTCCATATTCTACTTTAATTCTATCATGTTCAATTGACACTCCTCAAACTGAATCTTAGGAGTCATCAAAGTTATCTAAACTCCACCTTCTTCTAGAACATGATGCATTTGATGTTTAGAACTATCAAGCTTGTCTTAATTCTACTCCAACATGCCTAAAAGTGATTCAACATCAATTTAAGGTATTGACTGCTCCTCAAACATACACATATTTACCTCAGCCTCATTGTATTCCTTCATGACTATAACCTTCTTGGAAGTGACTATACATTCATTATCATGCTTGATGAGACACTCTCCTTCATGCTTGATAAGACACTATCTTTCATGCTTAGGAGGTTCATCAACAACCTTATTATCATATTCATGTTTCTTAGGAAGGGGATTTGACTTACTCAGTTGTGCAAATTCTTAAACTATGCCATGGAATTGTTGCCATATATCATCTTCCTCTTCATGGTTGTCACCTTCATGGACTCCTCCATCTTGTGCAGGTAGAATGACATTGTCTTATTCATTATAGTATTCTACCATGATTTCAAAACCATCAACATCATGCATATGAATGAGGTAATTATCTTCAATGACTTGTGGAAAATAATTTTCACTACTTACGTCAGATTGCCCATCACCTTCCTTGTGGATGATGTATGTGCCAAGATCAGTCTGTTCAAAAAAAGTGTATGGATCATGACCGTAAGTGTCATCACCATACTCATCTAGGAAAATTTCATAAATACTTTCAAGCTTAGAGGATGTTCCACCATCCATAACATACTCCTCTTGACAATTGATTGTACAATTGAGATTAGAGCTTGCTTTACATATGGCTCAATATGAAACTTAGCCAATGGTTAAGTTATAATAGTTACCTTTGCTCCATACCTTGTCTTGAAGGCCAATAAGGACCAATCAATTGAGAGATAACCTCCTATCTTGGCTATGAAATCCCTTGAAAGGAAGATAGCAAAGTGAGCAGGAAAATTTACCAGTATTATATCTTGAAGGAATGAGAAGCTTGGATAATCATGTAAGAAAAATCTCAAACCTTTGACAAGTCCCACTGACTTAGTTGGTGTCCCATCAAGTTTTAGAACTCTCTTAATGTATGGTTCATATTTAAAACCTAGTTTATTTTCCACAAGCTTGGGCATCAATCAGGTACTTGCCCCACTATCCATAATACAATTGTCAACAAGCTTGTCTCCCACAATGAGAGTGAGGTGGAAGGGTGGGGGATTTTCACATTAGTAGAGGGTTTAATAATGTGAGTGGGAGCATTTTTTAGTGCAACATTACCATGACTTGATGGTTGAATATTGGGGTGAATTTTGGATAGTTGTTCTTGAAGAAGATTCTTTTGACCAGGCATGTGAAGCACTTCTCAAAGAGAGAGACTAGTCTTAGCACTCTTCAAAGAAGGAACACTCACCTTTTATTGCATTCTTGAAATTAAAGAAGTGGTTTGAGCTTGAGGCATTGGAGTACTTTGAGTCACCCTTCCTAAATTCTAACTTGAAGTAGGTGTAGAAGTTGTAAGGATTACCACAATTGGACTCACACCTTGTTGCCTTGTAGGAGGATTACTTGGACTTGTGTCAACACCATGAACATCTCCCAAAGCCTTTCTCTTTGCTCTTGTATTAGTTTCCACTAAAGTAGTTTTATTGAGGGAAAATGTATCTTCCACTAGAAAGTTTTCAAGCTTCACTTTTTGGGGTTGCCATCCTTCATTTGCTTGCATGAGGTTCTCATATTTTGCTGAAAATTGAGGAGAAACTCCTCCTTGAGCTACCAAATCTTTCCCTCCATCTACATTGGCATCCATGAATTCTCCTTTCTGCCATTCCTCTCCTTGTACCAAGTTACTATGGACTGGAACCATAGATCTTGTGTTGGAAGTAGAGGCCAGGTTATATGCATTGGATGGCCTATTGAAATTAGGTTGTCCTTGCCCTCTCCCTTAACCATATTTTTGAGGTGGGAACCTATTTATTTGTTGAGGATATGGATAGGGTTTTTGGTTAACTCCATATTGTAAATGTAGTTGTCTAATTAGAGCCTCTAAGGCTTTGCACCTTGCATCCAAATCAAATGTATCTTATACCTTCTTAGGGGCAACTTTGGACTCGGTATTTACATTTGGAATTTGAGCAATACTTGGGTTATCAGTAGACTATCAGGCATAAGAGGCATGGAGACTTTTGGAGGGAGGTTACTAGCTTGTATTATGCCATTCTCAGTTCTAATGACTAGGTCATAGGCTTCAAGTAAGGTGTAATCACCCATAGACTGCAACATGATGGATATGTCAGTTACAATAGCCCTTAGATATGTAGGAAAAAAAAAGCTTGCAGGGGGTCTCATGGGAGGATGTAGCCTATACCAAGTTATTTGAAATCTCTCATTGACTTCATGCATAGTCTCCTTAGGACCTCTTTGAATTAAATTAAGCTGATGAATGAGTGATGTGTGATCACTTTTGTCTTCAAACCTTGAGGTCAACAACTCTCCAAAATCATCCCAAGTGGTGATACATCCTCCTAGCAATGTTTTATACCAATCAAGAGCCTTTCCTCTAAGAGACATGGCAAGTAGTATAATTACAATATTGACTTTAGTAACATTATGAAAGTTGCATAAGTTAGAGATGTCCCTAATATGCTTACTAGGGGTGACATGACCTTCCCCATTGAATGTGGGAACACTCTTGGTAGCATTAGGAGGTATGTCATCATATGCATTGAGATATATGGGATTTTTAGTGTTAAAGGCTAGGAAGGCATGTTGCCTAGCCACATTTCCCTCATGTTCCTCTTCACTTTCTTGATCTTATTGTCTTTAAAAGTTTTTTTTTTTTGAAAGGTCAAGATAGGCTAAGGAAGTTCAAGTTGAAGGAGTGGGTTTATGGGATTGTTACTTCTACTAATAGTTAACCAAGTAAGGACCATGAAGTATGAACAAAAGAATGATAAATATTGGTCTAAAACTAGATATTATCTTGAATAGATTTTCCAAATCTTGATTAGAACACCATATGCAGTTGTGATGTTGTCAAGACTAGCATTCACCTTGATAAGATGTACTTGAGATAATAGTCCCATCAGACATGCCAAAACTATTGTCACTCAATCTTGCACCCTAGAGATGGTTGTTCAATCCTACTCTATATTGAGTGAAACATTGGATTACCTCTAGACCTTTGGCTTGCCTATAGCAGAGGCAAACCTCTAGGTTTGAGGGCTAACTCCCTAGATTGACCCTTGATAGCTTATCACCTACACTTGATTGTTTGCTTAGATGAAAAGGGATATAAGGAACATGAAAATAGACTAATATAATGAGGTGATACACTAGAATGATCTCCACTATACTACCATAAAAGTGCACTATAAAACATGACTCATAATACTAGCCGTAGCATCCTAGATTGCTCTAACATCAGTATTTCAAACATGAAGGTGATATGCATTGCACTACTCAAGGTGAGTGAACAAAAGTTCAAATTGCAGGCACTAATGTTACTCTTTACACTTAGATATATACAAATACACTTGACTACGCTTTATGTGACTTGTTAGAGGGAAAACAACTTACATCAAATATGGAAGAGCGAAGAGAAGACAAGGATAGATACTTATCACTTGACATTCCACTATACACCACTTCACACACTTAAACAAGAAAGTTATGGGATCAAAACCAAATTGGAAATATTTATTTCAAAGGAAAATACAATATTCAAACCAAGAGGGATTTTCCATACCATGTGTGGATTCTTTTTCAAAAACCAAAATGGCTTGCATTTATAGAGCATATGAGAGGAGAAAGAAGGAAGTGGGAAGGTCATAAAGACAAGTGTCAAGATATGAGAACCAATTACATTGTAGGAGAATGAAGTGGAGAACAAACCGTGAAGATATTCTTAGAAACGTGTCCATCTGAAGCATGACAAACTCTTGAAACTAGCATAAAGTCCTCAAATTGCCCTCTTGAAAACTGCCTTCATGATGAAGCATCACTTGACCACTTGAAACTGAACTAGGAAGTCTTGACACATATGCACTATCTTAGGGAGGTTAGAAACAAAGTGTGACAATCATCAGACACTTCCTTAACTGATATCTTTCCTCATGACACTTGTATTCACTGTTCGTAGTCATCTTCTAGCCCTCTTGGCCTCAATCTTCACATTTGTCATCAAAGTGACTGGTAGTTGTTCAAGCGAATCCATGGAAGAGGTGTTAGGATACCTGTTTAGAACCCCTTTTCCTTCCACTCCATTATTTAGACCTTTAAAATATCCCAATTATACCTTTCATCTTCTCACTACATAGTCACTTGTCGTTTTCACTATCTATCCAAGACTGTCTCTAATGAACTATGTAGCAGAGAGGTTTCCATGCTTATCCAAGGTGAGAAATGAGCTTAAGGAGTTAGAAACTCCCTATAGACCTCCTTAAATATATTTCATCCACCAATTCTCCTCTACACCTGTAAAACACATCAAAACCTACAATAATTCATATTCTACCCTATTTGTATAAGTGATGGTATAGTAAAAGTGGATGTCATGAAGCCTGAGAGAGTGCTAGACATTTTTCAAATGTTCTCATGGCCATTTGACCCCTCCCGGATGCATCTCCTTCCATATTTTCTCCATCGGGTCTAGGCAAGGGTTTTAGGAGGGATTTGAGTTGTTCTGGTTCTTAACAATGATTCATAAAAACTAGATGCTTAATCTATGGAAAATGCAACTGAGACTAGGTGTAGGAACCTCCTCAACTACTCCTAGATCCTTTAGGCACCATGCAATGTGTCCATACAGATATTAGCACTTAAAGATGGCTCTCGAGCTCTTTAACTGCATTGTGGACACCCCTGAGATGGTTTTAGGTCAAATTAACCACTATGTGTTGTTCCTTTGCAAACTGATGGTTCCAAACAATGTTATACTCTCCCCTGAAGGTCATCAAATGGATTGAAGGGTTCATATGATATTATAATTGAAATTGAACATCATTAAGTCTTAAACCCAGTTTTAGGCCTAATAGACTTGAACTATGTATCTAAGCACATAACCACTAGTAAATGTTCCCAACATATACATATACATATGCTTCTTATCATTCCTTTATCTTCAAACCAACCTTCCATCTCACTCCACAGTGCTTAACCCAAATTTTAAAAAAAGCTCAAATTTAACCCAAATATATATAATGAAAGTTAGTAAAATTTGTCTCTCGCTCATTTTCCAATCTCTTATGCAAATCATCGTAGTGTGGTTAGTGTATTTTCTATTGATTAATGTTTTTTCTATTGGTTTTAAAGTTTATCCTCTAAATTTTTTTAAGAGGGAATTAAAAGTGTATAAATTCAAATTTCATAACTTCATTAAAAAATGTTTCAGTTTATAATTCATAACTCAAATTCTAATTAATTTTAATTATTTATTTTTATTTTTATTTTTATTTTAAAAATTTTAAAAAATTATATATTAAATTTAAAAAAATCAAAAATTATTTTTTAAACCAAAAAGATCGAGAAATAACTCTCCGTCAAAATTAAAAATAGCATCTGTAAGCTTTGAGCTTCTTTCATGAATTCAAAGCGCCAGACGGCCAGAATCTTTCAGAATCTCACCTCAACATATAAAAACTCACACACTAAAACCAAAATGCAGCTTTAAACTCTAATTTTCACATGTATCCTTCAACCAAAAATACTTTCAAAACAAAACCTGCTAAGGTTCGAACACCAGGGGTAGATGGAGTCCCAAGTTCCAACATGAGAGCGGATTGCTGCTAAACTTTGAAAATAAAGCATATGTTTCCATTCAAGGCATAATCTGATTTCTTTTCACGAAGAAAAATTAAAGTTGGCAAATTCATAATTTTAGCAATTGCAGTGAATTAAAAAATTTAAGAAGTATGGAAGGTCCTATTTTATTGGAGGGTAATTTAATCAGCACTCATAATTTAATTGATTTTAATTGGATAATTAATTTTAAAAAAAATAATATTTGATATTTTTTAATATAGATTTATTTGATTGATTAAGAGTGTAGACCTATTAATTTATAAGTGTTAATTAAGATCAATTTTAATTGAATGACAATTTACTGTTTTTCACAGTATAACACCAAAAAGTCTTTCCAATTTAATTGAAAGCAAACTGTCAAACACCACAAAAGATTATAACAAATATAAATATGTAAATATGTGTGTGTGTGTGTGTGTGTGTGTTTTCTTATGTTTCTTTCTTCTATTATAAATTATCTATCTTATGAGAAATGTTGAATAATTAACAGTCACATCCAATCATTGTTAAATTTAGTTTGTTTTCACTATTTAATTTATCTAATGGCCCCAGATAAGACTAAATAAATCTTCCACAGTATTAGTCTCGTCTTGATATCTTTAAACTTTAATTTGTTAGATATCAAACATTATAATAAAATGGAAACAATCAAAGATAACACCTCAACAAAAATTAAGAAGTTTTCAAAAAAATATTATTTACATAAAGAGGTTTTTTGAAAGGGACTCAATTCTTTTACAAATCGCAGATAAGACCTACACAGTCAGATGAAACATTAATGTCTGCCCACAAAATGTAAGATAAAACCTGATGCAAAAATTAGACACAACAAAATCACAGCGCACTAACAATAAAGAAATATATACAAAATAACCATAACTCACATTAACCAAAAAAAACTCAACAAAAAAAGAACCAAAAAATCCAGTGTAGAAGAGGGATAAAAGAAAAGTTAAATACATCTAATATTCCATAGTGTTAATAAAGAGAAAAGTCTTAATCCTAAGCTGTAACCATTTTTCTTTCTCAACAAAAAAGAAAGTCTTCCATCGTCTATTTGAACACTATCATGCACTAAATTCTCAACTTCTACCATCAACAATTCAGTTATTATTTTACTTATTTAAAATATATTTTCTCAAAAATATGAATAAGTTAAATAAATTTTAAAATTATTTGAAAAAAAAAAAAACACTAAAGCTGGTCAGAGAGTTTTAATAGTTTTGTATAATATGATCCAATTTCCTTTAAATATTATAAATGGATTTCAAAAAACTATTTATTTCTTTCTTTATTAACTTATAAATTGATCTTAACAGCAAGATTTGTCGTCCTAATAAATGGAAGTTCATCTTAGGTTTTTTTAAAGCTACAGGAATATGATAAGGAGGCCGCTAACCCCGTTCTTGTTTATATTAAATGGGGAAGGTTCATGTTGTTTAATAAATCGAGCAAAAGAACTGGGTACAATTCAGGGCATTATGGCTAGCCAAAGGGATATGGGATTATTGCATTTATAACTTGTAAATAACTCCTATGGGAGGATTTCACCAAATCAATAATGATGGAAGGCCTTCAGGTTTAGATTAAGATCATTTCACTTAGTTAATATGGTCTTTAGGTGAAATTATGTTAGCGGTGGGTTAAAGTGTTCTAGGTACTTATATATGGCAGAGTATGTTTAATAAATCGAGCTGGGTACAATTCAGGGCATTATGGCTAGCCAAAGGGATATGGCATTTTTGCATTTATAATTTGTAAATAACTCCTATGGGAGGATTTCACCAAATCAATAATGATGGAAGGCCTTCAGGGTTAGATTAAGATCATTTCACTTAGCTAATATGGCCCTTGGGGTGAAATTATGTTAGCGGTGGATTAAAGAGCTCTAGGTACTTATATATGGCAGAGTATGTTTAAGGTCAAAGTTCAAATTCATTAAACTTTGCCTTGAAAGGTTGGAGATGGGAAAAAAAAAAAAAAAATGGGATAAGTCATGAAACAGGTATCCTCCTTCAACACATTTGGATTGTTTGTTCTTTCTAATAAAAGAATGATTGGTGGAGGATGGATGAGTTAACATATATGACTATCTTTTTTCCCCAAGTTAACTTACAGAGATATTTCACAAGTGGAATCTTATTCAATTATGGTTTAAATTATCGGTGACAAAGCAAGGTGATGTTCTAGTGTGAATCTATCATAAACGTTCATAAAACAGGGAATAATTAATGGTGATTATAGATTTCAAACAAGGTGGTGATTATAGATTTCAAACAAGGCTCTACAACGTAAATATGCTATCTTTCTATGGATCTTTGCTTAAAATAAATTAAATACTCAAGACAATTTGCTTTGAAAAGATATAACAAGGTTTTGCTACGTCACTTGTGTCAAAAAAAAAAGCGAGGAAACTATAATTCACATATTATTCATGTGCTCATATTCAAAGCAATTTCGGGATCACTAATCAGTGGTGATGAGAACAAGGGCTTATGTTGCTTACTTGTCCGAAGAAACATTATATCACTGGATTCAAACACCCTTCTCCTCAAAACTTATAAATGATCTCTAGATATGAGGTTCATATTTCATCGTGTGGGTTATCTAGCATAAATGCAATAGGAAGATTTTATGGGAGATTGGTCAATCACCAACCTCATGATGGATATGGATTTACTCGACACTAGAAGAGGATTTGAGCGGTACATTATCACTCTGAAAGAAAGGTGATTTTGATAATCGTGAGAAGACTATTCTTAAAAAATGGTTCCCAAGGTGTTGGAGATAACTTGATTTTAATAAATTGAATCTTCATGAATCACAAAAAAGTCATTTATTTACCCAACTTGCTTCACAACAAGTTATGTTACATATAGATGAAGTGTCACATGGAAGCCCATGCGATTCCGACATTGGTGGTGTCATTAGAATTAATGAGGGGGTTATTCGATCATTATATAAACAGGTATTACCATTTCATTTTATTTTATTTTTAAACGAGGAAACTATAATTCATATATTATTCATGTGCTCATATTCAAAGCAATTTTGGGATCACTAATCAGTAATGATGAGAACAAGGGCTTATGTTGCTTACTTGTCGAAAGAAACATTACATTAGTGGACTCAAACAACCCTCTCCTCAAAACTTATCAATGATCTCTAGATTTGAGGTTTGTATTTCATTGTGTGGGTTATCTAGCATAAATGCAATAGGAGGATTTTATGGAAGATTGGTCAATTGCCAACCTCATGATGGATATGTATTTACTCGACAATAGAAGAGGATTTGAGTAGTACACTATCACTCTAAAAGAAGGGTGATTTTGATAATCGTGAGAAGATTATTCTTAAAAAATGGTTCCCAAGGTGTTGGAGATAACTTGATTTTAATAAATTGAATCTTCATGAATCACAAAAAAGTCATTTATTTACCAAATCGGCTTCACAACAAGTTACATTACATACAGATGGAGTGTCACATGGAAGCCCATTTGATTCTGGCATTGGTGGTTTCCTTAGAATTAATGAGGGGATTATTCGATCATTATATAAACAAGTATTACCATTTTTTCAAATAATGTGATGGAGGCTATAGCAATTTACCAAAGATTGTTGTTGAGCATAAATCACCTTGAGGATGTTGTTGTCTTCTTGGCCTCCAAGATAACAACTTCCATTGGACTACATCATATTAAAAGTATACAATATGATTTGGCATTTTAAATCTATCTTTTTTGTGTATGTGAAGAGAAAGTATAATGTGGTCGTAGATTTAATTATGCTATGAATCAACGATTTATGAAGTTGTGGATTGCAAATTATTTAGATAATTTTCCCTAGCCTGAAGGACCATTTTTATAGGCATTACTACGTGCTAATCAAATGCTATATTTTTTTTTATTCAAGGTAAAGGGGAGGATATTTTTTGAACTAGGGTTCGTAGACCCTGAAGGAAGTACAAACATGAGAGAGACCAAGGTCTACCAAAGACCAAACAAGAAACAGAACCATACAGGCCCAGAGACAACCAATAAACAACCTAGAGACCAACAAAAAATGACTAAAGAACTAGTCTAAGTCTAAACTACCAGAAACGTCCTTCCAATAAGATTTCATCTTTTTAAGGTTCATATCAATCTGAAGTAACAATTTATATGTATCCATGACGTACTAGGAACCATTGCACTGCCCCTACTTACCTTTGTCTTTGCCAATGAACTTGGGCCCAAAAAGCTCCCCAAGGTAGACTCGTAGATTTTCAACATTTTGAATGCCCTCATACATAGCAGCCTTACTGCAATTCAATTAAAAACTAATATTGACACGAATTTTCTCATTCTCATGTTCTAACATCTCCACCCTGAATGAGAGACTCTAAATTTATGGAGCCTCTTCCTTGGCTGAAAAGATTTGATTCATCCCTATGTTTTCTCACTGCAAGGAATTCATCTTACCTTTGAGCTCTGTAATCTCTCTCATAAACCAACACATTATAGATTTTTGTAGATCAAGCTCTTCAACTATCTTATATGAGTTCTCATTGCCCTTAAGATAGGTCACGAAATTATTGAAAGCCTCATTTTGATCATTCGATTGCTTATTCTAATAGGTCTCCCCTTTATATGTGGGAACATCTGTAGGCACACTTTTTGCAGCCTCTAAAACAAGTTTTTGAGCGAAAATGTTTTCTTGTTCAACATCCTTTTGGCTCTCCCCTGAAACCTCTCTAACATCTTCAACATCAATAAAATCCCCATCCGAATCTCCCATTTTTCTCTATATGCCATGTTTCCCCTAACTAAACCCTGCAGGGTTTGAAGCACTCCGCAGACGTTTCTTTATATTCTCCTGCAGATTTGTATTCTTTCCTTCAACATCCTTGGTCCTATTCTCCACAAGTTTCTTAATGATCTATGTAACCTTGTTTGAACTTCCAGGGTATTTTATCCAAACTTTTTCTAATATCAACAACCGCATCCTTTGCATCTTCCTTCTGGGGCTGAGGAATACCTGGGCTGATTTGATTCATGCCCTTAAAATATTTAAAAATGAGGTAGATCACCCCTTCATGTCTTGGAGTCGAGTAATTGCCATGTTTAAATTTTATGATCGAAACCTCCATTGATTTCAGAATGTAAAAAGCAACACTGAAGGGCACACCATCCCTGAAATAGTTCAACATTTTAATTAAAGACCATCTAACTACATTGTACCAACCTTCCAAGGTTACATACTGCATTATATGGAAGGCAATCTTCGCATACGGCTTGGGCAAGGATTCTCGTTCAAAACAATTGTGAAACAGTTCCAATAGCTTTTCCTCCTCTAGAAAAGTCTCTTTGTCCCTTCTGAAATCTCTCGACCAATTGTAAATCTAGGTTTCCTCAATCACCAACCCAGTAATGGGAGCAATGAGTTCCTCTGTGATGTCAAGAGTAACTCCATTAATTGAAATTGATCTGTCCTCCCAGGATTTTGCAAACATAATCGAGAAGTGCCTATCATATCCTTCAATCTTCTCCATAAAACTAGCAAAACTTCCCACTTGCAGAGCTGCCCAAATTCTTTCATTTTTCCTAACTTCCGGCGGCATTTTTGGTTCGATTCTATTAGGTAAGTCCATGTTGTTTTCCTTATTACCAACCTAGGATTGAAAAAGACTTTTTGTGTTTCAGAAATTGGGCTTCAACAGATAAAGTCGAGAAGAAATGCATTTGTGTTTTGTGTTTGGGCCATTGAAAAGATGTTTCGGGACATCTAGAAAATTATTTGTAGGCTCCAAAAGAATTAAACCAAACAATATGAGTCCCCGACTCAAAAGAGACCAATAAGTTTTCCCTCTATGCATTAGAGGCTTCCCCAATATGCCTAAGGTTAAGAACACTATGATTTCCTTCATTTTTTATCTTTGGAAATAAATCATAGGGATATCTTCATAGTCCATCCAAGTCATTAGACCCACAACAGTCACTCCTTTGTTGGCGAACCAATCTGCTATAGCATTTCCTTCCGTATAAGGTAGGTTTAGTTGGTTGAAGATGGAAGTCTACAAAACAACCAATAAGTATTGATATTTAATTTTAGTGGTTTTTAGATGCATTTGATTATTAAGAGTTGTGTTTTTTTAGTTAGGGAATGTAATGATAGGGCCCAAGTCTGATTCGAATGACATTCTATTCATTACGTGGACATTTTTGCAGGCTTTAATTTTTATATAAATTACAATTAATATTAAAAAGAAGCCGTTGAACAAGAAGTCAATTTGATCAGATGGATAAAAATCCGGTCATCCAAAGCAGCCAACAAGAAGTCAAAATTGTTTTGTTTGGTCGACATAATGATGTTGAAGTTGTGTTTGTCCAAGAGCAATTGCTTGTTAGCATAAATTTGTTTGATTGCCTTTGAATCATAATGTTACTAACTTAATCTAAGTATTGTATTAAGTTGGTTGGGCAAATTAAATGGATGACGTAATGATTTGTTGGAAGCGGCCTTGTAGATGAGTATGTTTACTTGCTCCAGCTCCCCTCTCCTTTTCTATCGCTTAAAATTTTCAAAAAAATCTCTAAACAAGTTTTTTAAAATGCCTTGTTATTTCTAGCAAGATCCCTCAACGTGCATGTCTTGGAATTTTTTGTATGACTCTAAAATCCTCATAGGGGAAAAAGATGTGCTTTAAGGATAGAAGGTGGCATCTTAGAATTGTTTGTATGACACTAAAACCTTCGTTGGGGAAAGAGATATGCTTTAGTCGTAAAAAGGGCATTTTTCCAACACCTCCCCAGGTTGAATCCCGGCATGTAAGGTGTTAAAGTGAGACCCCTCACCAGCGTTTCTTGAAGGGGTGCATAAAATATATAATTAACCATTAAAAAAATGAACTTTTAATAAATGAACATTATCACTTTAATTTTAAGGATAACATAAGCAATGGTGATCTAATTTAAATCTAAACTCCATGCATATATAGATCTTGAGCATTCTTAGTGTTAAATTGCTAGAACTGGAACCAAAAGATTTAAATATCATTATGGTGAGTTATAAAACGAGAAAACAATTCCAGACCGAAATCAAATTCTAGGGCTATAATCAAGGGTAAGTATGATTACTACTATTAAGTTTTTAATCAGGCAAAAAAGGCCTTCTGATTATACAAGCAAATCACATTTTAATGTCTATAATCTAATTAATTAGATTACTAAAATTTAGATTGTGGTCATATGGTCATTTAGACAATGGCTAAAGAATCATGAATCCATGTTCCAGGGTATAACTATTTGTTTTGCAGTATGCAATATCATGCCTACAGAAGGTCAAGCTTTTGGAAAAACTTTCTGTATTGATGGATTTTGAAAAGAAAATGACCTTCCAAGAAAAGAGAGTCTGACAATCACAAGTCAGTTTCCAAGCCTCCACCATTTGGAACCTTTGAACCCTAAAAGAGAAAAGTTGCTAAATATTTGTTGGTAATAGTACATTAGTGGATAAAAAAATTTAAAATTGCTTTGAAATTGGCTTTTAAACTGGTGTGCCAGTGGCTGCAACACCACCAAAAATAACCATACGTGCCCATGTTTTGAGGTTTCAAATGTGATTTTTTTGTAGCAAGATTTCAACTTGAAGCTTCTTGACCATTTACAAAAAAGGGCTCAACCTAGTTGGACAATGCTGTTGTTTCAGGACCATTAAATAAGGCTTCAACCAACACCATCCAGAGTTTTCAGTCCTCCTTGGTCCCAACATTTTTCCATAACCCCCCGATCAATAAAAGAGCAGTCAAGCAGCTAAAGGCGCCTCCACCGCACCCACTGATTTGGGTGGTTGGGGGGTTGGGTTGGGGTTGAGGGGGACTATCTATAGTTGGCACTTGGTCAACATCAGGGCGACTACACGACCATGGCAAAAGAGAATGTTTGAACTCTTCAAGAAACATGACATCCTGTCACATCACAAATAAGGAACTTATCAAAGATTGCACCCAAAAAAGAAAATATTCAGAGGATTGAGAGCCAAATGAAGATATAACTTCAAGCATACCAAGTTTGTGTGTGTGATCCTAATAACTACACAAACCGTTAGAGTTAACCAATAGCTCCACTAAAATATTGTCACCCCTCAAACCTTCCCAAGAGACCCTGTAGATTTCAATTATATGAGCATATGTTAGCTCAAACATTGGTTACTATAAAACTCCAACCAGCAAAATATTCTTCCAGAGTTATTTTCAAAGAATGCAAACACTCCAGATTATTTTTAAAACTATTCTACCCATAAGATCTACATTGCATCACTAACAAGCAATAATTAGAAACAGTCCTAGTTGATTACAAGTTCATATTAACAAATTCCGACCATTTGTGCATTCAGACATCATAGCACAAATCAAAGCCTTAAGGACGTGCTATAAAACACCGTAGAAATTTTGGAATATAGCTGCATAAATACCAATAAACACATTGAAAATGAAATATATGATTTCTGCCTGCAGGGGACCACAATAAAGAGTTCGTTGGTGTTGAAATTCTCTCTAAACCATATGCCTATACTGCATTGATTAGGAAGTCATATTACTGTTGAATATGCAGAGATTATAGTTAATATGATAGAATTCCATACTCTCAGAGATATCGTTAACTTGGCTATCTTGAAACTGATGAATTAGAGCTTATACAAATTAATGAATTATGATGATTGGTGTGCTACACCATCAAGAGTCATAACATTTACAAATTCCAGCATAGCTGGGCTACATCGAATGCCAAGAGATTGGCAGAGAAACAAACCAGAAAACCCCTTAGAATTTACAAAGGTGTTGTACTTGAGATTGAAAGCAGCTCTTTGTATTAATATTGACAACATTTAGAACTCTTCGATTTCTTTTGAGTGGCTTTTTAGTTTTAAGTTTTACTGATTAAATAGCCATCTTCCAAAGGCCAGGAAATGAAAGAATAGACATGCTACTATCCAGTTAAGTTTTAACCAATTAACATTCACTAGACACTACTTGTGATTGCCTTTGTCTAACGGCTAGTCCTTGTCCTTGAAAAGAACCTACTCAACCCACTTCCATGCTTTTCTGACGATGGAACTGAAGATGATGACTTTCCCTCAGGTGCATTCAAAGACTTTGATAGAGCATTTACTGCTAAAGAACGGGGAACATTATTTTTTGTAAGTATAGGCTTTACAAGAGACAAGGTTAGGGAACTTGGCTCTGTATCAGAAGAGCTATGCACTGTCATGAGGCCTTCAGTATAATCTTTATGGACAGGTGAAACAGATTCATTATTTTTCTGCAAGTCATGAGCAGCATTGCCAGATGATGCACTGGTGCATTGGCTGGTCTTTTGCTTGCCATTTCCTGCTACTGGAATATCAGATTGTGATGCCCCTGAGGCATGGTGACTGTTGGGACTCCAGGGATCACCTTGTTCAATTTTTCCATTCCTTTCACTTCTGTGGATTGTGGAATTAGATACATCCACTACATGATGCCTGGAATGTTTTGTGTCATGTAATTCCTTTTGGAACACTAGGCCAGAAGTACTAGTGAACAGCACGTTTTCTCTGTCAGGTGACCAGCCCACAGAATCCTTTGGAGAAGATAGAGCATTCAACTGTCTCCCTACATCAAATATTGCTTTCTGGCACTCAGCAATCTTCTCTGCAGCGGCCTCCATTTCCCTTTTCTGCACGAAAAAGGACTGTTAACAACCAATACCATGAAAACAGCATTTTCTATCCCAACAGGTGGTCAGTGATATAAGAATAACTGTTGTAAATTGTATATTGGAAACCAGCTACCAATCCTCATTAAGTTTGAGAAAATTGGGCAATTGTTACAATTCAGATAGTACACACCTGTATCATAATTGGATCATTATCTGAAATCGAAGACTGCAAACTTGCCAACTCTTCTTCCTTCCTAAAATTCAATAATAATAAATACTTAATAGAATTAAACTGAATTTACAACACTACAAACAAATGGCTTAAATTCATAGTTTCGTGCCATAGTATATAAATTTCCATATGGTGTCCATTCTCACAAGAAAATATACTTGAAACTTCTTCATAAGTTCAAGTGCTTGACACATTTGAAACTCATAATCCCCATGTTGCACCAAACAATAAACCTAAGTAATATGGAGTACATGCTTGTAAGATTTTTACTAACCTTTGCAACTGTTCCTGTAGACCTTGGCACTTTGCCTCAATATCCACATAGTGTTTTTGTTCCTCATTAAGTTCTGACTCTAGAGCCTCCACCTTTTCATGCAAATGGTTCATCTCCACTTCTGCTGCCTTCAATTGTGATTCCAAATCTGCTTTGGATGATGTCATGATGTCCAACTGATTCTCTAATATCTTCTTTGACTCCTGAGCAGAAGCAAGCTGTCCTTGCAAGCTTATCAGTATGTCCTCTGCCGCCGTAGGTTGGTCTTTTGTTTGTATCAGCTTCTTTTTGGATGCCATTAACTCACTCTCTAACTCAGCTTTCTCTGCCTTTGCCTGTGTGAGCTCCTCTTGTATAACTGCATATCTAGCCATTACAACCTTCACTTCAGACTCCAAAGCTGCTTTTTCCTCAGAATCCAAAGCTTTTTCCACTCGAATAACACTAAGCTCATTATTTACATTTGGACTACTTGTATAAGATGGCATAGAAGAGGTGCTAGAAGCTGTATTCTCTCTTAATGAACTAGGATCAAGATTTTCATTTTCAAAGTAATTTGACTTGCCCATTTCAGTTGTTATACTGCCAGATCCATTTGATTCATTGTGACCATCAAATTTACCAAAAGCAGGAGCACTAATTTCAGAAAGCTGGATCAAGACTGACAATAGCTCAGTAACAAAATCAATGATATCTGTTTTGCCATGTAAAATTTGATTTATAGATTTTGTAAACATCTCAATGCTAACATCTAGGTCATGCAGTTTAGGGGCTGAGAAATTCTGTGAACTTCTAGCTTCATTAGCAATAGACTCTACAAGAGCAACAACTCTACAGACGGTACTCTCAAGCTTTGGGTCAGTAACATCAATACCAACTTTTGTATCAGAAAGAGAAATCCCTTCCTCTTCTGCTGTCAAACATTTGGTCAACTGAAAAGCAGGTTCTTGATTATCCAAATCATGAGAACGCAAAGGCTGTTCAGGCAGCTTCCTATTGCAAGCATGAGAGGTAGAAAGAGCTTCACCTTCCTCTGTCATAGCACACAGAACATCCTGCAAAACTTTTTGCACGTCCCCACCCTCAGCTTGTGCCTCAAATATCATATCTAATTTTGCCTGAAGACTAACTAAAGCATTCTCATTGGCAACATTTTTAGCTTGCAACTTGGTCAACTCCTCTTGTACAGAAGCTAGCTTTTTGGACAGATCTAAACATTGTTGATTGGCAGATTGAAGCTCTGAACTCCTTTTTGCTAGAGTTTCTTCCAAGGAAGTCTTATTTTCACTTCCTACCACACCGTTCTCACTTGAGTTGACCAATTTACCAATAGTCTGGTCCATTTTAGGCGAAGGCAGAGAAGCCAACTTCTCCATCTCTGTGAAATCATCCATTAGATCCATATTGTGTGACTCCAGAGCCTTGTTAATTGTTCCTGAGCTTTTCTCTTTCTGAAAGTGAGACAGTTCTGACACCAGTGCAGAGGCCCATGACTCCGCACAGCTTATCTCATCATCATTCCCATCTTCAGACACTGAGGTTAAGCTCGGGGGGTTACTTGTAGTTTGACCTCGTGGTCCTTCTACATGCAGTTCAAAGGCAGGTTTTCTTGGTTTGTGACCATTGTTCAAAGCTTCTAATTGTTTCTCAGCACTGGAAAGTTTACTTGCTGTTCTGGCACACATCATTCTTGTAGATTGAAGCTCAGTATTTCGCTTTGACAAGGCCTCTTTCAGCATTTTTGTTTCCTCTTCCATGGCCAAAAGGCGTTCAGTTAAAAATTCAGACTCTTTTTGACCTTGTTCTTGAGAATCATCATAGCCAGAATCATATGAAGAAGAAAGATATAAACCAGGACCTTTCCCAGGTGACCTTTTCCGTCCTTCTCCCAACTCCTTTCCCCAGTTCTCAACTTCCATCTTCATTTGAGCAAGTGCAGCAGGCCCTGGCAATTTTTTCCGTAGTAGACTGCGGAGTCTTTGACACTGGGCTTCTAACTTTGCAATCTTTTTAACAGTTTCTAAGTGTTGTTTGTTAGCTGCATCTGCGCTTTTCATGCTCATATTCCTTTCTTCATTGCGAATCTCGAGTTCCTTGCTGAGCACATGAAGTTCATATTTGAGGGAAGAATTCTCATTTTGATATGATTCGATATTAACCTGAAGCACTTTAACCTCAGCTTCAGCATGAGCTCTAGCTTCATTTAGTTCTGCCAAGGTTCTTGAACGTTCCTGCAAAGATCTGGATAGTGCAGTATTCTCCGCACCTAACTGAAGAAGCTGCTGTTCTAAATTTGCTGATTTGGCCTCAAATTCAAATCTGATTTTGTCACATTCTCTGGTCTTGTTTACACCAAGCTCATTAATTTTATGCTCTTGTTCTTCTCTTACATGTCGGAGTTGCCTCATGCACTCTTTTAGAGCACCATCCAAATGGGTTATCCGTTCTTCAAGTGCAACCTTTTGCTGTGTTAGAGACTCAATCTGTTGTTTTGAAGCTAGTGTTTCCTTTTGAGCCTTCTCCCAACCTACCAGGAAAGCAAGATACTCAACCAACTTTCAGAGTGTGATGATAAATGATAGGTAAATAGGAAGCTAACTGTAACATTTTTATAAGAAAGTGTTAATCAAAGAAGAAAGGGACATGTCTGCATGAAAAAAAAATGTAACTAGTCAAGCACGACTGCTTGCTCACAGGATTATAAGCATGAAGATTGCCAAAGTAATTTTGGTATCCAGTTATTTGCAAGAGACGATCAACCTAGATTCTCTTTACCATGAGCCCCATCATATTTTTCTTCTGAACCTCTAATGTCAGGAGAGTAGTTGCTTGATTTAGCTTTCGATTTTCAAGCATTTCTGATGCTGCTTCATGTTTTTGCTTCTTATAGTATTTCACTGCTAGATGTTTTTTTCCCTCTTCATTTGCTTTATTAACTAAGCACTCCCTCGGATATGTACTTTTCTCCGGTCCCATTGACCATTCTTAGCCACTTTGTGGCTATTACGATCTAAAATTAAGTTAATTAGATAAAAAAACAATAAAGAATGCTACCTGACACAGCATCTTCTGCAACTTTGACGTGCTGTTTCACCAGACTTTCCTTGGTACTTATCTCTGATATTGCAGCAGAAAGCTTTTCATTTAATTTCTTTACTTTCTCTTCTGACTCTTGCAATTGAATCATTGCATCTTCTGATATCCGAACATGATCTGCAAGAGTCTTGATGGAATCCTGCTCAACCAAATAAATTAATTATACTATAACTTTGCATATTTTGACAATCTACATAGATATATCAAACAGGGAATAAAAAGGAACGTGTTTTATAATGCCATCAGTAAGTAGCTTTCCAAAGTTATAAAGAATATGAGCATGCTAGATGACTTGTACAGGAGATGATGAATGATTTGGTATTTCCTTCATGATGGGGCATATTTCCAGCAAGAAGGATGCAATTAGAACGACACTTACTAGATGCACCTTCCATAATCACACTCATAATTTGGTTTCGACTCCTAAGTCAAGAAATGGAATTGGATTTTGGAGATCATGTTGTTTTTCCGAAAAAGTCCTTGCCATTAAAAGGCATTTCAAGACATTCCCTGCATCATAAATAAACCTACAAAATAGGAAACAAACCTTACCCAATGAGCTTTGACTCAGTTTTTATGTTCTTGCTAAATTTCTTTAAAAATCATATTTGTGGCTTCACCCTTAAGAACATGGTAGTACTGATCCAATTCATATTCATCTCCACTCCTGTAGTTCTTAACATGGTAGAAGATGCAATATATGTTTATGGTTAAATATCCAGCAATCTTATTCAGTTGAAATTGGAAAATGTTCAACAATATTCAATACCTTGTTTAGATCATTTTATGGCTGGGTACAAAATGGAAAGGATTACACTTAAGGGGCATTGACCTTTCAGGGAGTATGGTTTGCAGAAAGGAAAATCATCTGAAGTGCATTGGATTTATCAAGCTTCTGTTCTGATCAGAACAATGTTTCTGATTCGTCACTCATCATATGTTCACAAATAAACTTGCCTTGTCTGAAAAATAATCAATATTTTTGGAATAAGTATAGCCAGAAAAAGAAACCTTGTCAAACGTAATAGCTTCCAACTGTTCATGGGATCAAGAAGACAGGCAATTCTGAAACAGTCCTTATGTGATGAATAGGGAAGGACTATGACAAGTTTCTTATTCCTTTTCAGTAACATGTTCTGTTAATACTGTATATTAGGTCCTCCCATCAATGGGATAAGAGTGAAAAAGGTGAATAAAAATCTAGTGAGTCTAGTGAGTTGGTCCCCCCATCCCCAATTTCATATGAAACTTTGACAGAGCCTCTAACGGCGATCTGGGAATGGCTGGGGCAGGCTGTCTCATTAGAGATAGCAAGGGCACCTTTGTTGGAGGAACTTCTATTCTAATTCCAAGAGGCACCAATAACAAGGCCAATGCAGTTGGTCTTGTCAAGGGGTTAAAGATGGTTCTTGCACTATGTAAAAAGGCCATTAAGTTTGATCTACGGCCCCCAAGGGGAGACCTAGGGGACAATACACCCAAAGGTATTGAAATGTGTTATGACAGAAGCATGTGAGAATGATAGAGAACTAATTTAAATCAATCAGAGTGCTCTAGACAAAGGAAATATAAGATCAAAGAGCCACCAAGCTAGAACAATAAATTGCAAGATTGTATTATGCCTACTTGTTACCCAACAAATGAGTAAAAATATACAGGCATGGAAGATGCAGATTTGGTGGTGGCATTATGAGAAACACAACTGCTCGCCTTGTGACTTTAGATTCTCCGTTTTGTCATTTTCTGGAAAAGTTGCCGGACAGTTGCGCAGAACAGGGTTGACACTGTCAAAGTCATGTAACATAAATGAAGATGAGTGTAGACTTTGTAGTATGACCACATGTACTTGAGAAGGTCCTGAATATGGCATGAAGTACCACCATTAGACCACGAGACAATCGTATTGCTGCCAGATCCTCTTAAATTAATAGCCCCTCCTTGAGAAGTAATGGTCCCCATTGTGCTAAATTCTGGAACAAGATCTGCAAAGTTGTTGAAAACTTGAACTTCTATGAACCATTTCTTTTGGGAAGGTACTTGACCTGCCTTTGATGATCTTGTAGGGAGGTATCTCTTGATTCCTTATCTGTCTGACTCTGGAGTCAATGACTTGATCCACTTCTGCTGGCATGCTGCAATAAGGATTTATTTTTGCTCATTGAAGTGCTTATGTAGCATCCGGTGTGTGCAACAAAGGTGTAAACTAATGGCACAAGATTTTTGCATTGAAGACTCAGTGAAGACCAAGATAGAAAGGCAAATTTAGCTCGAAGTGTTGGAGATATCCTAGTTAGTACTACATCTGATATTTTTTTATTTGTATCCGTATTCAAAGATTAGCTTGAGTGAGGATTTGTCGGAGAGAGAGAAACTAGGATGAGATAATATTTGATCCTAGTTTGTAGGATCAAATCGCTGTATAAAATTTCTCTTCGCTATTGAATAAAATTAATTGGTCTTGCTCATTTCAGTTTGGTATCAGAGCAGGTTAAGCATCCCAGAGCATGAGAGAAATGCCAATCCCACGGGAGCCTGAGGTTTTTTTTTTTTTAAATATATTGTCTATGATGTGATTAGATTTCAGAGAAGGTAGAGATAAGGCGTCAATCAGATCAAAAGCGCAACATATAAACATTATAGTGTTCACCAATAGAAGGATGCAGCCAATTTATGTAACGGCTCAGACTTGGCAACAGTTAGAGCTCAGTATGTCATAGCACCAGCATATCATAGTATTGGAGCACGACACGTCAAAAATATTGGAGTGCGGCAGATCATGATTTGTTACAACGTTTAAGCTTTCATTTGGCAGATGACGGTGTTTGGATCCTCACAAAGGCACTGAGATCATAGCCGATATGAGAGAGAGTTAAATAGAACACACGGTGTCATGGTAATTAAAGGAGTGAAGCATGCATGGAGTGCATAAGGTTTTTTGTTTTTTTTTAAACTATCATGTTCAAAGGGAACAAAACCGTGTGAAAGGGAAGACAATCTTTAAAAAGTGTCTGACACATCTTTAATTTTTCAAAAGTCATTAAGTGAGATGTTAAGGGTGAATTAAAGGACTCAGGAGTATGGTAGTGTGCGTTGGAAAAAAACAATGTTTTATCATACTTTATTAAAATTCAAAGAGGCGGCAGCATGGGGGTTAGGGGGAACTTTTGTCTATGGATGCAAAATCAATTGCCAATGCCCTCACAGAGCCTACCAGAACCACCATATCATGTCATGGAATGGCCCATTGTCCACAAGACTACCATAATCGACGTAGATAATTAAGATCAGTGAGATCAGTGGATGGAGGAAATAGGAGAAGGAGGCCAATCCAAACTCGATTTTGCCAGTAACTCAAAGGTTGCAATCCATTGTAGTGGTGAAACCAATTAAACCCAAAAGATAATACATGTGAAGAGTTGTTAATCATCAGTGGCAGTGATAATGTACTCTAGCTACAAATGATTGAAGATGTACGTCAAACCGACTAAAACCAAAAATTGTGTTTAATCACAGTGGTGTCTATTTTTGTTGTTCATGATCAGTTCACAATGATCAAGTACAATGACTGCAAACATGAGGTTCAGTGAGATGGACAGCATCCACTAAAGACATAGTGAAGACCCAATCCCTTTTTTTTTTGGTATTTTTTTCGTGTTTGTGTGTATGTTCAGTTATGATCTGTTCTCACTGAAAATTAATTATAAACAGAAGTGTGTTTCTCTATTTACATGTGTGGTGTGATCAATGATGTATTCTCACTAAATTTCAAGTGTAAACAAATGTGTCAGTCTCTGTTTACGTATGTAGGCTATCACGAATAGCAGTGTATCCCTATTCGTACATCCCTAGTGTGTTTGTAAGCAAATGTGTATGTTCACACAAATACAAAGTATGAACTAATGTGTCTTTATTCATACTTAGATTGGTTGATGTGTTCTCATATGTGGACTGGTTAATGTACTTTTGTCCGTCGAAGTATATATTGAATTACATGTTTGGTTTAGTTCATGTGTAATGTTTCATTTCCCTGTGTTCGTACAAAGGGAGGAATGTTGAAGATATCCTAGTTAGTACTACATAGGATATTTCTTTATTTGCACACATGAGTTATTACTCAATCAATGATTAGGTTGAGTGAGGATTTGTAGGAGAGATAAAAAGTAAGATGAGATAATATTTGATCCTAATTTGTAGGATCAAGTCATTGTATAAAAGGTTTTCTTTGCTATTCAATAAAATTAATTAGCCTTGCTCATATCACAAAGGTGTTATCTTCAACCTTCTTAGTAATGGTTTACATGGCATATTGAAGAGGACAAAGATGTCACATCCCATTTTGAGCCACCCTCGAGAAGAACCTAGTAAGTAGGAAAAGATGAGAGGGAGTGTTGTTATTCACCGAAATGTGAATGTGGGCTTTTGTTTAAAGTAGCTCACTCCTTAGAAAGTTTAATGAGTCTGGTTCAAATCTTCATAGATTAAACACAAAATAATAATGAATCTGAACACAAAATTAATAATATAATTCTTCACACTAAAAATATTTCCTATTACATATTCATTTGGGACATTACATCTTTATAAAAAAGTCTTTCTTATAATCATGGAGATCATCTCTCCATCAATATCTCAACCATATCCATATGAATACACAATATAACAAATAAACTATATTCGTAATATTGTTGTAACAATATTACAACAACCAAATATATTCTACCGAAATATATATAACAGTGAATTATTACTTTCGTAATTATTCACACAAATTAACGTGAGGACTAACATTTCCTAACAAAGTTTGAGTTGCATGTGTTCTAGACCTTTGGCAAGTGTCACCCTTGCATGGTTGGACTTGCATCATCATCATTCGGAGGTTTGTTACACTCTTGTTTCATGAGTAAAACATATTGTTTGTTGTCTGCAAGGAAAGAGGCTAGAGGCTAGAGGGCGAGAATCCCAAAACGGTGGCGATTGCTTGTGGTATTGGCAGTACGGGTGCACTATGTGGATCCACTTGCCTTGTGGTTATTATTCAGCAAGGATGCTAATTTTTATGCACAAGAAAGGATCGCGTTAGGGTAATGACTACCCATGAAATCATCTTGAGGCTCTTTATTTATATTTGTGTGAATAATGATGATAATAATACTAATATTAATTTTATTAATGCCATTATTTATTACTATCAATAACATTATTCTTATTATGTTTACGGATTTAACTTGGAGATGTTATGTTAACATATAAATGGCATGTGTCTTAGGGAACATGCAACTTAATTAGCTCGACTTAAAAAGGGGAAGTACTAGTTAGTATTTAAAGGTGAGAAAGATGTGTCTTTAAAAGGTGAATGTTATTGGAGACGATGGTTAAAAATGGCCAAGGCATGCACACTGAGAGGAGGCATGGTGCACATCACCGATGCTCATCTCAAGGAGGAGAAATTAGAGATTGGGGGATTCAAAGTTGGTTGCAAGTAGAGAGATGCCTTGATACACTATTTTTAGATGTGTTTTCCATCGTTGGCTAGCTATGGCCGAGGAGACTTTGCTATTGGATGAACGTGTCCTTGAAAGCATGACAGTGGACAATGGGACAGATAGTGTAAGCTATAAAGCCTCGTGGAAATAATAGTGAGGGGGTGTGGACCAGATCCTTATATGCAGACGTATAAGCTATGGATCAGAAATATAGTCATAGAGGGCATCATTTCTCTAATATAGCACACATTGCGAGGAGACTAATGTTTCGTTCTTGAGTAGAACAATTGTCGATTTTTCTTTTACATGGTAAATAGCCAAATCATGCTTGCTTTGTACTTTGGATTATGATCTCTTGATTTGAGTTTACACCTTAATTTGAAGAGTTAGTTCATACTTGGTTTATTGAACTTATATGATTCAATCCTTGTTTTGGAAGTTGGGGTTGGGTCCTATTAGGACTTGTTTGTGTTTGATTGAATGTCATTTTTCTTTAGAAGAATAAATTGACTTGTGTGGGCAAGTGTCGTGTGGCTATTGACGCGCATGGGCAAGTCAATGTGGCATTAGACATGGTTCATGTTTCTTTATGATTAGAGCATGGGTGTGTACTCCATATTGTGTAAGAAAACGAGAAAACACCTAGATTGGGTTAGAAAAAAGAGCACGTTGTTGTGTTTGGAAAGCAATGAATACATGGTTGTCTTTGGAATGCATGAATGCATTATTGTGCATGAAGCACAAGTGTTTATTACGTGTTGTAGCACAATTGGTTATTGCTTGTAGGAGAAATGAAATTAAAGACTATAACATCTGGCTAGGTTGACTAGAATGCTTCTTAAGAGTTGAGTGTTAAAACTTGTTGAGCAATGTTTATTTGCTTATGCCCCTATAAGTACCTTGCACTAAGAGAATTGGGAAACAATCTCTTTGTAAATAGGGCAATGGACGATTGCGATCAATTGTCAATTGAGAGCAAAGTGGGTTGCCCCAAAAGGTGTCTAGTGATTCACATGTTGCTTTGATGCAATTAAGAAGTTAGTAATTGCATATCTTGTGGGCAAGCAGAATCTAACTAAGGTTAGTAGTGGTTCTTGTCGCTTCAAAGATTACTGGAAATTTTTGAATGGCCAATGAACGATGGATCTAATAAGAAGTTCTAGAGTCTCCTCAAGTTACATAATTATAACCTACACGGGAGGTTGTGCCTTTTGCTGAAAGAGATAAATGAAGTTAGAACTATGTTAGACCCTAATTCTGTTGGGCAAATACATAGGGATCTCAATATATTGAGGTCAGATCAATACTACTACTAATGTGTGTGTGCACACGTGGTGGGGGAATTGTTCAGTTATGATTCTTGCAAGGAGGTTTTTATAAGTTGATTTACACCATTATTGTGGTAATCGTCCAAAGACGCCACTATTGTGGTAATCCTCATAAGCTATTGGAATGCTAATCATGGTCGTGTAAGTTGGGTATATGCGTACATGCGTAGAATTTCACTTGTTATCAGAGTAGCACAGCAAATGCATAGAGGACCCAAATCAGATTGGGTGCAACTCATAAGTTGATGAGGCATGGTGCTTGACTGGAAATGTTGTTCAACTGGTAGATTGTTGTGGCAATAGTTAGGGAATGAGGCATGCCCTCATGAGTCAATAATAACCAATGCACCATTGTCAAGTTGGACTTTGGTATTGCAGATGAATGGCAATTAATAAGTGAACCTTATAAACCTTAAAGAAACAATATAACCTTAGCTATAATTGACGAATGAATTAGAGAAGTAATTCATTTACGTTAGGTGGTGTATAGGAATTAATAATTCTTCCTTGGAAGTGGAACAGAGACGGTAAAAAAATTATGGCACATTTTTCTGCTTCCCAGCAAGAGAGTTGTTACAGTATGGACGACAGAGCTTACCATAAGATCCTATGAGTCTTTCTTTCCAAAAACGAAGCCATACTCTTATCACTGATTTGCAAGTGTGTGGTGTTCAATGTTGATCATGGCACTATTTGTATTTATCTTTAGCCTATGATTGTCTACACTTGTAGCTGAATTTTCTGGATGTGCTTAATGGACTTGGCAGCTTTATCAACTTGTTTTCGAGCTAAAGGAGCAGCTGTTGTTGATGTTGGTGACATAGGATAGGCCTGCATCAATGGATGCCAATGGTTGGAAGCTCAACCAAACCTAAAAAGGATTGTGTTGTAGAGTTGTGCAAAACTTTGTTGTAGCTATGTTGAATAAAAGGAATTCTTTCATCCCAAGTGTGATGCTTCTTGGAATTATGCAACCGATGAAGATACATGTTTATCTTGTTCACCACTTCCGCTTTTTCATCAATCTAAGGGTGGAACACAGTAGACTCATTTGACTTTGTATCCATCAAAAACCAAAGTGCATTCCAGAATTGTTCAAACTCTGTTGTTTCTATCAAAGATCATGCTAATGGGGAAGTCCTAAAAGGAAATCCATGGAAATAGATCCCTAAGGTTTGTTTGATGCCAGAAACAGCGTATACAATCTGTATCATGCTAATAGGGAAGTCCTAAAAGGAAATCCATGGAAATTGAACCCAAAGGTTTGTTTGATGTCAAAAACAGCGTATACAATCTGTATCTCTTCTGAACGGGTTTGGCTATGACGTGGTACAAGATTTGATGTGTTTTACAACATCCACACCAAGATGTGACCAAAAGAAATACTTTCTAGAGATTGAGAGTTTTGTTTCAACTCCAAAGTGACCTGCAACCTTTGCTGAAATGAGCCTCCCATATAAGCTTCTAAATTTCTACCTCGTGCGGTTCACACATCCCAAATGATATAAAAGTCCATCTTGGAAGTAGTCATTTGGAATTGACTTACCGCTATACAATGCTTGATAGATATCTACAAAGTCTGCATTCAATCTGTATAATTTTTGCTAAGTGTTAGCCTCATGCCCGTGTGTTAAGCACAAAGAGGAGAGCTTGAACTGAAGGTTGACTCAAACAATCAGCTAATGGATTTGGCAGTTCCCTTATGCCTGATGTTTAAGTGGAGTTGCTAAAGATATGAAGACAATTTTTATGCCGCTCTTGCTACAACTTGTTCTATGTTTGCATTTTAATACTTTGAAAGCTTTTTGTTGTGCAACTAACCAAGAGAAAAATGCTTTAACGCCACTTTGGTAACTTGAATCAATGGCCTAGTGATGTGAGAAACCAAGAAAAAAGTTCCTATAGAAAATTTCCAACCCAAAGAAGTTGTGAAGCTCTGTGAGAGTCTTTTGTGTAAGCCATTTAAGGATGACACACATTTTGGCCGAATCTACATGAAATCCATATGCATCAACTACATATCCAAGGTATTGAATCTCCTACATGGCAAAAGAACATTTCTCAGTGTTGATATACAGCTTGTGTTGCCGCAATGTGTTGAGCACTTGTTGAATATGGCACAAGTATTCCTCCTATGTTTTGCTGAAAATTAGGATGTCATCAAGGTTGCCAACAACAAATGAAGTTGCAAATGGCCATAGGATGTCATTCATCATCCACATGAATATTGTGAGTGCACTAGTCAAGTCGAAAGGAATAACCAACCATTCAAACATACCTTCTTTGGCTTTCAAGGTTGTCTTCCAAACGATTTAGGGTTCAACAAAAATCTGATGGTACCCTGAATTGAGATCAATCTTTGTAAAGAACTTGGCACCTCAAAGCTGGTCCAAAAGGTCCTCTATCCTAGGAAGAAAGTACCAGTTCTTCATAGTGATCTTGTTGAGAGATCTATAATCAACACACAATCTCCATGTGCCATCCTTCTTTGGCACCAATATCATGGGGCTGCCATAATGCAAAGAGTTAGTACTAATGTGTCCTTTATCCTCAAGTTCAAGGATTTGCCTTTTGATTTCTTCATACTCAAGGAATGATGGACAATATAGAGAGGCATTAGGTAGAACTTAGAAGTAGTCTTGGAATCAAATCAATGGTATGTTTTACCGTGCAATGCTTTGGCACTGCAATGGGTGACTGAAAAATATCCATGTATTCCTCCAATACTTTGCTCAATTTTTATTTTTACACTAAAGGGGATGCAATGTTAGCTTGAACCACTAGGATGCCTTTTTTATGTTTAGGTCTCACCATCAAGAACAAAACTTTCTTACTAGAACTAACTAGCTTCTTGCACTGCTTGGCATTGATGATCGAAATCTTAGGGACTACTTCCGGTATGTCCCCATCATCTATGACAACATTCCTATGGTTTGCTTCATAGATTGTATGCCAATGAAAAAGACATGGTTGCCCAAATAAAACATCACATACCTCTAATGGCACTACCCCACAAAGGAAAACATCTTGAAAAGGTTTGATTTTGTACACTAAGTGAACTAATGAGTGACACTTCTCAAAATCTGCATTGAACCATCCAATGGTGTATAGGTCTGGGCAAGACATTGATGGAAAATTCAATCTTCAAATTGCTTCAAGAGGAATCAAGCTTTTTTTACTCTCGTTATCAACAATGAAGTGTACAGGTTGTCCATTGACAAACGTTTGAGAATGGAACAAGCATTCTTCTTCTGGATCCAAATTGAACGAAGAGGCAGTTGGTGGTTGTTACCAAGGTGCTAGGCTCAAATTCCATGATCTGCTTACTTTTACCTAGTGTCATTGGGTAGGACTCGATGTTTCCATTTGTACACACAAATTTTTTAGAGCACGACATTCTTCAATGGAGTAGCCACTGGAATTTTGAACTATGAATCATGTGCAAGTCAAAAATTACATATTTTGATCTTTATATAGTGTGTTCTTCTAGGAATGACACGAAGGTCCTTTTCCTTGCTTGGAGTTATGTTTCGTTTCCAAACTTAGAATTAATATTCTATGACTTATCCTAGGACTTAGAATCTTCTTTCTTATGCTTTTGCTTCAAACTTGCAAGTAAATTTGAAGGTTCTCCTAAAGAAAAGATATGGAGGAAGTCCATGTTGAAGTAGATGTATGATCTCAAGCCTGGCCTAAACTTGAAAATGAGATTTTGCTCTATTTTTTGAACATTCAACTTGGAAACCAAAGAAAAAGTCAATGCATTCCAGAATAGATTGGTAACAACCTTGGCAAAGTTGGGAGAACTTGGTATTCTAGTCATCATAGTTTCCAACATGATAATAGGTTTCTTTCAAGGTTTCGACAAAACCATTCTAGATGTCAATTCATCCCCATGAGTAGTGAAGCAGTTATCCCATCATTTATTTACAAACAATGAAACTCTCAAAAGGGAAAAAGTAATTTGTTTTTTTTTTTTTAATTTATTGACCCTGTAGTATGAGCAAATGTGTTAAGCCAAATATCTAGAGCAACTACATCTATTTACCTTCAAAAATAGAGATATCCATATTCAATTGTACCTTATATGGCATTTCACCATGAAACAATCGAAGTGTTGAAGTAGACAAATCTGAAGGGGATTAAACTCGTTAAATAAGTTGAATGTGGTGATCAATGATCCCTACTTATTCATGTCTGTAATACTACTATAAATCGTCCATGTGTCATTGCAAAGCGTTTGTTATCATCTTCTAAAACATTTTTGAAGTTGGTGCCTCTGAAGTTGTTTTGTCTACCATATGCTAAGATCATGAAGGTAAGACGAAGTGTCGTAAGTTTCGAGACTAGGCTTCTTGTATTCAAACCTCGTGTGAGTGTTCATAGAAATGCAAAGGAGGATTCAAATGAGTAACCCCAATATCACTAGAACATGATACAAAATATGTGCTTTGATACCATTGATCTGGGGCCCACAAAGAGGCCTAGGAGACCACACCCAAAAGAATTCAAATGTGTTATGATGGATGAAAGTGAGAATGATAGAAAGCTGATTGAAATCAAACATGGTGCTTTAGACAAAGGAAATACAAGAGCAAAGAGACACCATGCTAGAATTGTAAATTGCAAGATTGTATCATGCAAAAGTTTTGTATAATGGTCTAGGAGGTCGTATGTATGTTGTTGGTATCAATTCCTTACAACGCCATGCTTCCACCTACTTGTTACCCAAAGAATGAGTAGAATACAATACAAATCAAGTTTGGAAGATGCGGAGGTGGTTGTGGCGTTAAAATAAACACAACAGCTTGCCTTGTGCTTGTTATTATTCTCTGTTTTGTCATTTTCGGGAAATGAAGCAAGACAATTGTGCAAAATAGGGCTGACATTGTCAAAGTCGTACAGCATAAACGAAAAGTTATGACTTCACAGTATGACCACATGTACTTGAGAAGGCCCTGAGCTAGTGATGTAGTCAAAATATGGCACAAAATATTGTCGTTATACCACGAGTTGATCATAATGTCAGTTCCTCCTCAATCAATGGTCGTGGGAGACTCAAAATTGATTATTAATGCTATGAGGAAAGACTCCACCTCACCTAGAAAATTGAAAGCATCCTAAAAGAGGTGATATACCTCCCAAAGTTTGATAGAATCTGTTTTCAACATTGTTATAAAGAAGCTAATAAGACGGTGGACATTTTATGTAATGAAGGTATTTCTCAAGACCCCATTAGCTCATTTTTTAGCACTAAGTTTGAGGATTGGAGGGACTTAGGTACCTCTCATAGCTCTAGAGCTACCCAAGTAAGCCCCTTTTAAAGTTTATAAATGCCTTGAGAAGGCAATGATCATAGAGCTAGGGCATTTGAGTGGCACATAGTTTGTATTTACTTTGCACTGAAAGCTACCGATTTATTTTAAGGGAAATTCCTAATCATTGTAAAGAGTGTGCACTAGTGTAAGGAGGAATCTTATATGCAATCCCATGTGCTCTCTCATCTAAATCTTCAAAGTTTCTATTCTTTCTTTATAGATATCTAGTGCATCCAACTCTACTACTGTTGTGTGTTGCTATGTGCGGTTCATGGCGTAGAAAAGGACAGACATGGGCAAGAATGGCAAACCAAACAACAGGGAGATAGCAAAGGGCCTATAACTAACAAAAGATTGTGCAAAAATTTCCATGCTGAGACTAATGACACTCTCTTCATAATCAAAAGCATGTTTGGGCCATGGGGCATAGACATTTTAGCGGGAGTGCAGCACACTAACTCTTCCGTGGAAGAGGACATTATCTACAAAATTTCAAAGTTTATTGAAAATGAGAAGTTGCACGAACATTGAATGGGCGTTGGCCCATATGTTGTGCAAGGAGGAAGTCTTGCTTACATACCTCTTTTATTTACTTGTTACATTTCTCTATGTTGTCAGATAGGTCAGCTTATAGAATAACCTTAGCTAAGTAGACTATATATAGGAGGTAGTGGTTAGTCTTTATTCATTATGTTAAGTATTCTGCTATTAGTGCATTGTTGTGGAGATTGCCTCCTCGAAGTGGCTTTGCTATATTATCCAATATTTTGTTCTGAAGTCAATTATTGCTGTGTGATCTCTCATATTTGTTTATTCTATGCGATATCATCTCATTCTGTGTGAACATCTAAGTAATTTCATTACAAGTGGTATCAGAGCTTCATATTGGGCAAGTTTCCTGTGACATTTTTTTTCGAATCTGGAGAGGCGTGGCTTCTGGGAGTGGTGGGAGCGGAAAAACATAACTTACAATCCAAGAAGAATTAATTTTTTTCATCGGTGTAGTATTGCTCGAAACGCTTTTTTGAAAAAAAATATTTAAAATAAGAGTCTAGGAAAAAAAAATTCCTTTGCACAATTGCAATCGTTGGATTCATCTTGACGAGATGATCACAACGGTATATTCTGTCGGTACACTTTTTGATATTGAAATTTTTACCCTAGCACACAAAGGCAGTCGTTGGATTCGTCTTGACAAGGCAATTGCAACGGTACCATTTTTTGGTACACTTTTTTTGGGGTAAAAACCCTCCTAGGGTTTGTATATGGTAGACTCGGGTACTCGGAGAAGAAAAGGGGGGCAAGAAACTCCTAAGACTTCTGCCGATGACATGGAATCTGGAACTTCAAATCCTGGCAGTACACCACCCAACATCAGGGCATATAGGTATCCCTATGCCCAGAAAAGTGAAATTGAAAAGATGGTACAGGGGATGTTGGATGCATAAATTATTCACCACAGCCAAAGCAAATATTATTCACTAGTTGTCACGGTGAGAAAGAAAGATGACACCTAGAGGATGTGCCCTAACTACAGAGAACTCAACAAGTACACTATCAAAGATAAGTTTCATATTCCTATCATTGATGATTTGCTAGATGAATTGAATTGTGCTCTTTATTTTACCAAGTTAGATCTGCGTTCTAGGTATCATCAAATCCAGAACCATGATGAAGACATACTCAAAACCGCTTTCAGGACTCATGAGGGCCATTATAAGTTTTTGGTTATGCCTTTTGGTCTAACAAATGCACCTTCTACTTTTCAGAGTTTGATGAATACTATTTTTAAGCCATTTTTTAAGAAATTTGTTCTGGTATTCATTGATGATATCCTCACAGTAAAAATTGGGAAGACCATTTGCAACATGTGAAACAGGGACTCTCCATTTTGAAACAAAGTCAATTGTATGCCAAACCTTCCAAATGTATTTTTGGGGCTTGTAAGGTTGAATATTTGGGTCATCTGGTGTCTTATGAAGGAGTAAAAGTGGATCCTAAAAAATTTCAAGCAATGGTGGACTAGCCAATTCCTAAGACACTCGAGCAACTCCAGGGATTTTTGGGGCTTACTGGTTACTATTGCAGGTTTGTCAAAAATTATGGTAGTATTGGTGCCCCACTCACCTCTTTGTTAAAGAAAGATTCCTTTCAGTAGATTGAATGTGATGCATCCGGGTATGGTATGGGTGTTGTACTCATGCAAGAACACATACCATTTGCATTTGAAAGTCGTCAACTAAAGGGTAAAAATCAGCACAAGCCCATCTATGAGAAGGAAATGATGGCCATTTTGCATGCAGTCAAACAATGAAGACCTTATTTGATAGGTCATCACTTTCAAGTAAAGACTGATCATGATAGTCTCAAATATTTTTTAGAACAACAGTTGTCATCTGAAGAACAACAAAAATGGGTAACTAAGATGTTAGGCTATGATTTTGAAATAGTCTACAAAAAAGGCAAGGACAATGTAGTGGTAGATGCACTATCTAGAAAAGATGAATCAGTTGAGGCATTGCTATGTGCCATAACCATTTTGCAGGCAGATTGGCTAGCTGAAGCATGATCAGAATGGGAACATGATAGTGCTACCAATGATTTGATTCAAAATCTTCAGCAAGGTTTAGGTGGATTTGAAAAATTCACATGGAAGGGTAATGCATTATGGTATAAAGATAGATTGTACCTATGTAAGAATTCTCTTCTTAAACAAAAAATCCTTCAAGAACTTCATGCAACTCCAATTGGGGATCATTCATGATTTTTGAAAACCTATCGCAGAATCAAGCTAGATTTTTTTTTGGGAAGGTCTCAAAGGGGATGCCCAGAAATATGTAGCGAATGTATGATCTGTCAACAAAACAAAGGCGAAACCATCAAAACCCCAGGTTTTTTACAACATTTATCTATCCCTAACCAGCATTGAGAAGAGGTATCTATGGATTTCATTACAAGGTTACCAAGATCTGATGGTCAAAATGTTATCATGGTTGTTGTGGATCGTCTTAGTAAGTATGATCATTTTTGTTCTTTATCCCAGCCATTTGTTACTAGTACAGTCGATGTTGTTTTTCTCAATACAATATAGAAACTAAATAGGACTCCTAAGATCATTGTCAGTGATAGAGATCCCATTTTTACTAGTAAATTTTGGACTGAGTTATTTACATGTTTGGGCACTCAGTTGGCTCAAAGTTCATCCTATCATCCTCAATCTGATGAACAAACTGAGGTAGTCAACAAATGTCTGGAATGGTATCTCCATTGTTTTGTTTCTGATAAACAGGATAAATGGGTTCATTGGCTGCCACTTGTTGAATGGTGGTATAATACTTCTATTCATAGTTCTTCCAAAATGTCTATTTTTGTGGCACTATATGAATACCACCCTCCATCCATCACTTCAATCTTGAAGGTCCATCCTAAGGTTCGTGCAGTTGAAGAACATATTCACCATCAACAGGAGGTCCTTGCAAGTTTGCGTGAAAATTTAGCTATGGCCCAGAATCGCATGAAGCAACGGGCAGATCAACACAAAAGTGAGAGGCATTTTGACATTGGTGGCTGAGTTTTTGTTCGCTTGCAGCCATACAAACAAATGTCGTTGAAGCAACAAAAAAAGGATAACAAGTTGTCCCCTAAGTATTATGGGCCTTATCAGATCTTGCAAAAAAATTCATAGTGTGACCTACAAGTTAGAGTTTCCTTCATCTACTGGCATACATCCAATATTTCATGTATCATCCCTGAAGAAAGTCATTGGACACAGAGTTGTCATTCAAACAGAATTACCAGATTGGATGAGGAAGGCAGAGTTGTTCTTGATCCTAAGACAATCCTTCACAGGCGCACCAAGCAGTTGCGTTCTTGAGCAATTACAGAGTTCCTGATCAAATGGAAGAATATGCCATGTGAAGATACCACTTGGGAGGATGAAGCATTTGTGCAGCAACATCCAGAGTTGCCACAACGTTGAGAACGACGTTGTTTTGAAGGGGAGGGGCTTGTTATGCCCTTAACCACTGGTGTGTCTAGGGATATGTGTGGCCGACTTGTGGCTTACATACCTCTTTTATTTACTTGTTACATTTCTCTATGTTCTTAGATAGGTCGGCCTATAGAATAACCTTGGCTAAGTAGACTATATATAGGACGTAATGGTTAGTCTTTATTCATTATGTTAAGTATTCTACTATTAGTGCATTGTTGTGAAGATTGCCTCCTTGAAGTGGCTTTGCTATATTATCCAATATTCTGTTCTGTTGTCAATTATTGATGTGTGAACTCTCATATTTGCTTATTTTGTGCGATATTATATCATTCTGTGCGAACATCTAAGTAATTTTATTGCAATTTACCACACTTATTTCTCTTTTCTAGAGATCACATCAGCCTACACTTATTTGGGGGTCCAATTTTTTGGTCCATGATTTCACATTAAGTCTACCTCTCATCCATGCCTTTGCAAGGGTTATGCCTCTCTTTCTATCTTAGAACATCAATGTTTCCAAATCCAATCCCAGAAATCCCTTCCAAATTATGCCCTTTTAATGAAATCATCAAATCTAAAATTTTATATGGTTCAAAGGTGTGGGGACCTAACTTGCCCGGATTGAGAGGGTCTTGGCTCTCATGTTGCATCGCATGATCTATTGAAAACAGCCAATTTCTCAGCGCATCATCCAAGCTAAGTTTGTCACTAAGCCTTGAAACTATCTTCAGGCTTACTTTCTACATCCACAAACTCAGGTCCTTGGGGGACTCAACTTTTGGTCATGAGAGATATCCATACTTATCACTTTGGTCTTTAGAGAGGATTGCTTCACTGATCCCCACCAAATGCTGACACTGTTGGTACTTTGAGACTAGATTGCTCCTTTCTTTGGCATCTCTATTGATCGGCTACCCCCTTTCATGTATTCCCTGAACGCCACCCCCACCGCTAGACTCCTCCCCACAAAGGACGTCATCACTAGAGCTGTTAGAAAGGACATCAACAAAAAGTATATCCAAGCCACATAGATCTCCCCCATTGAGTTGCTTAGACCCAGGCTTGCTTTCTACACCAAGCATTTCTTACAAATAGTGGATGGTATTATTTGTCGCCTTCACAATCTCCAATGCCATTGATCCCACATCTTGAGGTTTCCCCTTGGCCAAATGAGAGAATATTCTAACTAGTTATGAGTTGAAACAGGTCACCACATTCTACGTCAAGGACGGATGTATCATCTTTGCTCCCTCCACGAGGTGGAGTCTGAGGAACACTTCATTATGCCCCATTTACTATGAGATCCGGGGAAGATATCATTGCCTCTATAGGTATTTAGTCAACACTCTAAATCCAAAGGCTTCTTCAGGACTAATGATTTGAGTCAAACCCATATCGAGACAGCCACACCAACTGCTGCCAAAAACAAACAAGATTTGAATGTAGCATAATACAATGCACAAGATATTTTCCTTCCCGAGCCAAATAGGGTTGGGGGTGATGAATCAACTTACTTCTGCTTTGCTTACAAGAACACCATGAAACAAATGGAGTTTCAAAAGCAAATCTAAAAGATCAAGTGGTTGGCTTGAGACAGTATATTGAATATCCTTTGAGCATCATTACCTCCAAGAAGGAGGTTAATCCTCTTGATTTGTCGAGTATTTTTGTGGATAAAGAAACACTTCCTCAAGTGGTTGAGATTGGACATTACAATCGTGGCATGAAAGAGCTCACTAATAAGGTCTCCATCAATGTGACTTTAAAAGCATTTGAAGAAATTGTGAAATTTTGTTATAAAGCCCAATCTTGTTATAGGAATATGGAGTCATCCAAAGATTTGCATTTAGAAAAAGAGTTATGAGAGAGATTTCATCCAGATGTTGTTGCAATGTCTAAAGTTTCTCTCAAAGAACTCATTACAGGGAAGGTAATTCCTTCTGCAGATGCCAATCTTTCAAATGAATGGATATATAATATTGAATTGAGAAATGATGAATTGAGAAAGGCTCACAACGAGATCAATAAAGGCATCAATGAAGCACTGGACCAAGTTTGCAATTTAGATGATTTCTCAATGAAAGTGAAATCCCCTTTGTTTGATCTAGAGAGAAACATGAGATCAATTATAGCCATCAAAGAGGATTTTTACAAACATGTCAAGTATCACCTTTGCAAAGTTCTTGATTTCAATTTTGATGATGTGATAAAATTGTCCAAAACTTCAGATTTGATCAAAGGCATTATCGTGGCCTGTAAAAAAGTCAGTTTGTGCAAAAACAAACCCTCAACAGAGTTCTACCAAGGGAAAACAAGGTTTGGCACTATTGTTCTTGATCGTGATCAAGTACAATATGTTGTAGAGTATTTCAGAAGTTACCGATCAAAGGACAATCCAATGTTCACACTAGAAATCATCCTTGATACTTCCATTCTCATTATTTGGCTGTTTAGTGAAGCTTTTCTTTATCACGTGTTTATAAGCATTTTGTGATGGTGGCTAGCCATAGATAAATTTCCTTTCCTTCTGCAATTCATGGTAAGCTCTGCATTTAACTATGAATGCATTTCTATCTTTTTGTTGCTATTTCTTTCCTAGCATTTTCAAATATTGAAAAATCCGAAAGAATTTTGTAGATATTCTTCTATAAAGATGTTCTGTAATTTGTAAATAAGTTGAATAAGGGGAACCTCTCCCTGTAATAGAGGAGGGACATCATCCCACATGCTGTTGTAAATTCCCCTTTTGTCTCTTGACTAAACGATTTGCTAACAGGTTTCAAATATAAAAAAATTAACACAATAAAAAATATGACAGGTAAGAACTTGAAAACCAGTACATCCATCCATGCATCCTCTTATGTGAATCATCTATTATTTCAATGGTCATTTGAAAATAATTAACTTTGGAATCCAGACCACTTTAGCCTTTTGAAGCTAAAATAATTTCACAAGGAATAAAGAAATTATATTGGTGTCCACAAATGACCAAAGTAGGTCAATGGGACTAGAAGACTCAAAAGTATTGCCAGCTACAACAGAGAAGATCTAGGGTAAGAAGACCCTAGGCTTTGAAAGTAACTAAACAAAAATACAAAAGGAAATGCAAAGAATTAACGCAAGAGAGGGTAAACCAAAAATGGTTAGAACTCCCGAACCACAACATCTAAATACAGTTAACAAAGTGAGGGAAGTATACCCCAAGTTATGTGAAGCATAGAGTTTGTTTACTTTCCCAAACACAGGTTTTTGGGAAATGAGCAGACAAGAAAAATTACAATTAATCAGATGCCAAGAAGTGATCAACCCTTTCTACTATATAATGAATCCTTTGATGCCAATCGCTCTGTGTCTACCAACCATGAAAACAATACACATCTACTAGGTAATTGCATTAGATGAAGTCATCAAAGTGTTCTGCAACATCATTATTAAAATTCGAGTCTCCTTTCTTCTCCAATGAACATCTAATGGCATTGAAATTAGCACAAAAATTTAACATTTGCGATGAGATAGAAGTTGAACAACTTGTGACAAGATCCCATAAAGCTAGTTTAAGGAGCAAAGGATGAACTTATACAGGAATTATATACAATTCCAGATTATATTCACAAATAAAAGGAAATAACCAAAACGACCCTAAGAATGAAGAAATGTAAAACTCAATATTGTCAAGGAAAGGCCTTTCAACATCAACATCGACACAATTGCAAGAATAAATAAGTATATACTATTGGAGGGTGAGAACTTTTACAGCCACATATTGACCAATTGCATTACCAATTCTCCACGGAGAAAACTCTTTCCAGTATTCACCTGGAAGGGCATTTAGTCAAAACCCAAATATCATCCATAGTATTAAAAATGGGATCTCAATGTGCCATGGAGAGACCTGCACAGTTCGTGAGCCATGGACCTCCATGATAGATTATCTTCATCAGATTTAGAAGGAACTAACACTTTGAAATAACCACATGGCTTAACCATAACTTCAACTGGGGAAATAAGCTTCCAGTTAAAACTCAAAGGAAATCCAGTCCTTCAAAGTTTCAGAGCTGGGATAAAGACCCATAAAACAACAAATTGATACCCTTTCCATGAATGTCCAGCTTGTATTCGACATCCAGGTACAGAATTTCAATCCATGGTTTTGTTTTCTTACAATAACAATCATTTGAGAGCTCAAAAGTAGGTAAGGGTTGCACCATTGTTCTTTGAACACACTGCAGTAAAACCTATAACACGTCTTCTCTGAAAGGCTGAAGACATTCAGCCAAAATAAATAATTTACATAAATGGGGTTAGCCACAAGAAGAGGCATGCCCCATTCTCAATAGAGGAAAATTAAAACAAGCCAAGATAAGCAGATATACAGACAGCCCAAGACTGTAGGGAGAATTGAGGAGACATTGTGTGATAACTATCCATGTCACCCTATACCACAACCTCCTGAAAAAAAGCAATAAAACAAGAGTCTTTCTAAAGCCCCAAAACTTCCAAAGGATTTCATCCCACAATATTTAGAACATAAACAAACAACAAAAGGGCAACAAAAGACAAATCATTCTTGCAGTTTTCCTCCAAAAACCAACAGGGTGGGGAAAAATGCATCATTTTGCATTTTAAAGTTTAATTTATAGCTATTTCTTTTTTAGCATATTCTGGCAATAAATTTTGATACTATATTATTAATTTTTCATTTTAAATTGTGAATTCTAACTGATTAGAAAATAATAAGTTATTGGCTTGTTAATTATACACTTGTTATAAGACAGGAAATAATGCCTTAGGATGTAATATTGAGTGGGATAGTAATCTGGACAGGATTGATTGCGAAAGGTCCATGTTGAAAATATGGACACCTGGCTATTGGAAACTGGTTCGCAGACACATAATTATATGCATAATTTCTTCCATCATCATCTGTACACACTATCGTCGAAAACATTACATATGTATTATCACATCTCTGAAAATAAGAAACAAGATTGAGAGAATCCAAAAGCAATTTATCATTAACAACTTCAAAATCAAAAGCAAAATAGTAAATACCCTATACCATTCTCCTTATGAAGGCAAGTATACTACCCATTGAAAGCAAAGCCTTAAAACATTTTATGCTATACAAACATAAGCTGACAAAGCTTAGACATGACTACCGTCATTGTACAACAACCAAGTTTAACCCATCTCTAACTTATAAAAGGTTGCCAAAAAGATTCGGTTACATGGTTCAGAAATCTATGAAGATCTAAAATTAAAATATTTGGATAGCCTGAAATAAAACATCCAAACTAATATCATTGACAACCTTTAGAACAACGACGAAATTAAAAACAAGAAAAAAATAGGTATTCTAAGAATATCATCAACCCTCAACTAGAGCATCCCACCTACTTGGATGAGGTAATCAGTCTCGAAAAGAAAAGTCATGATGGGAAAACTAAGGTGGACCATAATGAAACTGATAGATGGGCCAACCCAAAAATACCTTGGAAACAAAGAATTTGTAAGGTGTGTAACTTAAATGAAGTAGAGGATGGAACCGATTTTATTCTAACCTACCTGATATACAATGAAATCAGGCCCATCACAAATTTTGTAGTCATTAACCAGTACATATAATCGTAAATCAATACAATCAAGCCAACCGTGGAGATTTCATCATAAACTGGACAACCACAGAAAAATTCTTGTAAGCAAGTAGACGTGCATTGATAGGTCCTACAGACCAATTTAGCTTAAAAGATAATACGGTCATCTGATCTCATATATATAGAGGCATGCAGCAGTGTAACTGGCTTTTATTAAAAGTGTACACATGCCCAAGTAACTTGGTAACTATGCTGAATACAATTAGCAAGTCTAGGCAATAAAGGAGAAAGCAATGAGAGAGAACTTATGCAAACATTAAAAAATAGTTTAATATTTTTTGTGAATTAAGGATCATGACAAATGAAGCCAACATAGAATCTAGAAGAATCGTTCATGGAATTGCAATTGAACAACTATTATTTTCCGTTAGTTTTGGATTTTCCTTGTTCTCTAAAATGTTTTGGGTGTTATCAGGTGGCTTACACAAATGTCAAGTCCAATGTGAGAATGATGTCGAAAGATCAACAATATGGGGAAGGAAATGAGAAATAGTCGGGAATCCATTCCATGGAATTTCAGGGCTGCTTCTATTTCAGACACATTTCCAGACAGGACATCAAGTAGGATGAAAATTTAGCCAACCTGTTCATCGTTATGGGATGCTAACTGAGCAACTGATGGTTCCGCAGGATCTGATGCCACCACAGTTTTCTCTGAGCTTTTTTTCTTCCGAGACCAACCCCAGCGTTCCATCTTGTGCTACCTGTAAATATAAGCAATAGGTGCAATTGATGAGGTTTCTAAGCAACACCATAACTTAACTTATCAGAAAGACAAATGGAAATATTTGTTGATCTACAAGCTGTATGATTTGCCAAGATAAATTCCAAATAATGAAATATAAATATGGTAATATTCCACAAATATTAACTTCAGATTCTCACAAAGCTACCTATAGGATCTGAGTAATGAGTATTCCAGATTTCAAACATTATACAAGAATACATCACATGGGTAGATATAGCAGGACTGACTGAAACAGTCAAGATGTATAGAACTCCTTATCAAATGCCATACTATTGTAATTCAACTGCTAGTGAAGCCAGCTTCGGTGGTATCTATGAGAAAATAGTTCCCATTAAAGATCTAACTTTATATTGGCATTTCAACATACGTATATAAGAGTGGCCCACAATGGCTGGATGTTCGCAGACTGGCTCTTTCTTTTGACAGTGGATTAGTTGATTTACGCTGGATAGCTGCGTCTGTGACTGAAAATAGAAACTTTATGTAGGCATGGTGAGAACCATCTTCCTATTCTGGTTTTTTACCTTCAGAATAAAGAGTTTCCCAATGATTGAAGTCTCTTTAAAAAAAATCTTGGTGTCAGAAAATGTAGATAAATGTTGTGGGAAACTGGGATTTAGTGATTTGACGGAGGGGGCAATTCTGATTATTTAATGCCACAGTGATTTGTTAAAATATGAATAGCAATAGTGAAGCAAGAGAGAACTACATCCTCTGAGGTACTATGGCTACAAATGGGGCTTCCAATTGTTACTACCACGTCTAAATGAATACAAGTTTGGCCATGAATCAAATGTCAAAAGGTGGGTGGAGAAGAAGATACAATAAAGAAGAAATTACCATGGAATGAAATCCCACCTTAGGGTAATATCACATGTAGATCAACAGCTTGCACTCAAGAAAGCATCACAATGAGAACAACTGCAAGGCGGAGGTACTCACAAAGCACATCAAGCACTGCCAACAATGTCAATTTCAGAGAAAAGGAGGTTGCCATCGCATCATAGGGACTTGCACCCAAAGCTTATTTCTAGAGTGGCAAAGCATTTGGTGCATGGAATGCTTCTGTCAAGCACCACCAACAATGTCAGTATTAGAGAAAAGGAGGTTGGCACCACAACATAGAGACTTGCACCCCAAATCTTATTTCTAGATTGGCAAAGCTTTTGGTGCATGGAATGCTTCATAAACCTTCCTTGACTACAATTGTTATCGATATCGGACTAGTACACACACCCATGAGGAGAGAAGGTATTAATGTGAAACATAGGCCCCACACAAATCAACAGCTCCCAATGATAGGACCACAGGCAAGGGGACCCACAATGAATGACAAGCACCGCTCTATGATATTAGTACCAGGGTATATGAGGTCACAAAAAGGACAACCTAGGGACTTGTGCCCCAAAGTTTGCTTTGACGTTGCCAAAGCATTTGGTGCAAGGAATATTTCATAGATTTCCTTGATTCATACTTGTTACTGATTTGGCTTTTGGGATTACTACACAACAACTTGTCCCATCATTGAACGCCCATGTAGAATTCTACTAGGTCACCATATATGAATCCTGAATTCTTAACTGTTCAGTTATTCTATGACACATCTGAAGATGGGTAATCTAGTAACTTCACATCAATTATTATATTTGAACTGGAAAAACAGATATTCTCACATTGCCTTATCGAGTGATGCTCCAATATCGAAATTGATTTCGGTAGCAATTCATTTGTTTTTGAGATTGACAAAAGAATCTCAATTATAATTGAACTGTTTCTTGACAAAAGATACATAAATATCCATAATAAATTTGTTGTGAGAATACTTTATTTTGTATCTTTAGCATTAAATTTAAAGTGATTTCAGCTTGCACCATCTTTCCTTCAGATAATCTTTATGTAAATTTTTGCTATGTCTTTTCAGGAATTGGATAATCTAAAAGGACAATAAGTTTTACTGTTTTGAGGTTATCTCCATGATCACCTCAAGAATATTTGGGTTCAAATTTGCTGTATATATTGAGAAAGGGCAATGTTGCAACTACGAAAATGTTAAGAGGGGCAAGGGCCAAAGCTCAATAGAACAGTATCGTCATTGTTTTAAACGTAAGACCATGATCTGATTAGTAGTAGCGATATACTCCCATCAAAGGATTTTCAAGAGGAAACTTCAGTGATGTCCAGAATGGGATTCCTTGGTCAAACTTGTCTCAAAGGTCTGTTGCTCAAATGTTCTGATGTCAGCAATTGAAGCTAACTTCCTCAAAGCATCAAAGACCAAATTCATCATCATACATTGAAATAATTGTTCAGCTATAGCATGATGAATCCCAAAACGGAATCTCCAAAGACCTGATACTTTATTAATAGAATTTGAACTGAAAGCAGTTTTCCCTCTATGACTTAGCATTTCATGGCCTGCATCATGTTAAAGTGACCTACAACAACATTGCCTATAATCTTTACACCTTTTAAGAACCAGAAGTCCTTTAGTTCCGTCCCGTTTGAGTCCTGTGGTCAACTCAAAATTTTAGCTTCAAAAGTTAGATTCTGGAAAACATTTTTAACATCCCATCCTCAAGGATGCAACAATAAAGTTGAAGCATTGTAACATGCTAACAGTCTCATTTTGCAGATGGATTTCTAGCTGGCCTTGTGGCTTCCCAGAAAATCTTCAATAATTTCATCTCCTCGGGTACAAGACCTGCAGATCTGAACTATCCATGAAATGTTTTCCCCGCCAATGTCCTGATTTTGTGACCAAAGAGAAAATAAGTTCAGATATATATTTCGAATAGTCATACCTTAAATCTAAAGATATAAAAGAACATTTTGTGTCAATTGAATATGTTGACCTGCTAGTTGGTAACAGTGAGGTAGGATTGAGAAGAAAACATTTATTTTTCTGGTTACCAACCTCACAGGTTTCAATGTTTAGAAGACCTTCAGTGACTGGAGCCCATACATTTTAAAATGTGCAATGCAGGAGATAAGGATCCAATTTCATAGAGACTTATTAAATCTCACAGAAGGTCATGGTAAGAATTTGGTCTGATTCAGAGATAAGTATTTATTAGATACAATACCAGCCAAAGTCATACATTACTTGAGCATTTCTTGTATAAGTTTTCAAGGACAAAAATCACTCATGAATGTTTTCAGAGTTAAAAGCTATTGTGTAAAAGAAACACTTTTAGATTGAGTTATTCAACTCTTGAAATGGAGGATTAAAAGACCAAAATCTTCAACCTGCATTTGTGACGAATGAGACAAGTGAAGTAGAAGAAGAACAAATACTATGTTACGGTATGAGAAAGACCAATGGAAAATTTAGAGGTTTACGAAACTGATCCTGAAATTCAATATGGACTACATGGAAGAAATTCGGCAGAATTGGGCTCCTCCTAAGCTTAATAAGGAGGATTAAGAGAAACCCAAAAACCAGCAAGCAACAGATGGCACTTGAAGGTGCATGTTCTACCCAATCAATTTAAAACGTGCACAGAATAAATGGCTAAACCGGATCTAATTCAATCTTAGAATTGAAGAAACTTTGGGCTGTGCACAAAACTAGCGGCTGTGCTAGATCAATGGCTGAGACAAATAACGAACTCTCTTTTGAGTAGTGTATTGGATGGGCATATAGAACAAGACTTGCTCCTGCAAATAAAGGACTCCTACCTCTGTATGTGTACCATGATTTACTCCTGGAAATTAATGTTTTCAATCCAAAAAGCATACATATCTATCTCATACCACACTATTGACTGAATGGCCATCAACAATTCAGTGCTTAATTTACCACTTTTGCGAAGGGTTGATATGAAGTGAAAAGGCTAATATTGACCAAACTTTCTTATACTTTTACCAGGATGGTAAAAGCTCAAAATCCTAAAGAGGACAAATTGCGAATATTGGATAGCCTTGTAATAGGCGAAAGGCACTACGGTGATTTCAAGAGCCATAATCTCAGCACATTGCCAAAGCAACCCCACCCTACTTATAAGGAAAAGCATAGTGAGGCCTATAAATTGTATAAACTCAAGCTCGTCTGTCTATCATACTCAGAATTCATTCCAGATATCAGAATGAGAAGTCAGAAACACAGCTGTCGTCCGTAATCAATAAAAAAATGCGGAAAAAACACAGATTTCGGATAAAAAATCAGCATCCCTCCTATTTTGCAATACACAGCTACTTCAATTGACTTATTGGCCTAGATGCAGAAAAATTAACAAATGAAGGGCTCCACGGAAGACATACAGGAAAATGCAACCAACCCAAAATGCAAAACCTCTAAATTCCCAAAATAAAAGAGACAATTACAGTTATACCCAAAACCCGGAACTAAAAACCGACGCATAAACTTGCAAAAACAGCCAACTAAACCTGCAACCCACATTGCAAGGCTATTCATCTGCGTTATGATTTGGGCCTGCAAGAAATGCAAGCTCCTACAGTCCCACGTGAAAACAAAATAAAATTATGCAAAATCAACTCGGCATACTGAGCTAGCAAGTTCTATGATTTGGGTATGCAAGGAATGCAAACTCCTAGAGTTCCAAATGAAAACAAAATAAAATTCTGTAAACTCAAGTCTGCATACTGAGGCAGCAAGCACTCTTTAGCACATGCTGCAGCAATGCAGATTGAATCCATGAAATGACTAAGCTCACATTGGAAATCAAAAACAAGAAAATGACCAATCTACCTGAAATCCCAGAAGGAGAATCGGCAAGCAAAACAATCTTGTCCTGTGCCTAGAAACCCAAAAACAAAAATGATATCCACAATATATACTCAATGTATATATTCCTGGACTTTGCTGATGAGCTTGCTGTTGTACAGATGAAGCCAGATGGGACTGGATCTCAATGAAATTCTTGTCTCGCAATGTTTTTTTTCCAACTAGATATCTTCCTGTTGCAGCTTGTTCCCACTAGGGACCATACACAATTTTTTAATAAAAATCATAAAAGAATTAAACAATAATGAACCTTGGAAATTTGGAATATGGGTAAGCCATTGATTGAATCCAATGTAATTTTTGCTGGTGTGGGGACATTAGCAAAGTGGTATCCTTACTTTAATTATCAGGAATACTTTGCTTTATCTTAACTTTAGTTGGTTTTTGGGTGTCTTTTTCAGTGTAATTGTTCCTTGCCACCTATTCCTTATTAAGGGTTTTTTTTGTTCCGTTTGGTGTGTTTACTGGAGGTGCCCATCACACGTTGGGAACGTGTGGGACCCATATTTGAAAATGGTATGTGGGGCCACACTCCTTTTGCATGAGCTTCAATGCATTGGGTCCCACAACATACCTGTAAGATTTTTGTTGCTTAGTGGTGGTGTTAAATTGCTTTCGTATGGTGAATGGCATCCTAGGCGTTAACTCCTCTGTATTGAACAACGAATCCACTCGGTATTGGCGCGTAAATGATTGGTTTCCTCCAATTTAATTATTTTTATTGGAATTATCGATCCCCTTTGATTTAATGTTAATGTGAGAAAAAAGTTTTTCGAAAATTACGTGAAAAAAAATTGTACCCAATTTAATTATTTTTATTGGAATTATCGATCCCCTTCGATTTAATGTTAAAGGCGAGAAAAAAGTTTTTCGAAAATTATGTGAAAAAAAAATTGTACAATTTTTTTTTTTTTTAAAATCTCGTTTCATAGATTATCAAAGTATAAACTAAAAGGGATTGGGGAAAGGACGATAAACACAACCAACAAAACAAAAAAAAATAATAGGGAGGTCAATGAAGAAAAAGAAAGGCAACTAGGGAAGAGACGTAATCTCTGTTCACTTAGAATCCTCAGAGGAATGAACCATATGTTGAACCATCTTCTCCTTCGTTTAGAAAGAAGATATTCAAGCACCCATTGAGCTCTGTCACTTATTAAAGCTTCTACTTCTGCACTCAGCGACCCAACGTCATATCTGCGACCCTTCTTTCTTGAAATGGCTCCCACATTCGTTGGGTTATTAGAAAATAAGAACTCGGGAGGGGAGCCCAGAGCATCAACCTTCTGAGGTGGAATTGTAAAAGGAGGGTTGGAACTTCCTTCAGTAAATCCTCCACGAAGACCTTTGTAGTGCAAGGCCTAGGTGGAGGAGAGTTCTCGATCAACTGAATAGGAATAGGTAGGGATCAAACCCTGCGCATCCCTAGAAATCTCCTCCGTAGCAATGTTCCTCGCTAGAGAACAAAGAAAGGGAAAAGAAGGGTGAAATTTTTCCCATGATTACACCACGAGAAAACATGGTCTGGATCCCTTTCTTTCTTCTTCCACATCTGTAGAGAGAATCCACAAGATTTTGATGGACACCTAACCGCCTGATGACCTGGAAGATGACAACGAAAGCATCTAAAAGAGAGGCTTTCGTAGTCAAGCAGTGGAATCCACAATACATGCGAGGAAAGCAACTTAATTGAATAGTAGGATAATTTGGAAAGATCAAGATAAGCACAGACTTTGATATATCTAAGATCCCAAAAAGATAATACTTTGATGTTAAAACATGGAGTAATTATTTCATCAAATTTACTCGAAACTCGAATTTAATCTCATCTTTTTATTATAAATATTTCTAAAAATTTATATTTTGTTTATCTTAACTCAAATTTAATAAAAAAATATATTTTAAATTTTTTTGAATTTTATATCTTAATAAATAATATAACTAATATAAATATCTTAAATAATGTGTTTATTTGTTTTTCAAAATTAGGTTTCAATTAAGGCTCTTTTTAATGTGGTGGGCTCTTTTTGTTGGAAGTTTACTTCTTATATTTTTGTTTTCATTTATTTAATAAATTTTGAGCTTTAGTAAAAATATATAGAGATTGATTTTTTTATCGGTGAGATGTGAGTGAGATGGTAACATTTAGGTTTAAATCTTATTATGGTATTTGAGGTTGGATGTCATCGTTATTGGTATTCTCGGGTCAGTTGTAGTCATTCGTTGGTATTTTCGGGTCGGTTGTAACCGTTGTTGGTATTCTTGGACCTGTTGTAACAATTGTTGGTATATCTGATATATGTGATAGATGATCACTTAGAGATATGGGCCCCCGATTGTGTCTTAGACCGGTTCATAGTCCCGATCAAAAGCAAATAATATATATATATATATAAAGAGAGAGAGAGAGAGAGAGAGAAATATTTTAAATATATTTATCTCACAAATATTGAGAGATATCAATTTTGAGATAAATCTCTCTCTCTCTATATATATATATATATATAGAGAGAGAGAGAGAGAGATTTTAAATATATTTATCTCACAAATATTGAGAGATATCAATTTTGAGATGTCTATTTTAGATTTTTCGCATACCACATTAAAAAGGGAGAGGGAGGGTTTCAAACTCCACCATAGATTCAAGATATAATTCTCATTTAATAATGAAATGAACCTTAAATTAAAAATCGGTCATTTATTGAAAGGGTTGTAATCTAACTAGTGAGGATGATGGTTGCTTATATCCATCCACTAAAGTACAAATCCTTCTAGATACACGACACATAGAGTCAAAAAATTAAGCCCGGTGTCGTGTCATGAGTGATTTGGATGGCATGAATACCTTTTACTCGTTGTTGTTTAGTCAAAAAAAATCACTTATTTAAACATATACTTATTCAACATTGTAAATCTATTATATGCTTATTTCTAAAATATACACAGAAATACCAACATTCTATGCAATTCAATAATTCCATATAATAATTTCATGGATATCAAAAAAAAAGTCGTTTATTTATATTTCATATTATCACACTTTCATAATAATTTAATTTTAATTTTTTTTAAATAACTTTATAATTTTTTTTTCCAAAAGAATTTTATATGCAAAGGTTGTGATGGGAAATTGTCGGTAGATATTAGGTTCCAAGTAATCTAAATTAAATCATTACCCTAATATCCTTACATGGTAGTTATGACCCTGCAATGACAAACGAACTATTGATGAGGAGATACCACCTTTATTAATTTGAAAGGTGTTTTCTACGATAAAGATAGGTTTTTGTGGTTTTTTTTTTGTTTTTTTTTCATTTATAAGGTCCGGTCAAAATTACAGGTAAATTTTGTCCCTTCTGACTTGTGAGTTCGAGCTACCGACAAGGAAAATAGAAATTAAAATTAAGGTGAAGGAAAATTATTGTAAATTGACGCGTGTCCAAAGAAACATATGATTGAGTTGACAATACATCTAACTCGGTTGATTAATGTGGTTAAACACATGAGTGAGCAACTGTTGACAATCCCTAAGGCAATAATACACAAATTTTGATGTGGTTAATAGAAATGAGTGAGCTAATGTTGACAATTTCCAAAGTAATAATACATGAGTCTTAAAAGTATTTTTTAGTGAGGATTTTCAAAGTGAGGATGGTGGTGTATTGGTTATCTATTAGGGGTGATGGATAAATGGATTTATGTTAAAGTGTAATTTAATTATTTTTGATCGGATTGAATAATGTGTGAGAATAGTAATTGATTTAATTAAACAGATAAAGTATGGATCGAGAGTGGTATGGAGTGATTTCGAAATCATTTTTTGGGAGGGATTTTATTGATCGTTTTTGGTTCATTATGTTCATTTAGCTTTTTCTTAAATCGTTTGTTTTCATTAAGATCCTCATTTCCTTGATTTGAGTCAACTTTAGGGTGCAAAACAAAGTCCAAGTGACTTGGGTCTTTTGGGCTATGTTTGAAAATCTCAAAGAGGTTAGTAAGATAGTGACATTAGGTCTATGGGGATTGAATATTTCCCCACTTATGAGCAGAGGAAAGAGGTTGATGTCCTAACAGAGGGTGGTCTTCATAAGAATGTTATGTTTTGGGATGGTAGGAACTGACCCTGGATCCTTCTAGTTCATGTAAGAATGTTGATCTTTCTTGGGCAATTAGAGTGGCTAGTAAGGAACCAACAGGTGGCACTGATGGGATCCAAAGTTTGAATGTCATGGTGGAGGAAGGTTATGTCTAAGAATCCCTTATTTAGTTGTAGATCGATCTCAACTTCGTTGGTCAAATGCCTTGATTGGAAAGTTTCAGGGAAGAAGACCCAATATCGACACATTTAGAGATTCGACTAACATGAAGTGGAAGACCAAAGGACAAGTTGACATCTCGGCCCTGATTAAAGACTTTTTTTCATTTCCTTCTCTAATCAAGAGGTTTGCTCAGTTCTGATGTTAGGAGGACTTTGGTTCTTAGGGAAACCTAGATTATCCCTTAAAAAATGGAATTCAGGAGTTGATCTAGATAAAGAAAATTTCAACCAAACTCCAATTGGGGTTCAACTTTTAGGTCTCTTACTAGAATTTTGGGAGGAAGAGGTTTTGAAAGGTATTGCAAATTCTTTTGGGCATTTTCTCACCTTGGATCCTATCACTAAATCTAGGAGAAGACTTTTATTTGCTAGATTTTATGTCTTACCTTTTATGGATAAGGAGCTTCCTACCTCTATCAAGCTAAGGCCCAAATATGGTGATAGGCTTCAAAGGTTACAATATGAAAATTTGCCTTTACTTTGTTCAATGTGTGAGAAATATGGACATGGATCTATTTCCTGTTTGATAAAGAAACATGTATATTCTAAATGGAGAAGAAAGGAGGGCCTTGAATCTAAGGATGAAGACATGAACAAATGCCTTAATTATAAAGTTTTAGTGAAGAAGATCCAATATCGACACCTTCTGATATTGGGCTAACATGAAGTGGAAACCCAAAGGATAAGTTGACATCTCATTGTTGATTAAAGATTTTTTTCATTTCCTTATTTAATCAAGAGGATTTCACAATTGTGTTGTTAGGAGAACCCTAGTTCCCAGGGAAATCTAGATTATCCCTTAAAATAGAATCCAAGAGTTGATCTAGACAAGGAAAAAATCAACCAAACTCCAATTTGGGTTTAGCTTCTAGGTCTCCTGCTGGAATTTTGGGAGGAAGAGGCCTTGAAAGATATTGCAAATTATTTTGTGCTTTTTCTCACCTTGGATCTTGTCACTAAATCTAGGAGAAGACTTTTATTTGCTAGATTTTGTGTCTTGGATTTTATGGATAGGGAGCTTCCTACCTCTATCAAGTTAGGGTCCAAATATGGTGATAGGCTTCAAAGGTTTATTTGATTTTATTGGTTGAGTTAGTAGTATTCATTAGAAGATGATAATGAACATGTGTGCTTAAAAGTGATGTGAAGCTAACTTAAAAAAATTGATGATGATCAGAGAAACTTGTATGGATAGTACAGTTACATTTTGGATAGTCCAAATTGTATATTGTTATTTTGAAAAAATGTGAATACATGCATGAACAATTTGATGATTATTTTCACTTGGCTTTGATCTCCTAAAATCTCACTCAATTTCTTAGTCTTTTGCTCTAGTCACCTGCAAAACAAAATTCTTATTCTTTCCCTAATTAGGCAGTAATATCTGAAAACTTAAGGAAAAATAATATATGTTCTGGGGCATGCATTAAACTATATTGATATTTTTTATACCCTTACACAATAATAATATCAAAAATAACAAACCTCAACAATCAATTACATGTAAACTAATGTAATATAATATGTGTCTAACATGAACTTATGTGTTTCAATAAATGTTCGAATAATTGCTTGATTTGCTTTAGAATACTTATAAATATTCAATAATTCATGTGAATGACATATAGATTATGCAAGTCCAAATGAACTAGAATGTTTATGTATTTAAAGGAAAATTAAATTTAAATTAGTACCCTGCAGGAACATAAACCAACATCAAGCAGTCACAAGGTGAAAAAGATAGGACAAAGAAAACGAGTGCAATCTAGCCATAAGGGGCCAAATACAGTTCCTAGGCCATACACTAATGTTCTAGATTATCTAGAACATTAGGGCACATTCTAGACAAGGTGCTCATAATGGAAAAAATAGAGGAGAGAGGATATTACATCTAGTTGGGGTTATGACAAGATTCAAAGACCATCGAAAGTAGACAAAATATGCCAATAATGCCAAATTTGGACCAATAATCAACAAGTACTTAACGACTAATAAATTTTTAGGGGCCAATTTTAGGTGCCTACTTTTTTCCCACTTTGAATTGTGTTTGTGCATACATGTATATCAAAGTGAAGTAAGACATGTGGATATAATTTTTTTTATTCTTGAAGTTCTAGAACCAAAGTCCATATACCTAAGAATTTTTAAAAATATTACTTCTTTTTATACACATGGGTGAGTGTCATATAATAGTAATCTATTGAAATAAGAAAATATCAAAAGTGTTATACCTGATTATGGTGAGTTATAGCATGAAATTAGGAACCATATTAGATGCTGGCCTCCACATATATATAAAGTCCTAGATATCATTCTAAGTACAATTCTTAGTACTAAAATCAATAATAGAAATTGAATTATGTCCTAAGTACATTCCTTTATGGAAGTGGCTAAAGTAATATCAGTAAATCCTCTATAAGAAAACCTGAATAAAATATAAGTTACTAAAATATTGATGTAGTGATGAACATTCCCCAATGTATATATTTTTATATGACGAGTGGGATATAGGCCCCTTTTTGAGATTTAGGATGAACTTGTGAATATCACAACTCAAAAGAAATGAGTTAAATGCACCATGAAATGCAAAATAAAATATGAAATAATTGGTGTACAACATAAAAATTTATAACCTTAGTAGCTTGTAAGTTATGACTAAATTTCCCCGTATGGGCTTTTAATATAAGCAATATAAGATCAAGAGTAATATGTGTCATATAGGCTTAAGATATAATCAATACAAGGTCAAGAACAATATGCCTCATGTGGGTTCAATAATTAGTTAATATTACACAATCATTTTAAGTTATAGTAGTGTAGCACACGAGTATAATAGTTTTTCCCCCAATGGATGCATGATATGGATCATGGCAACCTATTCAAGTGATAAATACATTATGCACGATATAGATTATGAAATCATAAAACATATTGTAGACACATATACTGACATTTATTGCTAAAATAATGGACTTGTGATCTCTCCTTATACACACTTAGCTCTTGCCTCATTTCATGGTCTTTTGACTGCCATTCATTCACTTCTATGCAAATGACCCATTCTTCCAAGAAAATAATGATCTCAAAATGTCCCTTTTTCTCATTCCAAATAGCTCAAGCTCACAATCTGACTATTCCACACTTTCAGCTTAGATAATATTTCTCTTCAAACAAGGCCACCCTATTTGGAATAGCCCAATCCTCAGTAGTGTCTAATTCCACTGGCCAAGTCCTCCCACCAAATAATGGCTAGTTTACCAATTTTAAATTCACTAAAAGGGTCATCATGTTTGTTTCACAAGCCCCATCCAAAGGAATTTTAAAATAATCACTATAAAGCCACATTTTCAAGCCATCATCCACAAGAGGTTCAAGTGATTGAAAAGTATCAGAACATCTAACTGCACATTAAGATAAAACCATTTATTTCCCAATACATAGTCCACACATCCTTTGTATCCCTAAGCTAAGTCTGCATACACCTCCAAGGTCACAAGTCATTATCAAAAGTACTTAATGACACCAGGATTGCACCAACATTTTTAATTTTTTACCAGTATTTTAACACACCACTGGAGCATGGGAGAATACATGAAGTTTGATCCCTCTTCAAAGTATCAATATGTAGGTAGTGTTCAACACAAGGGGTGTTGAGGTCAATCTCAACTTCAACCTTAACCCATTTTTACTCTATGATTGCATTCATCCTCCAATGTCAGTGAGTTAAGGTTTTGGTGAAGAAGTAGGTACATAATAGCTTATATAGCAGATCACGCATCAAAAAACACCTACATAGGACCAATAGGCGACAACGTAGATACCCAAATTTTCACAGATGGAAAAAACCCTACTGGACATTGGCACTCCCTATGGACTACAGTGCAGGCCAATCCTGTCTAATTAGAACAACCTCATATAGAGATCAAGTGAAATCATATTCCTGATTCACATCAAGTCAACACAATCACATGGTAACATACACAGTCTTGCATTATAAATTTCCAACTAAGTAATTTGTCCATGTTTTTCCCCTTTTAGAATATTTTTAAATATAGTAAATTACAAATCAGTGAATGCTTAATTTATGCATATATTTTTAAATCATGATTTAGCTCTATTCATTTTGTCTACTTAGGATTAAAATACACTTAATCTAATATTTGATGAAACATATTGGTGAACATATGTTTTTGTTTGAGCATTACCGAACCCTAGGTTTCCATTGGGGTTACAACCTTATTTTTTAGATTTCAAATTTTTTTCTTAGGGTTTTGGATATGATATCTAATTTCCCCTTGTCATTTTTATAAATCATGAGTTTTATTTTTTGCCTTAGGGTTTCGCCCTCATTTTTCTATTAAGGTTTTCCCTTCCTAGGCTTGTGACGTATCCTCCTACTTATTCAACTCATATCTAATCCACAAAAACTTTATTTTAAACATTATCAGAGTTTTTTTTAATTCATATTAACCTATTTTCATCAAAATATTATATGGATTTTTCAGAATTTATGATATACTATTTTTAGTAAATTTGGCCAAGAGGGCTAATGGTGTACCATTTTGAAATTATTTTTTATGTTTCATCTATTTAATTATTTTAATCAGAAACCTCATTCAAATTTTAAAATTAGTTAACGAATATATTTTATGGTTGGTTCTTTATTTGTATACATCATATAATGGTTATATGTGTTACTCTTGATTTATACATTTTAATTCAAGTATTGATTGTTTTAATTACATGGTGTCCACTAGAAATATTTAATATCTTTCATAATTATGCAATAAAATGTTGAACACTAATATAAAATAAAATTAAGGTTATACTTAATCATAATACACCTTATTTGTCTATGCTAACTTCTACTAAGCCTCCTCAAGATGATGATAACTACATTCCCTCTAACCAGGGCCATGTTATCACTATCCTAGGTGGTAAGGTAACCCACCCTATACTGACAATTGAAAGTAACTTCTTTAACCTCCTTCAACTCCCACATCTCATATTGACGGTTTTTGTATGCATATTTAATTAGAAGTACCTCGATTTTGTGCTAGTGAAGCCCTTCAATATCAACTCATCACTATGAGCAAGTCAATAGAGGAATTACAAAAGCAAAATCAATATTTCATTTCAAAGATTACATCATGGTAAAATTAGATTGTATTTGATTTCAATGATCACATCATGGGAAAATCAGATTGTAAATACAAAGAATCCAAAATATGCTAGTGTCAACTATGCATTTGTATCTTCATCTAGCAATGTTGTGCCTAACAAGACTTCATACAAGATTGGAAGCTAAAATAAAAGGCATCTACAACTAGTGAATAAAAAGTATGAAAAAGGTTAATAAGAGTTCAAGTGAGATTATAAGAGAAATGTTTTACCACAAGTTGATCAAATTACCTCCTATACATCCTTTAAGAAGATAAAAATACAATTGTGCATATCATAGAATGCATGAGCATCATATAGTTAGATGTTTATCTTTGAAGAAAAAAATACAAAAGATAATTGATAGTAGTGATCCTATAATAGATACATCAATCAAGAAACCCACTCACATTATGCTTGCATCTTTTAAATCACAATCCAAAAAGAATAGGTATGGATGCAAATGGAGAATTTAGAGCATAAAAAGATATTCAAGAGGCATAATTAGAGAAAACAAGATTACAAATGGAACAAGATGAAAAAGAGCAATAACAAAAGGAATCTTTCACAAAGGAAATGATACATAAATATCAAGATTAGAAGTTGTAAAAATAATTTCAACCTAAGAAAGAAAGCAGATTTATTAGTTCAAGAGAAATTAAAAATTAAAAGACACCTACAAAAATTATTGTCACAAGTATGGTTCTAAAGGAGGCAATTACAAGTCTTTCCTCATATCGATACCCTTTCACTATCATTGCTCACATAGATGGCAATCAATTTACCAATGTCAAGGTTATAGACTATCAAGAAATAAATTTGTCATTTATTATATCTCTTGAATATAAGCTTCAAAAATTAGGTCAAACTAATACATCTACAACATGTGTGGGATCAATTAATTTAAGAGTTTCATTTAATTCAAGAGAGTATTATCTTAATTTTTGCATTATTTCAAATCCAAGTGCATCAATGTTGCATTTGGAGGAGCATGGTTAAAATGAATAGGAGCAATGATTCATAAATACAAAGGTTGCATTTCATTTGATCATGAAGGCAAGGTCATTTTCATTTCAAGAGATAGAAATATTTTAGATAAAGAGAAGCAAAATGAAAGCATATATTCAGTTCATATTTTATTCCAAAGGCACAAGACATAATACATAATGCAAATGAGAAATCATAAAATTTAATACCACAATGTGGGGTAATTAGTTTTACATATCTAGATACAAAAGAAGGCAAGAGTGACATCTCACAATTTTAGGATCAAGAAGATGATTATGACCATGATGATTACAATGCAAAATATTGGTATGATTTTGAAGGTATAAAACCTATACAGAGGCATCCCCTTAATGAGATCCTTTCCCTTTAGTAGCATCATTCATTGTACATTGTGTTTTTTAATATATATATATATATAGATATATATATAAAGAAAATTTTATAAAATTTTAAAAACTAGGATGTATGCATACTTTTTTCCGTTCATTTACATTAGTTTATATGTGCTCAATATATGCATTACTTCTCTATATCTAGTTTTATATCAAATATGTTTCACAAGTGTACTTAAGTTAGTTGTAGAACATATAGGTTGTCATCTCTAGATGCACTTGTAGGTGGTGATATTATCTCATGCCCAAAAAAATTTACATAGATAAAATTGTTTTAATCCAGACAGTAACACACTACGTTCTTGTCTAAATCTAACGAACTTGTCCCATTAAATACAAGCTCTATTTTTCCAAATTCAAACCAGTCATGAACCTTATACAACTTGTATTTATCATAGCAAGTTCACTGGGGGCATCTTATTACACATTTTTATTGTTTTATAACTACCCCTATTGTTCATATTTTAGTATATTACATTACATGATTATTTACTTACTTTCTTTCACATTGATAGATAACTGGATACCTATGTTATTGAATATACTAGTTTTACATGTTGATAATGTGGATTAACTTCACTTAGTCATGCATTATTTTCGTGTTTGTTTCGTGTCTTGTGTGTGTATTTAGCTTGTTTGGATTGTGGACATTTAAACATGTCCTTGATTGTGTCTTTCATCTTTTATTGTGTGTTTCTATGTGTGTGAGTGACATTTGAACATGTCCTTTGTATGTGGACCCTTGGCTTTCTTATGTGATTTATGTGCTTTTGTGTGTACCATTTATGTGTGTGCATCATGGCCATGACACATGTTTACTTGTTTTACTTAGTTTTCGATGTTATGATGGATATCATGCATCTTCCCAGTTCTTCGATGCCATGATGAATATCATGCATCTTCCCAGTTCTTTGATGCCATGATGGATATCATGCATCTTCCTCAAATTTTTTTAATCAATCCAATTATTTTTAGTATATGATCACTTCTCTGCACTCACATCTATCTAGATAGGACAATATGTATGCTTAGTTATACATGCATTTTATGTCACTACATTGCTCAATTTATATATATGATGATGCCATGCTCTTCCATGTTATCATTACTACTTCAGTTTCAAACTTTGTTATAACATCATTCACATTACTTTTTTTTCTAAGCTAAGTTATTGTGCAAGCTTCACAACACACCTCAAAAGAGGGGGCATATATAGTGGCTTGTCTTAATAACTAAGTTGAAATAATATAATGCACAAACATAAATCAATAGGCTTCACACAGTTGATCATGATCTATACCCATAAATTAGTATTAGACAACAACACTCTATTCAGACAAGGGCATAGGTTAGCGATGTCCAAATCAATGTGTTATTGTCTTTACAAGTAGAAAACAATAGTTTCTAGAAATATTTAGATCACAGTTAGTCACAAGTTAGTTTACAATAGATACATATATTTATTTCATAATTTTACAAAAATTTGTCTTATAATTTGCTCATTTTTGGGGCATCATGCGCAATATGTGTTCCAAAGTTTTGCATAGATATAGAGTAAACTAAACCACAAAGAATACAAATAAGAGATATAACACACTACATTGTGTGATTGCATAGTACCATCAAGTAATCGATGAAATAATAACCCATGTTACCCAAAATTTTCTCTCAAACAAACATGAAACATACCTCCAATATATTGTGGAGGCATAATCATGAATCTTTAACTTGATGAAAAATAAAACCTACGTCTATCTCACTAATATCATCAGTAGCATATATACATAAATTAGTAAAGTAAGGCCCCCATCTATGGGCATATGATATGAAAATTATGTGTGTACCTTGGCACCATCATAATGTACCATTATTTTATGATATCCACTTAATAAGATAAATGAATAAGAATTTCACAAAACATACATTAAGTGAAACGTGGCTATGACCAATTGAAGAAAGTAGAATCAAAACACATGCATATAAGAAACCATAAGAAAAGTAGGGTACCTAATCACCCATTGTATTATTGACTTGTTTCCAAAATAAGTGTGTTATCATTTACAATTTATTATGGGATTTTACGATGGGATAATGAAGGCAATATCAAGGGGGTCAATGATATAAAATCAATGGAAAATATAACCTGATAATAAGATAAAACTAAGTAAATAAAATCAAAGGTTAGAGGTTGGGAAATAAAGGTGGAAAATTATCAAATAAAATAATGCAAACAAGGTGCAAGTCAATGATGAATTCAAACCACATGAAAAATGATTCAAGAACAACAGTGAAACTTGAAGAAAACTTATGATCATTAACATAAGAAACATAAGCAATCAAAAAAGGAATTATAATTGGAAATAAAGAAATTATATAAAGAGCCCAAGTACATGGGATAAAATATAAGATTCTTGATTAGAAAAAAAATCAAGTGCATTATATGAAGAAGCATGAAGTATAAATGAAAGAAAAATAGAGAGTTTTTAGTTGAAAAAATTAAGAAATTATTAAGTAGAGCTAATCAATAATACCATCACAATTAAACAAATCATAATAATGAACATAAGATATATAATATGAATCATGAGTATAATCATGATCCAAATTAGGATGTTGATGCACCCATGAATCAAGGAAAGATAAAGCATTTTCATTGTCATCTTTGTCATTATATTCTTCTACATTATCCACCAATTTAGTTTTCTCCTTAATATTATCTTGAATGATTGGATCCTTTTTTAGATCTTCATGTTGTGTAGTAGCAATAAGTTATGATAAAACACACTCTTGTTGGGATATATTTATATACTTGAACCTCATGTTTTATTACCTTCGGTATAAAAATTAGTTCTTCCTTTGGTATTTCCTTATATAAAACATATTTTTGAACTTTATGTTTTGGAATGTATATCCCTCTTGATTTTAATATTGTGATATTCATGTATACACTTCAAGCATTGATGTAAATTATAATGAATTGCTTTCATTTGGTGTATCGAAGGTCTACTAAGTGAAACGCCATAAGATCCATTATTATCTACCGCATAAATCAAGCTTTGAAATATTTTGGAACCAAATCTAATAGGCAAGATACTACAACCAAGAGGCTCTATATATAAACCATCATATCCCATGATAATTGTTGGAGTGTATACCAAAATATCCTCTGTAAATCTAAGACTATAATAAATTATTTAGTGCAAGTATTCAATATTAAACCATTATCAAACATTATTCCATCCTTTGTATGTTTACCTTTAAAGAAAGATGTTATGAATAAAGGTCCATTATATTAGTCATGAATCTCACTCTCATTAACCAAAATCTAAGTGTGTGCTTTATTTCTCTTAATTGAACCAATCACACCAATAAAACCATCTAAAGTGAATCATGATCATTATTAGTGTTTGATGCATCTCCTTGATTGTATCTGTCTGCCATACATACATTTATCTTTTCATTTGTTTGGTTTTTATGGTTTGTAATAGGGTGGGTAAAACTATTTAATTGTTGATTTAGTGGAGTTATATATTCATAATAATTGTTATTTGTTCCTTCCACTTGAATTTGGGTGTTGTCAATGAGATATTCTATCTTATGTTCTAGATTAATACATCTATTGGAAGAATGTAATGAGATTCTATGATAATCACAATATGCATTTGCATCATAATTTTTAGGTAATGGTCTTGAATGATCAAATTGTCTCACTAGAGGCAAAGTAATCATGTTTCATTCAAGAAATATCTTCAAAACATTATTACCTAAACTCCTTTCACTTGGGTAATACAAGATTTGTGTATGGTTGTTTTATAACATTGACCACATTATTAACCTCATTCTTAGATTGGTTTCGATTCTCATTTATTATAGTCTTAAAGCTTATATTGCTTGGGAGCTTGGAACCATTAGAAGTTGGAACATTTGACCCATACTTAAGCACATTTTCATCTAATATCTTGACCTCACCGTCTTTAACAAAATAACAAAGTTCATCAAAATATTGATAACTATTAAATACAACCGTGTCCTTGATAATTGAAAACAAACTATTGCAAATATACTTTGAAGATCATTATATTGTGGGTGACAAGTTATTATGGTAACTATTGTCACTTAGATTTACACCCTTTAAGTAAATGCCAAGGCTCTCCTCATACAAGTGGCATAATGGAGTCACTTCTAGGCTTGTGGGCAGCCTAAGGAATGAAGTGAATCTCTAGATAGGGCTAGCTCTCTTGCTGTACCACTTGACTACAACTAATACTAACTCTTGGAGGTGAAAAAGGGAGAGAAAGAATTGAAAGTAAAGCTAAACTAATGGAGGTGATAGACCATATAGATTGATGACATCTAAACACATGTATATGACACTTAAGACCAAGCAATAAACCAAACATATGCTTTCCCAATCTACAATTTCTTGCATCAATGTTACATTGTGAGGTCAAGATGAACATCTAGGATAGGAGGACTAGACAAGAGGCCTTGAATGGCACTGATGAAGAGAAAAAATCACTTATTCCTTTACATATCTCAATAACACTTCACATACCCTGCAAGAAGAAGTTTCCCAACTGCAAATAGGTTGTAAGAATGAGTTAACATGCTAAGGAAACAAGAGTATCACTTAAGCAAAATCAAACATTCAAGTACACACACTAAGTACAATCATGGAAGAGGTAAAACTTAGTCATTTTATTGATCAAAATGTGTACAATTGTTCAGGTCTTCACCATACTCAGGTGGAACATCCTCTACAATGCCAAAATGGCCAACTCTTATAGATTTTGAGAGAGAGAGAGAGAGAGAGAAAGAGAAGTCCAAGGGTCAAAAGGACACTTTTCAAGCTAATAATTTCAATTATCCATGCATGAGAAGAGTATATGGGTCAAACCATGTCATTATAAGAGAAACAAGTGTCAATCCAAGTCACAATTTTGAAGAAAAGTTGCAAGAAACTCCTCCCTTTGGATAGAAAAACTACCTTCATGATTGGGCCTATCTGAACATCTTGTAATTGATTTGGAGAAATTATAATAATTATAATTCAAGGTATGGACATCATACATTACTCTTCATGCATTTTTTACATGTTTGGTCTTCTGGAATCAACTAAAAATGAGCCATCATCATCTGATGTCCTGAAAACCGCCCTTCCATGCACCCTGCACACTTGGCCTCAAAATTAGAATTATTTTTCAATGAAAATATATGGGAGGGAGTTAATGATAATTTTAAATACCCTCCATGGCCTTGAAATCATCAAGAACACATTAAAATTACTTTACTTGAATATTTTCTCCCCTTTCTCTAGCTTGTGCATTAGGCTAGTTTTGACTGGCTGAAAGTAATGGCATGGTTTAAGCACTTATAAGTTTTTTCATGAGATTAAATGAATATTTGGAGTTATCTAAAGTGTTGATATTCCACCCAAACTTAATTTCATCTTCTAATTTATCTTGTAGCCTACACAACACACAAAATAGCAATAAAAAACATGTTTTTACCCCCATCCGTACAAGTACGTACATCCAAAAATGTTTGGATCAGATTGGGGAGGTCCTATAAAATCTCCAATAACTATTCTAGGAAAACTATTCCATTTGAGTAGCTTTCTAATTCAATTTTCCTAGACTGGTCCTTAGTAAGGGTTTAGTAAGGTTTTAGGCTTATTTTCACCCTTAAGCTTGTTTCATAAAAACTTGACATTGGAGTTGAAAAAAAATTCCATAAGTTTTTTTTTAAAGACTCATGGGAGATGTGAGCTTCTAAAGATGGCCTCTTGGGCTTGTTTTCCTCATTTTTGCAAGTTTGAGTTGATTCTGAGCTCAAAAAGGGATTCCTAATGTTTTCCTTGAACTATGAGAGTTAAAAAATATCTATAGTCATCCTAAAAGCATGTTTCAATAGGGTATAAATCACTTATAGGTCTAAAAGTGTGAGTGGCCTTCCATTTGGGGCATTAGGTTTGCATATTTACCATGTTTTGTCTTTTGAAGTTTGACATGGCATTTAATGGTTTTATTTTCCTTATGATGTTTTATATACATATTTATATATCCCATACACATGTTCCAATATCTTATAAATTTCACTTTGAATTGGAAATAAAAGTGACCTCCTCATCTAACTTTAGGCTTTGATGTGTCTGGCAGGGTTGACTGCAACTCTAGTAGTTTAGACTTCCTGTTGTTTTTTTTAATCTTTTGAGGTGATTAAATTATTTTATTATGTGATATTATTCTTTAAAAACCTTTCTTAAATGTTTCCCCCACTCATATTTCATCCCTTTTACCTTCTCCACACAAATTATCTATCTATGCACAAGAGAGAGTACCCCTATTCTGAGATAGAATAGGGGGTATCTACCCTATTTTATTAAACAATTTGAATGATATATAGGATTATTTAGGTCATAATTATGATATACACAAAAAATAATCATTTTAATATGTCAATTTACCTTCCAAACCTCTCAAAACCTTCAAAATAGTAGGCCTGACTGTGTTGAAACCCTTCTCAAGTGGACTATGTATGCATAGTTGAAGACTTTCTTTTTATTGATATATTATATATGATATATATATGTAATATTATTATCTAACCTAATATCACTTTCGTTACCCATTAGTCTCATTGAGTAACTCTAAATTATCACTTACGTCCTCATTCTCTACTCACTGCCTTGACTGGGACACCTAACCTGTAGGTACATACAACGCTCATTGAGATTGATCATGATGAAAAATGATCTCCCTAAACCTTTTTGAGGTCAAAAAACATGTGTGTGAATTAATTCCCTTAGTTGGAAGCCCTTGAGACACCATTTGAACATGAAAAACCAAGTCACTACCCTAGACTAACAAGTTTTGCCTAAAGGCCTATTATAGGTGTTGATGCCTCTAAATAGCTTTGGTCATCATGCCTTAAGACTCATTTATACTATTAAAATCATGATAAAATTATTTCCACTCACTTTTCACTCCCATTTTTTCAAAGAACTCATACAACCCTTGTTTCTCAACTCTATGGACTGTTGGTTGAGATATCCCTTTTCAACCCCTATTGTAGGTGTTCATGGCCTAAAAAGACCTTGGCTATAATGTTTAGATCCTTCATTAAATTATTATGGATAAGGTTATTGATTTATTGGTTTAACATATTACTCATTCCAAGCATTATACATGCACCCTAACTCACTAGACTATGTCCTTTTTGATTGAGAATTGAGAAACCCTACCTTTCAACCCCTGTAGGTGCCTATAGCTATAATCCACTTGATTAGTCATAAAAGTTGAGACAACCCTCCTTAAATCCTCTAAAATACCTAAGGTAATTGATTTCACTTTATAATCACCTTGATTATGTTAAATCACCATCAAAACTCATGAAACTAGCTCATTGTTTGCATCTTCAATACTATGGCTGTAGGTGTATATTCCCTACATATTGTATAGATGGGGAGTGTGAAAATGAAGTAAGATAAGACTATGTCATTATCTAATTGATGATATTTATGTCATATTGTGTGACATACAACCCATGAAACTGCTTTATCCATAAGTGAATGTATTATTGATTACTAAAGGCATCAAAATGCTATTTACATCTTCAAGCCTGTAGATGTTTCTAAAGCATCTTAATGTGTTTTATAACATGTTTGGACCCTAAAAACTCCCATCTTCAGTTGTCACCATCTCTTCAAAATTTGAACAATAGTTATCCATGCCAAGGACTACAAGATGAGTATAACTATATATTAAAATTCTTATAACAAACAAAGTATAAGATATTTATAGAACCTCCTAGACCTCTATTTGATTCTTTTAGGGACAAAGGCCCTAAAATCTTAGTCACTTTCATGTTTGAACGTTTCCTTGCTTTATGTTGCTAACATATCACTTCAAATGCATTATGGTTCTATTTTAATCATGTTAAGCTCCTAGGAATGGTTTCAATACATATCTCACACTCCATATATGTCTTTAGCTCTTTGTTCAAACCATCTGTAGGTGGTGATTCACAAGTCTGCAATAATGAGGAAACCTCAAACAGTGAACAAGAAACAATCTCCTAGTGAGTTGTAAATTCAATTCCAAGAATTAAAATATCCTCCTCCCACTTATAAGGGTTTTGAAAAAGTATTAACATATCCCATTCAATATAAAATACTCTCCCAAGTACCTGTATGCAAGCATATCATGACAAACTAAAAAGGTAGATTATTCATGACTACAACTCCTATGACATTTGCACTTTAAAGTGAGATTATAAGGTGAAAGGAGGATAATATAACTTTATGAACAAGATAATTAATCTATAATAACCATGTGAAACCATGAAAAAGCATGTAATTCCTGAAAATAGAGGAAAACTACCAATCAACCCAAATGGACCATTCTACAAATTTGGGATAAAAGCATGTCAAAACCATTCAAAATTTGAAAAAAAAATTGATAAGTGTTATATTACATATCAAAAATCCTTTGGAAACAAAATCAGCAACTGAACCATATGAAATTTCTCAAACAAGGCCCAAACTGAAAGGTGCACAGATTAATAGGCAATTTTGGAAGGCCAACTTCAAATAAATAGTTAATGAAGCACATGCCACAATTAATCAAAATTATTATATGTATTTTAAGGTCTACTATTTTATATTATCCTCCCAAAATAATTTTACCTAAAACTACCTGTGTTGTTCATACTGAGCTAAAACCTGCAAGTGATTTCACTATGCCAAGAAGGAGAAAAAGAGAGATGAACGGTTTTAAGATAGAGATAACATACTCAGATAAAAATAAACATGTATTTGAGTTTAATAAGATTAAAATACACCCCCTGGACCCATCCCATGTGGCACACTTCCCAAGGAGGTTGTACAAGTGCCCAAATCTTCTCCTTTCACTAAGAAATTGTCCTTTCTTCTGCATAACCTATAATTTTAAGTTAAAGGAAGTTACTACAGACCTCCTAGGACAAATTTTGCATGAAATCAACATTTTTAACTTTAAAAAATCCCAAAAAACTCGTACAAAGTATTAAATGCACAATTTAGACCCCTTAAAATGATAAATATACCTAGGAAACAAATGACCAAAGATAGTACAACACTAAATAACCTTAAAAAACCTATGAAACACTTTATAACATCTATATCAACCTGATATAGGCTTAAAAAATTAAGTTTTTACCTATATGTTCTCTAATTTGACTAAAAAATCAAATTTTGTCAACAAATTGGTGACCCATAGGGGTAGTATGCTTGCTATACTAACTAAACCAGTAGCCTTATTAGTCCATTGGGATTATGGATTCATTTAAGGGATAGGAAAAACAAAATAACCTTTGATCATGACCAAGATAACTATTGACTACATTAACCACATAAAGGAAAAGGACACACACAACAAAGAAAACAAACACACACACAAGACACACATGTGCTCAAGGCACTTAGTAGAAACAAAAGAAAACTACTATGTACAAATAATCATAGGCATACCTCCCCCTAGATCAAAAGGGAAGATTGAGATTCCTCTTACTTCATGGCATGAAGGATCGGATGAGTCAAGAAGCCTTTTGTCTCTTAGCATTGTTACCTCCATGCCTCTCACAAAGTCTACCAACCTCATTAGCACGATGCTCATTAAGAACCAAGAAAATCCAAATAATCTGACCAAGGAAATGAATTCTTCTTGTACATGATCACTTGTTTCATGTTGCTGCCCATTCACTTTTTCATGATCAACTTCTGTCCTCTTTATAAGCATGATTTTATAAGGATTGATTTTATGTTCCTTAGAAGCTTTAGGCCAATATGATCTATTTTTATCCTTCAAGAGTTGATGAATTCCTTCTAGAGGGTGATATACCCTCTTGATGACTTCAAATATATCATTCTCAAATTCACAAACCTCTTGAAAGGATAAATTTGAAAGCTTGTTAATCCTTTGCATACTTACTTGAGTCCTAATGCTACCTTCTCCATCTTTGATCAACTCATAGTCTCCTTAGAGAGGAGTATAACCTGATTCAATGACTTTAAACAAGTCATCCAAAGATTGATTAAGAACTTGTTCATGTTCATCTATAGTATCTTTCAAAGTGAGGAAGGATCTAATGATCATTTCTTCTTCTTTGGAAAAAAAGAAGCATTCTTATTCAAAAGCTTGTGAATTATCCTTTTGTTCACCGAGGGGAGTGCCTATGGTGATCTCCTCCTCATAAACACTCATGAAGTCTTCTTGATCAGCCATTAATTGAGCATATTCTTCTTTATTTGCCTCTCTCAGGATAGGCTCTTCAACACAAAGAAATAATTCTTCATTAACCAAGCAAAGAGATTCAACACAAGGACTTACCTCCTCTTCATCACCCTAGACATCTTGAGGGCTTTCAAATTGAACTTTAGTTGTGATAATCTGATTTATTTGGTCATGGGTTGCGAGATCTTTATCTTCCTTCATGGTGATTCCAAGACTAGGCATTTTGAAATCATGTAACTTATCCCAATGTGGCTACCAAATAGGTATGTTTTTTTCAAGTAAGGTCTCTATTTCCTTGTTAACCAACTGCTCCTCTTTTTCTTCCCACACCACAAGTCCATCAAGGCGAAGGGTAATGGTATGAGGATAAAAGGAACTAGTTGGTAGAGATGGGATATAGAGTTCAAAATTAGATTGAGAGTGGAAGATAGGGGCCTCTTTAGGAAGCTCTTGAGGGATGGGAGATGGGGTGTGTTTAGGCATATGATCTTCTCTTGGGTCTAAACCTTCCATCTCACCTTGACTTAAAAATATAATCTTTTCTTCTAATTCCTCTATTTGCTTGGCTAGGTTTTCTTGGAAAAGCTTCTCTTGAAGTTGATAGGAATCATCATGGGAATAAGGATTGAACAAAGGTTGCCATGGAATAGAAGGGGATTCATGAGGAGGGTGAGAGGGAGTTGTAAAGGGTCAACTCCATTCTTCACTTCAAAATCTTGGACAATGTTATTATCTTCTTTCTTGCCCCATGAATCTACTACCTTACTCCTACTCTTGATCTTAGGATTGGAACTCTCTTCTTGAGGAAGGTTAGGAGAGGTTCGTATAAGATCAATATTCTCTTCAATTTCATACTCTTTGACAAGAATTTTCTCCTCTTTCTTTCCCCATGCCTCAACTATCTTACTTCAGCTTAAGACATTGGGATTAGAGGTATCCTTTTTAGGTGGTGGAGATGCAACATGAGAGGGCAATAGGGACTTGAATTCCACTTCTTTTGCTGCCAATAAAGACTGCTGCATATGCATGTTATCCAACTCAATTTGTCTATTAAGATTAGCTTCAAACATAAGGCTTCTCTTTTCAACTCTCTCCTCAAAAAGATTGGGAAGAGGATGGATTTGGTATCCTTGACTAGGATCATGAGTAGGGGTTTCATATGGCTGATAGGAAACTTGGGGAAGTGGATAAAAAGGCTAATAAGTATGGTGAGGTTATCTTTCATGAACTTCTAGACTACTCCCTAATGAATAAATCAGACCACTTACATCAAGCATATCACCAATAAGCCTTTTCCAATTGGCCTTCTCTATAGGTACCCAATATCTCTTGACCAACTCCAATGCATCTCTTACTTTTGAATGACATGATTAGGAAATTCTATACCATATCCTCTTTGTGTGTCAAGATCCAACATGTATTAATAATGTTGGTGCTTGTTTGAAGGTGGAGATGGGCTAATTAGAGAAAGGACTAGGTTGACTAGGAGAGGTAAAACATTGAGAAGGCTGGTTATAATACTAATACAACTCATGATAGGGTTGAAAATGTTCATATTGGGACTGACCAAGGACTTGTTCGTATTGGTATGGGGTGGCACAATATTGAATTATCTCACCAACTTGTAAAGTGCAAAATTTATAACCATAGGCAACCGTGAAACTTCCTTTCAAGTAAGAACACAAAGAAACACATTACCAAAGTTCTTCAAATGATCACTTGGGCTGCTTAACCAACTGATATGTCTTCAGAGTCACCATTGGTGTTTGGAAAGATGCCTCCAAAGACTAATTGTGGATAGACAACACCAAAAATCTCCCAATCTCTTGGAACAAGAGTCCCATCAGGCATGCCAAAAACTATTATCACTTGGATTTGCACCTTTTGAGGAGATGCCAAGGCTCTCCTCATTTAATTAGTATATCAATGGAGCTATCTATATCTAGAGATTCACTTCATTCCTTAGGCTACCCACAAGCCTAGAAGTGACTCCATTGTGCCACTTGGATGAGGAGAGCCTTGGCATCTCCTCAAAGGGTGCAAATCTAAGTGACAACAGTAACTATAATCTTATTGATAGTCAGACACTCACTAATGGTCTCATTTGGTCCTTGGTTGATTTGAGTTAATTTCCCAAATGTGACTTTCATTCCAAGGCTGATTTGAAAATGATCCAAGAAATCATCAACTAATGTTTTAAATTTTTACACAAGCAAATAAATGGAAAACTACATCTTATTAATCAAATGAAAACTTGCATAATGTGAATGGATTGGTTACAATATTATTTTGCATACATGTATTAATAATCTTTTCTACATATCAAACACAAACTACCTAACAAGGCCAACTACCCATGATTCAACTTACTTGTATAATTACCAAACATACTAACATTAATAGCATAACTTAATAATGACTAACACCTAAATATGAATTACTCTAAAGGGGGTGTCTCACACATAAGATGCATGCCCTGAATTAACAACTAAAAAGTAATAACATTTTAATTACAAAACCTAAAAATCCTCCTTGATCCAATTAAGACCAAAAGATGATCACAAGCACTATGACTGTGAAGATAATTAACAACACATGTTATAACTTGATAATTAACCCATTTTACATCTAGCACTAAATAACTTGTGTCGACACATATACTACAACTACACACTGACCTCATGTGCCTTGTGACACTTCCCAACATGAAGATAAATATCATCTTGGGTGTACCCATCCCTATGATCATATATACCTATATAGATACTAAAATATCATTATATATAGCATTTTAGTCTTGTACATTTGACGAATACCAATTAGGTCTCTAATCTTTTGTCCTAGACCTTTTATCTATTGAAAGGCTCACATTCACCATCTCACTATGTGCAAATGCTTATCCTATAGTCTGAGCCTATCATTATGATGTCCCAATCACCTAGACATTATATAAAGCTTAAAATATGATATATATATATATATATATATATATATATATATATATATATATATATATATATATATATATATATCACAGTTAGTTACAAACCTTCAATTTTATATCTTGCTAGACACTTACGTTTACATAGGGACACTAACATCGATGCTAGTGTCTAATTTCCTTATCAAGTGTTTGTACCCCAAAAGTCATCAAAAATGAAAATATTTCAAAACATATGGGTCAACCTATTTATCTAACCCTTCAGTGATATATTTTTAAAAGGTATGATATAAATACAAAATAAAGACCATTAATCATAATCAAGCACTTATGTAATAAATACCAAGCAAGCACGTATTCAATCTCATTTAATCAATTTCAAAACTAAGTTATGCTGCCCTATTCTTTCTTATTTATATACTATTCATAACATTAGTCATATTACATGTCTAAAGCATTCAAATAATGACCAATGAGTGGTATTTGTCAAGTTTCACGCTAGATCAATGCATGCCCTTGTATATAACATATTGCACCCTTAAGCACACACACAAGCCCACACTTAGGAGAGAACTACATATGTTTTAGGCCCTCCTTGGAGTATTATCTATGTATAAAAAATTCATTGATAGAGGGTTTCTTGAGGTCATCTTGACTTTGTGAACTCACTAACCCATGTTTGGCAAGGTGACATAACCTAAGGTGAAGAAATAGGATTTTTAGCTATAAATAATCATACAAAGCATGTGCACTTTATCCAAATACATCATCAGAGTGGCGATAGAAAAACCTAATAAGAATAAGTGGTTGCTCTATAATACATTTAATATCTTGTATAGGATAGTTACATCAAGGTTCAGACAAAAGTATCGACACAAGTGTCCACAGGTCGACATTAGTGTCTAGGCCTCTAGAAATAATATTTATAGAATATGATGAGTAGATATTGAGTATAAACCTACCTAATTCCACCTACACATCTGTAAATAAGCTAAGTATTATCCCTTCTGTTTTAATTATCAAAATATCAATTGGCATTATACTTTCCATATTTAGTAATTTTTTAGATTCAGTATATTTTTGATATCTAAGTTTAAATGGGTTGCTTTAGAAAAAAAATATTCATCCATTTAATTAGGCTATTCTACCCTTTAACCCTAACACACCAATCCTGAAAGGGTTAAACATTTGGTGAACTTGACCTCTAAGTATTCTCATGTAACTCTTAGCTTGCTCTAGGGTTTCCAACCTCCTAAGGTTTTTGTTTGTTATACTTATTCACATTTTTTTTATCATTTGTATGCAACCTAGGTTTAATCATAGATTACATGGTGTTCTTATTGAGTAGCTTGAGCTACCACTTGGGTAAGTAAACTGTCTCAAGTTAATACTATGTCTAATTTTGATAATAATGAGAGTGTCAATAATGACAATGAGCAAAACAATGATTTTTTTTTATAAAAGATGGATATGACTATGAGGATAATGAAACACATATAAACAATGAGCATGAAAAATTAGATCAAGAACAAGTTAAATTTATTTAATTATTTCAAAAGTGCATTTGTGAAAATCTTGAAGATCTCCACAATATCCTTAATACTATATTGGAAATTCAAAAAAGTAAAATTTGTTAGTGAACAACCATTACTCTCCATTGATACAAATATTGGGGCTATTGGATATTCTTATACCACATCCCTTCTAATCTCCTTCCCCTTAAGTACAACATTGCCTACTATATCTAGGGGGGGCACGAGATATGTTTTCAAACCATTGTTCCCCAAAAATCAAACAACTCTTGCTAAATACTCCATGAGAACAATTAATGCTTCAACTCAATTACTAATTTTAATGCCTACATCAACACAAATGGTTTTTTCATCCCCTTTGGTGGCTTCTTGAAGTTCAAATATAATTCCAAATGGATCTACTATGCAAACTCTTCTCTAAGTTATCAAATCTTTAGAAGCTAAAGTTACCAACATTGGCAAATGCTTTGAAATCAACTCATGCTATTGATTCAAAAGATGTGTTACATAATCCTCTAAAACTTGATATATCTTTGCGCCCTTTACCAAATGGTTTTATTGTACCCAGGTTCACATTTTATGATGGCAAGGATGATCTTGAATAGGATCTCCAAGATTTCTATTCATGATCTTCAATATTTCTATGTGGCATGTCTTGATTATTATACTTATTTGGTGAAGTAATATCATTATAAGTGGTATCAGAGCTTTGATTTGGGCCATAATTAGGTCAAAAACCCTAGATTTAGAATTTAGCTATATACCATAAATGTTTGTGAATTGCTCTACAATTTTTTACTAGAGATGATAAATCATTCAAGTAAGATTCAATTAAAATTTAAGCTCATTTTGATCTTTGTTTCAAAATTTATCACCATTTTAGTTTTTTTCATAAATTCACTTCATAGATCACAATTTGTATAATTTTTCAAATTTATTTACATTTTTGGAAAGCTTGGAAATAATTATTTTGTGTTTATTCTTTGATATTTTTTATTTGAGGTTGACATCTTTAAAAAATGTGTGGTCAAAGTTAGGTCAATAGGGCAAAATAAGGTTCACCATCGAGCCTTCTTATGGTTGGTCATAACACTCACAAGCGAGGGAAGGGTAAAAAACCCCTAAAAATCCTTTAGGGGATGACATGGAGTCTATAATCTATGATATGATGTCTTCGAAGATGATTTCTCAAATTTAGTCGAATCTACATGGCCTGATGCAAAAGGATGTACAAGTCAAAAATCAAATGTTAGCAATAAAATGGGAGCTTAATGGCATGAGTAATCAATTACAGTAGATCACGACACAACTAGCTACCATTTCATCTCATTTTCCACTCAACAACCTTCCACTTTTTCATTCTAGTCCTCCTCTCAACACTAACACTACCAATATCGGGGTAAAACTGATGTTGCCAAAAGTGGATTTGTGCAAGTTTGATGGCAAGGATACACTCACACAGATCAATCAAATTGAAAATATATTTGATCTGCACCAAATTCCTAGATCTCAAATGGTGGTCGTGGCATATTTGTATATGGAACCTAAGCCATTCATTTGGTATCGTTAGTTGTGTGCTCAAAATAAGAAGACTGGTGCCTTTGTTATATGGTCAATATTCTTTGATAAACTGATGTCTCAATATTAGGATAATGTTTCTAAAAACTAGTTCAGCTAGTTAGCCAAATTATGATAAAGAGAAATAGTGAAGGACTATATTCATCGGTTTCATAATCTATCCTTATGTGTGGAGGACATCACTGAGGTAAATTTGACTGACCCTTTTCTGGGTGGACTAAAAGATAATATCTAATTGGAAGTTTTCATGTTTAATTCCACAAATGTAACTGAAGCTATACTAAGGGCACATTTAATAGAATAAAAATATATGCTTAAACATTGTCCTTTCATTATTAGCTGGGAACACACCTCCCCAACTTCATCAATACTTTAACCTACCAAATTGACATCACAACAAATTGAGGAGAAGCATACCAAAAGATTGTGTTATGGTTGTGACAACAAATGGAGCAAAGGTCATTGATGTCATGAAAAGAAGTTATTTTACATCGAAGGGGGTAATGAGGATGAAGAAGATATGGAGGCATCTGGTGAGGGTTTTGAAGGACCTATGGAGGAAGCTGTAGATTCTCAAACTACTATCTCATGCCATGCCCTTATAGGTATTTCTACTCCTCAGACTCTTAAGGTGGTGGGTTTCCTTAAGAAATAGAAGGTCATGATATTGATTGACTCAGTAAGTAAACATAATTTCATCAATAGTAAGTTGATTTCTCAATTGAATTGTTTCATCTAGCCAACGCTAAAAGTTTAGGTCATGATTGTAGATACTGGTATAGTTAATTCTTCTAGAAAATGCCATAATATTAAGTAAGCAATGGGGGACTATCTGCTAGATTCTCCTATGTTTTTTATTCCTATGGGTGGGATTGATATTATTTTGGGAGTACAATGGCTCACCACATTGGGCACTATTGAGATGAATTTCCAAGAACTGTTCATACACTTCATTCTGAAGGTAAGCTAGTGAAACTATGAGGATTATGAGCTAAATATCCATAATTGGTTAGTTCATGTCAGATGACCAAGATGCTAAAAAAGGTACTAAAGGATTTGTGGTGCACTTGTTTTCCCTTAATGTTCAACAAAGGAGTATACCCATCCTAATCTACAACAAATATTAGATGAACATTGGATTATTTATGATCCTAAAATGGTCCTTCAAATGCACACTAAGCAGTTATAGTCTAGAGTGATTATAGAGTATTTGATCAAATAGAAGAATCTGCCTTCTGAAGATGCTATCTAGGAGGATGAAGCCTTCATACAACAACATACACAATTACTTCAACATTTAAGATAACATTATTTTGAAGGGGAGGGGCATGTTACGCCCTTAACTATTGGCATGTCTAAGGATATATGTAGTCTACTTGTGGCTTGCATAACCCTTTTTCATATTATTTTACATTTATATATGCACTTATATACTTAGTAGGTCAGCCTATGGGTTGTCCATGGCCTTGGTAGACTATAAATAGGAGGTAAGGTTAGTTGTTCATCATCATATCAGAGTATTTATTTCTTATTGCAAGCATTTGGGAGGTTTCCCCCTCAAAGTGGCTTATCTATTATTCATTTTTTATGCTATATTTCCACATCATTATGATCTAGTACTACTATTATGATTATTTGGTAAAGTAATATCATTACACCCAATCAACTCATTTTATGCAATGCACCTATGAGATAACTTACATGATTACTTGAGTCTCCAACTTCATTACTTAAGAAGCTTGTGGAGTGTCATCACATATCTCTCCCTTCTCATATAAAGGTTGATACGAGTTGACCTATACCAAAATGATATGATGTTAATGCATATTATGATTATCACCAAGGTGTGAGACATTCTACAAACATATGTTATACCTTGAAACATAAGATCCAAGACCTTATTGATAATCAACAGATTACCTTTGATGATCCTTCAATGGATTAAGGATCACAACTTGGTGACCATAAGTGTTAGGGTGTGGAGCTAAAAGCTACACCTTAAGGCAAACAGATAGGAGGGTTTCTAGCGCAAGCAGTCGCCGGCGTCGGCAGGCCACACCGACGTCGGTCAGGGGACGCAGAAAGGAAACCGGCGACGGCAGGAGGTCGGCCGACGTCGGTCACCTCCAGAAGGGCAGGGACCGACGTCGGTCACCTGTAGCGGTCTGAACTGCTGTTTACGAACAGTCAGTTAAGTGAACGCAAAGTTTGCATGGTAAAGGCTTGTTCGAAGCCTTGAGCCGCAAGTCTAGTCAGTGTATGCATGAGATCTATATAATAGACTCATGGGCTGTATTGTTAAGTGGAGAATTTGGAGAAGAGCTATGTGAAGCTTGGAGAGTTCTTCCCATGGTGGAATCAAGTAGGATTCCCCATGTGTGTTTAAGTAAGATCAGGTTTGACTTGCAGGGGTGTATGGATGCGAGGTTCAGAAAGGAGATCAGCGCGGGGACGTTAGATCCAAGGTGACAGCAATACATCAGCAAGGTCATGGAGAGATCTACTTGGAGTACGGTTGTGTACTCGATTGTACAGATGTGCAATGAGGTGAACAACAGCTTGTGTTAGCTGTGTGTTGTGACCTATGAGAGAAGATTACTCTGGAGGGAAGTTTACTGTAAGCCCACAGGATGTGGAAGAAAGAGTGCCACCTCTTTGTTGTAGATTCCTTTGTAAAGAGTTGAATATAATTGTATATTGCCTCTCATATTCTGTGTGTCTTCTCATTGATAGTTATTTGTTCTTCTGGATTCCGCATGTTTAGTTGCTTATACATTGGTAATCATGTGTGCTCTTAATTCTGACAAGTTGTGTCAGAGCTTTGGGGGGTTTCGGTCCTATCAATAAGAACCAGAAGGTATTTAACAATACATTACAATATCATTCTAAGAAATATCCAAAAGTTAAAATGGCATATAATGCACATCCTCATCCACCACATTATGGGCACCCATTATATGGGATTATTGGAACATTTAAGTGCAATGTAACTCTTAAGGTTCAAAGATCTATTGCATTTGGTGAGAGTGAAATTATAGATAATGACTCAAATCTTCACTCATTATTTACTAGAGCATATCTTAATCATCAACATATACATAATGTTATGATTGATAATTGTGCTAGTGAGAATGCATGTACTGTGACACTACTTGTACATTTGGGATATACACATGATGATTTATCCCCTTCAACTAAAATGGTTAGATTATTCAATGGGACATCACAACAGGTTATTGGTGAGAATGATTTACCTTTACAAGTTTATCTGAAACATGTGGTCACTACCTTTTCTGTTATACCATACATGAGAATGTTTGATATGTTATTGGGACGACCTTTAATACATAAGCTCCACACAATAACTTCCATAATGTATGGATGTATTAAATACATTCATTCCAATAGGGTAATTACAGTTCCCAGAATACCATATGAACATCCACTTGAATAAGAGAAGTTTATTCTAAGGCAATTAATTACAAAATATAATAAGGCTAATCAATCATGTGTGAAAGGGTAAGTAAAAGGTACTCCCCTTTCCTATGTGGTTGATATTTGAGAGAGTATTGCAACAAAGATACATAGTGGACTCAATGTAATCCTCATTTACACCTACATGATTCACCCAATTGCTAAGGTCAAATAAACATGCTCTAATTATAGTTGTACCAAAGAAAACATAGTGTACTAAATAATGGGTTCTAATAACCACTACTCCTCCTATTACCTTTTCATAGCCATTTAGTCCTAACAAAGTACCACATATTATACAATTTTAGTTATAAAACCTATGCATGCCTCATGAAAATATCATCAATTTGACCTACCATATTCAAAGATTGGAGCTTCTTATGAGCATCCCTTAGATGGGATCATATGTTAGACTTTTTTCCTTTACAAACATTCCAAAAATCCATAAAAAAATCAAATATTCCAAATAAAATACAAAAGGATTCAAATAAATAAAAAATACAATAATTATTCAACACACATGTTTACTAGCTCCTTGACATCTACGTTGTTTAGTTTATGCTAGTAGATAGCATATTATTTACATTTTATACACACATATGTTTAACACATACTTGAGTGTGATACAAGCATACACTAGACCCATATACTTGCACATATATATTGTAGACCTTTCCTCTTCCCACAAGGCATTCTACATTGGGGGCATCTACTTATTTAATCATGATCAACATAAGTTATATTATTTTAGGATCACTTTTAACGTTAGCATGTTGAGCTTATATACTAACACTTACACATGCCTATACTCATGTTTTCATCTTACACTATGTACTTGATATTTTATGTTACATAATATTTTTTGCTAACAGATATATGCATGGACTAGTGTGATATATTTATGTTGGTTGTTTATACTTCATCTATTCACATTGTCACTTCTTTGAGTGTAATTCATGTTTATTATTATGTTGCTTGTAGAACATGTAAATACTCTCCTTGTTTTTAGGCCTTTGAGCCACTAATTATTTTTATTTTATGTGTGGACATTTGAATATATCATCCCTTCAAGTGTGTGGAATTTAAACATGTCCCTTGTTTGTGATATCATTATACCCCTTTTTGTTTGACATTAAGTGCTCTTGTGCATGTCCTTGATTGTCTATTGAACATGTATTATTACTTTCTAGACATTTACATGATCTATATCATGCATCTTATGGCTTATTGTGATCACATACTATGAGCTTCATTAATATCTTTACATAGACATGCTACTTCTGTATGCTACATGATTCATACACATATGATACAATTATCTTATCTTTTTAAGGTAAGGTGACTACTATTTTACATTCCCATCACCTAAAAAGGTGGGCATATTAGTGGAGGAATGTCATAGAGACATGACTCCACACATACACAATTGACAAAATTTGATACAATTTACATACTTTATATATACACTTGGGTCAGAATCTTATACATTTGACACTATTTTTTACATTTTGGGACAAAGTTTTTTAGATTTGTGATATATATTATACACATTTATAGAGTAGAGGTTAAATTTTGATAGATAATTTAGATTGAGACATGTTATAGGTGCATATTCCATGCGAGTGCACCAAAAATTGTAAGTACATATTCAAAACATTTTACCAAGAAGCACCATTTTGAGCCTTTTTATCTATAACAGTTGGCTCTTTTGAGTAGTGTGGTTGAGATTTCATGCCATCAATGGCATTATAACTACTTCCCTTTTGTATATTGAGTTGTTAATATCACTCAACTTGGCTTTATTATACTTTCACTTGAGTTGTATGATTGAGATTCAGTGATCTCAATGGTTGTGTCACAACTCACTCTTGCACCAGATTGGGGGGCATAATTACCCCCAAATTTCACTCTTAAAATATATAAATTTAATATATGAACCTCTTTCAACTTAAATGCTTCATAAGGAGACATCTTTACCAAAGCAAATTACCAAGGGGAGACATGGTTGCATCGACACACGGGTGTACTCCTTCCTTTCTATCTTTACTTTTCAAGCATTTATATTATTCAAATTTTTATTACATGCATTTATATATACTATAACATACTATTGTTTATAGGTTATACACCAACAAAAAAAATCACCAAGGCTCAATCAAAGGCAAGGTGTGTTGTACACACCCATGTACACATATCTTTCTTTTAACCTAGTAATTTTATCCTTATGCAGTACTAGATTAAAGGGGGGGAATGAGAATACTAAAATTATATTATATATAGCATCTCAGTCTTGTACATTGTAAACATACCAATCAAGTCTCTACTCTTTAGTTCTAGACCTTCTAGTTGTCAAAAGGCTCACATTTTCCATCTCACTATGCCTAACTAATTACCTTATAGTTTGACCCTATCATTCTAATGACCGAGATCACCTATACACTAAAGAAACTTAAGATATGATATGTATCCTTCACTGTTAGTTATAGACCTTTAGCAATTTTCTATCATGTCAAACACTTATGTTTACACAGGGACATTACCGTTGATTCTATTGTCCAGTTTCCTTATTAAGTGTTTGTACCTCAAAAGTCATCCAAATTTCAAATATTTTGAAATATATGGGTCAAACTATTTGTCTTATCTAAACCTTCCATGAGATATTTTTAAAAGGTGTGGTATAAATAAAAAACAAAGACCATTCATAATATTCAAGCACACATAACAAATACAAAGCAATCACCTATTCAATCTCATTTAACTAATTTCACAACTGAGTTTTGTTGCCCCATTCTTTCCTATTTCTATATCAGTCATAGGAGTAGTCATATTACAAGTTTGAAACATTAAAAGGATATCACATAATATTTGACAAGTTACAAATTAGATCATTGCATGCCCTTGCATATATAAAAATGAACCCTTGTACACATACATAATCCTAAAATTAAGGGATACCTACATATGTATGAGGCCCTCCTTGGATTATTGGCTATGTAGGTAACACTCATTAACATAGGGTTCTTAAGGTTAGCTCAAATTTGTGAACCCACTAATCCATTTTCAATAAGGTGACCTAATCTAAGGTGAATAACTACAGTTTTGACTTATACATAGTCATATAGAGTATGTGCACATGATCTAGATGCATGAATAGAGAGGTTACAAAAAACCCTAACAGACATAGGTGATTACTCCAAAATATAGTGAATATTTTGTATGGGACATTTACATTGATATTTGGATAGAAGTGTCAATGTAAGTGTTCACAGGTCAATGCAAGTGTTCAAGCCTCTAGAAATAATATTTTTAGAAACTGACGACTAGATCTTGAGCATCAACCTACCTGATTCCACCTATGCATAATTCAAATTTACCTGCACATCTAAAAATAAGCTAATTATTATCCCTTCCTTGTGTTGCAATTATTAGAATATCAATTGCCATTATACTTTCCATATTTAGTAATTTTCCAGATTCAGTATGTTTGTGATATGTGAATAAGTTTAATTGGCATGCACTAAAATAGTTTTATTAATCCATTTGATTAGGCTATTATATCCTTTAAACCTAACACACCAATCCTAAAAAGTGTTTAACAACATGTACTACAATATGAGCATCATCATGAGAATACTCAACTACATTATTCTATGTCTCGATGATAATTTTGTACCTCATGTATGACACATCTTAATTGATTCCCAAAATCTCTAAAAAAATAACCCCTATTAGAATATAAAATCATCCCAAGATTTATTGAAAACCAAAATAATATCTCCCCACTATTATATGAGAGTTGAGTGTTCTATGTAGTAAGAAAACACTAGATAACTATTTAGCTCCTCATCACAAAATTCTCAAAAACAACTAAGAAAACTACTAATAAGAAAAAAAATCAAACAAAATTATAAAAACCAAAATTTCCTCAACATCATTTTCTTTATATTTGAGTTAATAGTGAATTTAATATGGTTCTCTGCAAGTTTTGTGAACTAGGTTGATCTTAAGGGACTTGTAATCCCTAAAATATTATTTGTTTGTCTCTAAAAACAATGGCTGTGGGAAACCACAGTGTTACATTCATGGTGGTCCCATAAAAAATTATCATTTTCTAACTTCAAATCAATAGTGGGGTGTTAAATGCAACTGATAATGTACCCTTTATACATAGTACACTCCTTATATCTCCATTTTTCTCAAAAAACACAAGTGGAGACTTCTAAACCAAAACATAACCTTTCTAATGGAATTGAAATGGAAAAAAACATCTAAATCAGGTGATTTTATGCCCACCTTCACAACAATATGAAAAATGACAAAACATATCATAAGTACAGGCTAAATGCATTGAAAATGATGAGATTTATAAAAACAACCTTGCACTTAATGAGATTTGATCACTTGACCTTCAAATGAGAAATGACTTATCAATTGAGTCCTACTACTTATTCTATACAATAAATTGACATATATAGGTGTTTTACCCTATTTTAGATTAATGTTAACCCTAAACAAGATATAAATTATGTGCATAATTTAGATTATAATAAATGAACATTAAGCATGAATATAAATGTAATAGGTTGTAATTAATTTAACAATTGCAATTGTTAAATATATAAAGTATAAAAAAGGATAAGATACTTTGAATTATTCTAATCTATGTACGACTAAGATAGATTGAAAGTGGCAAGAAGGATGGAAAATAGGGATACATGCAACTTAGATTATGATTTGGATGTCTATGTGTGCTAATATGGTATTATTAGCCTCAAGTCGAGATTGCTAGATGTTGTATTCTGAATCTTACGGTTCCATTTGTGTATACTTTACTAATATAGTTGATACAATCAGGTTCACCTATTTTTATTTTAGATCTAAGTGTGATATTGAAGTTTGATAATGTACATAACTCATAGAAATATTTCTCCTTCACTTGAAACCCTAGCTCCACCTGTAATGATATAATTGTGCCTAAAAAAGGGGAAGAAAGATGGGTTGAGTTGACCTCAACCCCATTGACTAGTTGAGTGTTGCTTACATATCTAATATATGAAGAGAGAAGCCAAGCCACATGTATTTTTTGCCATTAGGTGGATGTGTGCAATAGTGTTTGTTTAATGTATACAACTTATGATCTAGCTCTTTATACTTGATAATTAACAATCTTGACTTGGATATTAAGTGCTTTTAAGTTGGTAAGTACCCAATCTTAGTGATTGATTGGAAAATTGGGAGAAATGGGGTTGTCCTCTTTAATGTGTAAGTGTTTGATAGGCTTTATATGTGCTTTCCAGATATGTGCTATATATGTAATAGGATTACATCTATTTTTTTTTAATAGAAGACTCTTTGGGTAATTTATCACACCATTGACGTGTTAGAAGGATGGGCCAACTCATAATAATTATTTGACTTTGAAATGTTGCTTTTTTTTGCATAGGACAAAACCATCATACTTAGATATTACTATCATACGATATGTTCTAAATATAACTTTACCATCTAAGAGATAAGAACACTGATATGATAATCTAGGGCTGTTTGAGTAAGCTAGATATCTAGTTTTTATATAGATTGTGAGGTTTTTTGTAAGTAACTAAGATAAAATTGGAAAGTTAAGACCCACAGGAAGCACAAAGATGTGAGAAAATGGTGAATGAGAGTCATGTTTGTATGTAATAGTCATGTAGGGTGAAGATAAGTATAAATTGACATTATTAAATATAAATTACTATATTTTAGTGTCTACAAATGCTCCCACCTTATTTTAGTATTGAAATGCAATCAAAGTAATCGAGTACAAGGATAAATATGTACCTAAGTGTGTACAACACACTTTGTCTTAGGGAGAAGGCTCCAAAAGTGCAAGTTGATCCAAGAAAAACCTAAAATGAACATATGGTAGTCAATGTCTATAAAAATAAATCTGAAAGTGAATAAATTAGAATTCAAAATGATTAACAAGGAAAGATTACACCTGTGTATGGGTGAACCACAATGCCATGTATCTTTTTGAATATGATGCTCCCTTATCGAAGTATTGGAGAATGGGTCCTCTTATTAAACCTTTTTAGATAATTGGGGGTGATCGATCCCCAAATTTGTGTAACTAAGTCAAGTACCATGGATCAAGAAGGAAACTGCCCCCAATCCTCAGTGAAGAAATAATACAAGGAATAATGCTAAGTCATTGAGCAATGAAAAACCTCAACTTCACTAACCCATATAACTAATCTGCACTAATATTGTAACCCTAATAACTAATAATTCTAAAGGTATTTCTATTCATCTAAAGGTATAGCTAATTTATATAAGTGTTTCAATTCGATATTTGAAGTCCTCTAAAAACTCTATAATTTGTATTATCTATGATAAAATATATAGTTTTGTGCTTTTATAGGTTTATGTTTCTATGAAAAATCCCCCTAATATGCCCCCTTTTGAGGTGAGGGACATATCTTGTGAGCCACTCATCTCAAAAGGAGTTAACTATATCATGTTATGTAAAAAGATGTAATCATGTCTAATCATGTCAACATGTGGAGATTATGTCTTCATAATATTAAATATATCATCAAATCATGTATGAAACATATGTAATGTAAGGGTATATAAGTGTCATGTATAAATGTATATATCAATTAGGCACACAATAAAAAACATCACTGTTAATTGTACTAAACAAGATTAAGCATGATAGGTGCATGATATGGATCATGGCCCCTGCAAACAAACAATTAAAACAAGCTCAAAAATAAATATCACACAATATAAGTACACACAATAACACACAAGTTAACACATAAGGCCAAGGGAACCCATACCAAGGATAAATAATTGTCACATAAATAAGGCCAAGGGGCCACAATCAAGGGGTAATAAATGTCACAACAAACAAGCCCAAGGAGTCACAAACATGGGGAAATAAATGCAACACAAATAAGGTTAAGGAGTCACAAGCATGGGCCAAGGGGCCACATAGAATAGATAAGTAATAATTATCCTATTATAAAAGTAATGAAATTGAAGAAGCATAAAACACACAAAGTAGTCTATACCATCCAAATATGTAAATGTCACACCATAGTAAAATAACATATCCATGTAACATTATAAAGTGTGAGTAATATTGAGGCATGTGTAACCAATCCAAATAGATTGACATGGTAAATGGAAAGGTCATATAAATATATACCATGTAGTATTGTAACCTATGGAATAAGATACCTCAACATTGGCATGGCCCAGGGGTATAGGAATGATCCAACATCTATGTGTTTAATGTTATTTTTGATTTAAAAATGAAATGATAAGAAAGAATAAACTATTGTAAATTGTTTTATATTTATAGAAATATACATATGTAAAATTGAAATATAGAATTTACAAAATTTAAAACGAACTAATAATAGTAATAAAAAATGAAATGTACGAACCTAGCTTGGATCTGATTTATACTAACTGTGTAGGCTAACCACTAGACAAAAAATGTTAAGAATGATTTATGAATCGCATCACACCTGAAATCATAGTTTTACAATGTACTAGGACAAGGGTGAATTAAGAGGAAAGGGCTAGCGTATGGCTACAGATGATTTTCTAGTTTGGGTGAATACAACTAATTTAACTTTTTAAGTTATTTACTAGTGTAAATCCTAGATTATTAAAGGGTTGAGTAAAGAAGGTAAATACATATATATTACAAATAGCTAATTTAATTGATGTACCTAAAATAATGATTTTAAGTAGAATATTCACTTACATGGAGTAAAATGAGTGTTCTTGGGTGGTGATGATGCTGAAACAGGGCAGGAGTATAACTTGGAGCCCTTTCCTTCTAAAATTGTAGTTCTTGTTGTTGAGGATAATATCATGGTGAACTAGACACTATTACATTGAACTATTGGCAAAGGCACTACACTAATGTCCTTTTGTGGATAGGGGGCCTAGGAATTTTGGGGATGTTACAAGATGTCTTTTGGGTTTTGTAGGTGTGTTCAAGAACTCTCGATATTAACATCACTATTTGGTTGATTTCCCTTCAAAACCCTAATAAACACCTACACACATGAAACAACAATGACATCAAATGAAAAAGGAAGGGGAAAAGTGGGTTGTGGGATATTATGATTGTGTGATATATAACCCATATTGTCATGGTCATTACTTACATTAACCCCAATGATAGGGGTCTCAGATCACATGTAGTTCTCCCTTAGGGAACATGCATAATCAACACACACAGTATGCTATAATGAATTTTTAATTAGGCCCTTCTTTGATCAAGCATGCAGATCTATGTGTGATCCTAAGTAATATGCAGAGTGTTGAACTATACTATTGACTAATTTTTATATAATTATGTGCCAAAGTAGTAAGTGTTAGTTGTAGAATGCCTTGTGAGGATTTTTATATAGGAATAACTTTAATTTAATGTAAGACACTTGTTTGTAGTTAGACAAAGTGAAAAGATAGATAAAATCATAAGAAAAGACCCAAAGAAAGGGTAAAGACCTGAAACAAGCTAAAAATGTGATCATTGGCTAATAGCACTGAGGCAGACACTATCATGGTTTACTATTATGTATGGATACACTATTGTCATATAGGAGAAATTTTGGGTTGTGACTAAAATAAATAAGTCAGGGGCCTTTGTGACTGTGATAAGCATGACATAAGATCACTTGAGGTGCAATAATATGGGAAGACAAGCCACAATAAGGACCAAAAGACCAAAGTGACCATGTGAACAAAACCTTCATTTATCATTAAGAACTTCATGTGAAAGAGCTACAAAAGACATAGTAATTGTGTTTCTTGACCAAATTAGGGTGTGTATACTAGCTATCAAAGATGCACTATTTATAATATGTTGGGGTTGATTTGACACATAAAAAGCCTACAAAAGTAAAACTATAGATCCTACATAGTAAACCAAATAAATATCAAATATAAAGGGGGAAATTAGGTAAGGGGAACAGTCGAGATATCCTCAGAAAAACTCACATAATCTAAGGTTTTCCTACATAACCCAAAATGACCTCAAATCGATGTAGTTCTCCTTCTTAAAGTGATTGTGTAAATCTTGATATTCCCTATATGAATGCAACTAAATAAATTCACTTGAATGATTTACAACGGATGCCCTTGACATACAATAAAATAGATCTGGACTTGGCCTATGAAGACTATAATAAATTAGATTTCAAATTTAAGAGATTAATGCTTTTTTTCTCAATGCATAGTGCTTGTTGTAAGGTCCCCCAGGTAGTGTATTAGGTGACTTTGGTGTACTTATAGTGGAAAATTTATAATATTTTTGTTAAGTGACTTTTTTAAAGGCAAAAAAGGGACAACAAGGATAATTTAAAATTTTAAAAGTGATTATTGGGGTACTTTGGACAAGGGTGCAGTAGTGGGCAAGGCTAGCCTATGGCCATATCTACCTAGTGAGGTCTTGTTTTAAAAGGTCATAAACTATTGAAATTTGTCTCATAGGATCTATAAGTAGAATATAGATGTTTGAATGATGTTTAAATTAGTTTTAAGACAATTTTTATGATAGTGAATCCTCTCATTATAAATATCAAGTTAAAAAAATAGAGAATAGGCCAAGCAAGGTAAGGAAGTCAAGATTAAATATTATCAAGCAATTAATGATTAAATTTGAGTGTCTAAATTTTCTCCCACTTTATTCTAGTGATTCAATGAAGTGAAAGTACTGGAATAAAAAAGATTCAAATTTAAGTGTGCTTATAAACTTTTTATTTTGATGTGAAGCTTGATCACGTAAGATGCCTCAATGTAAACCTGCAAAAATGTTATTTAAAGTAGTCACTATCCATATTTGAAGATTAAAAATATGAAAAATTGAAAATTGAAATTTAAAAAGAAAGGAAAGTATACCCCTGAAAGAGTATTCAATATAATTGCCTTGTAACTTAAAAGTGGAGAAGTCTGTGCTCCCTTGTTGGAGCATTTGGAGTGAAATTAGGGTGCTTTCAACCTTATATGCTTCCTGGCTAGGGAAAGCAAACAATTTTGAAAGTGGTGATAGGATGGTTGGTAGGCCATTGGGTGTCACTAAACAGTAATCATATCGGCTCGTAAGGTTATAAATTTTGGTGAAATTGAGAGTTATCAAGTCTTAATGAGTGATTTTTTTGGTTTAGACAAGGGTATGCTTTCACTTATGAAGAATGATCCTAAAGAAGGGTAAAGTCCTAACCATCAAGTGTTACTAAACTCTAACAAGAAATAAAATAAAAAAGGGGGAACCATGCATTGGGTTCACAAAAGTGAAGCCATGACATTAAGGTTAACTAAACTCTAATGTGGCCCACTTATCACTTTAAAAATGACACCACTATAGATGAGTCTAGATTCAATTTGAAACTATGTACCTTTGAAGCTTATTGAACTTTTAAAATTTGAAATTTGAAAATTTTAATGTAGAAACATGAATATGAATGAATAGCATGCCCTTTGTATTTATATTGAATTGATATAGAATGCCAATTGAAACTATAACTTTTTGAAACTTGTAACTGTTTGAAACTTGTTACTTGAATATTTGTAACTTGTAATTGTTTTTGAACATGCCCATGCATATGCATCAAGTATATGTAAATTTGTACTCAAGTATTTGAAGATTCTAAATCATACTATAATTGTAAAAATTTATAATGCCATAAATAATTTTTTTTATTTCTCATGATGACTTTGAGCTTTCAAGACAAACCCATTATGATGTCCCAGTTTTAAGATGAGGGGCATAACTTGCACGCCACTGATCTAAAAAGAAGACTTGTATAATAGGTGAAATACATAATCATGTAGTAGAATGTATTACATCTTGAGATTGAATATAACATTGAATGGCATATGAAAACATGTGTTAGATAGATATAGTATTGAAGTACATAAGTAGTATGTGAAAATTTGAAATATATTGCATCATATTATTTAATATAGCATTGAATTGTATATGAAGTAGGTGTAGGTAGATATAACATTATTTATTAAATTATAGGCACACAATATCATGCAATTTTCATAAAATGTCACACATAAGGCCCAAAGGCCACATACAATGGACATGTGAATGTCACATAAATAAAGGAGGCTAAGGGCCATATTTAATTGAAATAAATGATGCCATACAAGTAAGGACATGTATATGTTGCACACACAAGGCCAAGAGTCAAACATAATAAACAACCAAGTATTTAATATATCATGTAGTAAAGTAATAATTTTAAAATAAAGCATAAAGTAAATAAAATTAGTCTACATCAACCATATGTATCAATGTCATTATTAGTAAGTAGTGTATCCATGTAACACATTGTAAAGTATGAGTGATTGGCAAAACATTTGTATGATATATAGCTCAACATGGTAGAAAGGTTATAGATAGATACAATATTTTGAAGTGTTCACAAATAATGAAGAGATGCCCTCAACTTAGCAAGGTTTTTGGGTAAAAATAGAAGCCTGTCATTAGAAAAACATGTAAAAGTATGTCATGTATTGCACTCACATACCTTGTGAAAAGCATTATGTATTGAAAACTAAAATATTCTATTTAATTAACATGACATAAATAACATATGTAAATAAGTGGATAGTAACATTTGAAAATAATTTTTAGGTCCTAATTTTGATTTTTTAAAAATATTTTAAATTTTTGAATTTTTGACATATATGTTTTTTCAAATTTTTTTGAAATATTTAAACTTTCAAAAGTAATTAATAGGTGATTTTAATATAGAAAAAATGGGAGGGATTTTAACAAAGCACTATAGCATAATGTGGCAAGAAATATGGCAAATAATATGCCCTAATATATGTGTAAAGGGATCAAAGCAATGTAGCACAAATGATTGATATAGATAATTATGAAAATGTCTCCAATGGGTATGGAGCTCTATGTGCTTATGGATAATGTATGTATGTATATGTGATCATGTCAATGCCATGGAAGTCATAGTATGTGAGATATGCAATAGTAAACAAGTGGATTGTCCCAAAATAATGAGCATTGAAATTATTATAATATATGTGTTTTAAATTTGTTTGAATTAGTTGAAAAAGCAAGAGGGAAATTACCCAAAGTGAAAATAAAGCCAAGGGCTAGAATTTTGAGATTTTAATATATATTTGACAATTTAGTTTATGTGTATGCTTGAATTATGTAATGTTGGTATGAGTTGGTAGATTTACGATTAGTTCATTGCATATTTGATTTATCATAGCCAAGGGTATGAGTTGGAGCTAAATAGTCATGGTAAGCAAGAAAATGGGGATAAAAATGAGGACATGTGGCAAATTTACTTGCAAATGTTCCAAGAGTATGAGGAAGAGGAAAATACCAAGCTCTTAGACAAGCAAGCTCAAGATGAGAGAAAGAAAATACATGTTGAAGAGCAACATCATGGAGAAAGCCTAGATCATAATAGAGCAATCTATGATGATTTTATCCCTTTTGAAAATAACTTGGAGCTTGTCTCTACATCCACCTATGCAGCGACCTAAAATAATCTTCATGAAGAATGAAATCAAGAAACACCTTCAAATGGTGCTGATACAATGCTCCTTGAATATTTTGAAGAGATTATGGGAATGGAAAAGGATAACAATTTGAGGCATGATTTGAGGTTCAAGAGGACCTTGACTACTTTGAGAATGCATGGGAGATGACTCCATTGAATGGTGTACAAAATCAAAGAGCAAAGAGGAAGCAAGAGTCATCTAGTATCCCATCCAAAAAGAAACATGTTTGGTATCCTCACTCATCTAGTGAGGAAGGAGACCTAAGCTACTTATTTTTTGATCCAAGAAGGGAGGTATAATCAATAGAAATGTACATATTGGTTTCCTTTCTACTGTGTTTATTTTCCCTAAGTGCTAAGTAGCACATGTGTGTTTACTTTAGTCTTTGTTGTGTGTCTCTTTCCTTTGTGTGTTTGAGGTAGTCAATAGTTATCTTATTGATCAAGGTTTGAGTAAATGGTCAAGGTATCTCATTTACCTCAGTCCTTATATGATGACATAAGCCCAATGGACTGATAAGGCTACTATTCTAGTTAGTATAGCAGGCATACTACCCCTATGAGTCACCAATTTGTTGACTTATTTTGACTTTTAGGTCAAAATAGGGTAGCCCTAGTAAAAAACTTCACTTTGAAGCATTTAAATAGGTTTAATATGTTTTTACAAGGTGTTTAATAGGCTAATTAGTGTTAATTTATGTTGTAATAGCTTTGGTTAAGTGTTTTCTAGGTCCATTTATCATTTTAAGTCATTTTAAGGGGTCTAAATAGTGCATTTAATGCTTTGTACAGGTTTCTTGGGATTTGTACAAGTTAAGAAAATTTATTTCAGGTACCATGTGTCTTTTTAAGTTTTATAAAGATGAAATAACTAAAAAAATGGTAGGTTGTTCAAATAAAAGGTAGTTTTCTTAGACAAAGAGAGGAATAAGCACTTGTATGACTGCTTTGGGAAGTGTGCCACTTGAAAAACATGGTAGTGTGACTCTTCACATATACATAGGTCATATCCATGTTTGTTTTTCATTTTTTTCAAAAATAATTGCATCTGCAGCTCATTTTTCTCCCTTTTCCTCTTGGCATGCAAAGAAAGGTCAACTTCAGGTGCTCACTATGGGCTGTACAGTTTGAGTTGGAGGAAATGTTCTTGGGGGTGGATATTTATCTAAGTCTAATTCACATCCATAAAAATAATTTTCAATTTTTTTCCTCCTCCTTTATGAACAATCGTTAACACTCTAGGCAATTTTTTATGGACCTACAACCATGAGGGGGTCACTATTTGAGCTTGTCTCAATTTTTCTTGATTTGGTCTAATGGGTTTATGTGTTTTAGGTGTTTATATAGGATTTTTAATAAATTAGCATTATCCTTTTAGTTTTTTAAATCTCAATGTCTAAGAAAATCCCTTTTAGGCTTGTTCATGCATGCAAAATGCCATAGTCTGCACCAACAATCATCTCAGTTGCTTTGAAAATTGCTATCCACATTGACAAAAGTGATTTAAAGTTGTTTTGATGATGATCCTAAATTTTAGGTTGTATATAAGGGTTAACAAGTGTTTTTTAGTGTTTAAAGAGTCTTATCCTTACAAAATCTTGCTTCTTCATCTTCCTGCCTGTGTGTAACAATCAAAACTCCACTTACAAGGGTATGTTGACAATATGTTGATGTTAAAAGAAATTTACTTATGCCCAAATTGACTATCATAGTTCAATATGCATTAATAATCCTAAGAGAGCCTCTCCTAGTATTATCTTTAGTGATGTATCACCTTCATTGTCCCACACATAGTCAAATATACATCTTCAGGTGTCAATTGCAAAGCTATAGGGGTGTGAATGGAGGTAATCTATAGGGTTGAACCCTCATGAGATTTATGAAGTGAAATGATAGCCTAAATAGCATGATTAAGAACTTTAAGTGTCAAGAATGGTGTTGGGAAGACCTTCCCAAGAAAAGTACTTACACAGGGAACATTTTCCTCTAAACGGACAAAATAAGGAACCTGCACCTTTTTGAGTTTTGATATGAGAATCCTAAAGTGGTATTGGGGAAGGAAAAGTGTGAATTTTGAAGGGTCCCACTATGAGGCTAACCATTGGCAAGAATAAGAGAATGGAACTCTTCAAGAGTATGGTGCTTGAATAACTCAAAATCATGCTTAAACATATTGAAAGACCTTAGTAAGTTATATAGGCTTGAGATCAAAATTGGCCTTTTTTTTCCATCAAATTTGCATTTTAGGCCTTTTCCCATATATGAGTGATTATAAAAGGTTCTAATGGTTGAAGGAGTTTTATCAACATAGAAGCAGGGTGAAAGGAAGGTAGACCATTAATTTGACTCACACTGACCACTTTTTGTCTGTATAGGGGACTGAGCAACTACCTACAAGCAAAACAAGAGCCTTAATCCATCCAGTGACCTAGTTGCCAACGTGAAGGGGTTCAAGGTCATTAAAGTTATAAGTTGGTAAAATATCATCTTGTTCCATCCAAAAAGGTTCAAATATATGTTCCTAAGCCTTCAACCAAGGTCAAAACACCTACAGACAACCCTAAGCTCACAAAACATAGTCATATGTGATATGATGACAGTGAGGTGTAAGTGTGGAATTTAGACCTTGTTTGGGTCATTTAAAATGTATGCCAATGAAAATAAGGGGAAGATGACCTAAAATAACTCAAGTGGGAGCCAAAACAACTTAATAAAGGTTAAAAAAACCCACATATGCACCTACAGGCCCCTAAAAAATTAGGAAACACAATCAAAGGGTAGATTGGAACTAGAATAGAAGCTTGAGGTTTAAACCTCAAATATAGCTTTAAAAATGGATACAAGAAGAAGGGATTATCAATAGTGAACTTAAATATCTCATAAAAATCCTAAATACACTGATATAAGTGTGATTAAATCTCAGATAATAATCTACAGGCAGGGTTCATGAGGTGTCTCAGTCTTAAGCATAGGTGCTTAACCTTAGAGATGAAAAGAAAATAAGTGCATAAAAAAGTGAACATAGCATGGTAACATGGAATGATGAAAATTTTAATGAAGTTTTGAGCATTAGATAAAATTTATTTTGTGTCATCAAAAGCATGGTTAGACCCAAGGTAACCTATAGGCTTGGATTATCCACCTACAACAGGAACATTGGAAGTTGGTCTAAGTCAGGGGTAAGGAAGGTTTTGAAGCTCACATGAAGCATTTAGGTGAGTAATATGAAGATGGAATGATAATATATATATCACCAAATCATAGATACACACCTTTTGAAGCTTGAATTCCTTACCATGAAGCCTACAGGCCTAGAAATAGACACCTACAGTCAAAACCCTGAGTTTGATCTCAGTCAAAAGTTAGGAGATATTTTGGGGAAAAAAAATGCATTAAAATATATGAGATGAATATGTGATATAGGAATTTAACTAGAAGGTTTTGGACACTCGTTTTGAGGCTAAATACATCCATGACAACTTACAAACAATGAATATTGTGTCTCAGTCTGTATAGGTAGTTTTAGGCCTAATGCTAGGTTCCATAACATGAAAGGTGTTTGAAAGGGAAATAAGGATAGATAGGGTTATAATGGGTTATTTAAAGCATGTAGGATCCTTATAAATCATAATAAATCTCAATTTAAACCCTAGGACCTCCAAACATAGTTATATACCCTACCTACCCATTAACCCTGCCTAGTCAAAAGTCTGCCTTGGAAAAGTGGAGAGTTGGAGGACCAAATGGAGGATTTGGGAGATAAATTTTGGTAAATATTACCCTAAATACATATATAAAACTAGAAAACAATAAATTTACCAAGTTAAATATTGAAAACACCCTTTGTTTTGTCTCAGAGCATGGTCACTTTTAGTATGCATGAAGGTGCTAATTTTGAGAAAAGTGATGAAATCATGGACCATAAGGTAAGGAGGGTTAAATTTAAGTTTTATGAAGATTTAATACACCTATTGGGACATAAAAAACCAAGTTGGAGGGTTGGAATTCCAAGTATATGGTCTGGACAAGTAGGTCTACAGGCAGACCTAGTATAAAAGTATGCACACCTAACTCCAAAAGAGAGGTCAATTAAAGTTTTAACCTTATAAAAGCACTCTTATGTTTGTATGATGCATAGGGGGGTAAAATATGATGTATTAATTCTGAAATAATGTACTAAAGGTAAGAATTATGGTCTTTTGGTTCAAAAGGTGCTAACAGGCCTGTTGACAAGACATAACTCTTGTCATAAAATAGGGGTCATTCCCATTTTTGCCTCTTGGTGAGATCTAAAAATGATTTGAAAATGTTGGTAGGTCAGATAAAGAGGTTAGTAAGCTTTTTTTTGGTGAGGAAACTCCACAAGAATCCATCTCTAACCCTAAACCTACTGAAACCCTCATAAGAAACACAAGAGCAACTCGAAGGTCAACTTCCATCACTCATATATTTCATAAATGCTTGCATGAAACCCTAAACCATTAAGATAAGTTATATGGGGTTATTAAGAGGCCAAAAATGGAAATTTTCTAGGTTTTCAATGTTTTACCTTTATGAACAAAGGTTAAGAGTCTAGGCCACTCTGAAACCCTCCAAAACCCTGTGAAAATGAGCCTAAAAGTGCCACTAGATGGAGGGTTTTGAATTTGAGAAATGAAGAGAATTTGTTTCAAAATCCATGAGGATAACATCCATGTGATTCATTTGTATGGAACTATATGGATTAGAGGAAAATAGGGCTTATTTTGACCATTTTGAGTGGTGTGTAGGCTACAAAAGGAGTTAGGAAATGAAAAATGATTTGTGAGGAATAATTATAATTGAGATAACTCCAAAAATTCACCTCATATCATGAATAAACCTCTATGTGCCCCAACTAAGCCCTCACTTTTAGCCAGTCTAGTGAGCCAGCTAGTGAGGACTTAGAGAAAATGGCAAACCTTTATTTGGAGAGCATTTTAAGGCTAATTTATTGTAATTGATGGTATGAAAAATCATTAAAAATTTAATATCTCCTATTTTATGGATAATATTATAAATATGAAGATTTTTTAGATGACAAGTGTGAAGGGTGAAGGGAAAAGAGCTATTTCGAGACTGCCAAGTGTGATCATGCATGGCAAAGATGATAGGAAGGGTCAGGAACCTCCCTAATGCATGTGAGGGATTATTAGTAACCCCTCCTACTTAGATTCATCATCAATATTTATCAGGTGTAGAGTTTGGGTAGTTTTGTAAGACCAATCATAAGGGGCAGTTTTCTATGCATAGAAAATGAATTTCTTGATTATTTGCAGGTCCTGAATGATGATAGATGATATTTGTAACACTTGACATGGATTATCTCACCCCATATACCTCTCTCTCATGAATTTGTAACTTATTTTATAAAGTGACACATGTCCAAAGTGACTCTTGGACTTCTCTTGTCTTTATATTCCCATTTCTTCTATAAATTCAAGCCTTTTGGCTATTGTATGGCATCTCTCTGCCTGGGTATGGAAAATCCATACCAAAATCTACCCTGAATAAATAAATACAAGTGTTTTACCTCATTAAAATATTGGATTAAGTGTACATGCTTGGTATTAGTCTTGTGCAAGTATAATTTCCATTTACCTTCACATGTTGATTCCATTAGTACCTAGTGTATTGTGATTTCCTTCTTACAGGTCAACAAGAAGTGTCTAAAGAGAATGCAGGTTTAAGTGAGTATGATAATCAATAGTTGCTCCTCAATTAGAGCATATATGATTACCTCTTGTATTAGCAACTAAACATGGAATTTAACCAGAATGATAATTAACTCGAAATATGAAAAAACACAGGATATGAGAGACAATACACAATTGTATTAATAATCACTCAAAAGAAAATACAATAAAGAAGATGCCACTTCTTCTTCCACCTCAAAGGCTCACCACACCTCAAGACCTTCTTCCCTCTCTCTCTCGGTCCCAACAATCAACTCTAATACAGAATTGATGTTCACCTCCACCAGTCAGTAACAACGCTTCCATTACACCAAGTACACAACCGTACTCCAAGTAGATCTCCTGCTCTCTGCTGCTACCTGCAAATCACTAGACCTTACTCACCATTATAGATCTCAAAAAGAAGCCATGCACACCTGCTGACCAAGATCATACATATACGAAGAACCCTTCTGATTCTCCAAACCAGCACCCACACTTGGTACTATGGCACTAGGAGGAACACACCATTGATCTCCTCTCTCTGAAGGAGCTTATTTGCTCTCTTACTCTCTAGCACTGGTTTACAATATAGCCCATGAGTCTATTATATAGATCTCATGCATACAATAATTAGACTATCTTAACTACAATAATTAGACGCGCAACTCAAGACTATAACTAGCCTTTAACATGCAAACTAACAGTCCAAAAATAGACTCTCCAGAATCAACATGCAAACTGTATGTTCACGCACAGGCTGCCGACGTCGGCTCCTCCCTAACCGATGTTGGCTGACTGGTAATTGACGTCGGTTGCTTCTTCACTGATATCTAACTGATGTCGGTTGATCAGGCCGACGTCGGTTGCCCTGCAACTCATTTTGCAACTCTCTGCAACCTTTGCAACCTCCGTAACTCCTCCTGTTTGCATCTTGGTGAAGCTTTTAGCTCCATAACCTAACAATCTCCCACTTGGAGATAAACAACTACACCTGTACCTGTATCTGTACACCGTCTAATTCATTCCCTGGCTTGTATCCCTCTTCAAGATCAATCCTGAAGACCAACCACCACACATCCTGTGATGCTACACCTATCATCCAAGTAACCTACCACATTCGAACCTACAACCCATGTAGTGAAGACCTTGACCCTGCATAACATGTTAACCTACTGCTAGTCCATCTCAAATACCTGAGAATCCACTGAACTGCCCTCCAGTACTCCTTCCCCGAATTGGCTCCATACTTTCTGACAACTCCCACTGCTTGGAAAAACTCAGGTCTACACTAGACCTCATGTGATTTCGAACCCTATTCTAAGCTAAGCTTGAACTGTCCAGCCCTTGGTGTGCTTACCGATTCTGCATCCTGCATCTTGAACCCTGCCAATACCATTTTCACATCAGCTCCCACTGGAGATCAACCTGTGATCTTCCATGTCTCTTATGCCAAAGAATTTCGCTGCTCCAAATTCCTCATGACATGCCATTGAACTAACCTTACCTTTAGCTCAACAAAACCATGTATGTACGAACCTACTCCAAGCTCATCCTCCACATACAGTAACAAGATAATGTTGCGACCATCATCCACCTGGTAAGATAAACACAATGGTTATACTAAAATTGACAAAAGCTCTGCTTTGTCATCCACCTAGTACCACCTGTCAGCTATACCACTATCCTGCAGCTTCCTCAAGACCATATACCTTGGCCTTCCGTTTCATGTGTCCATCCACTCTCTTCTTCAACTTGGGAATCCATCCATCTTTTAGTGCTTTCTTCCAGCTGACAACTCCACCAACAAAACCCCTATTTGGTTCTTCTCCAAGGAATCACACTCCTCATCCATGCCAAGCTCTCACTACTTCTAGATTTTACCTGCATTGCCTCTTCACATCTTCCTGGTTCTTGACCATCGGTCTGTAATATAAAGAAAGTGAACAATGAATATGAGGTTCACTTACCCTTTCTGACCTCCATATGGGCGTTTGAGACTTGTTGACAGCTTGCTGTCTGCCCACCATCTATTCCAGTGACTGATCTCAGCCATCTCCCAATCTGCACCCGACCGACGTTAGTTTCCTATGACTGACCCTGTCTGTCGACGTCAGTTCCCTGGCCGACACCGGTATCCCTTCTACCGATGTCGGTTCCTTAATGACCGACGTCGATCTTCTTGTTGCCGACATCTGTTACTGTCTGATCGATGCTGGTACCTGTGTTCGCCTGTGAGTGATGACTTTTTACCCGCGAGCTCCTTTTGGATCAAAACCTTGTTCAAATCAACACAGCCCTGCTCAGAATAATTTAGTCCCCTCAGTTGATCTCTATCCGTCACCTCCTCCATGAACAACAAGGCTTTCCAATTCTTAAGTTTGTTGAAGACATCTCACCTCTGCTTAAAAACTTGCATTCCCCTCCTACATATGTGACCAAGCCTACAAAGCCACATCTCTGCAACAGAAGGTGAATCAGTAATATAAGTAGATAGATAAAGGATACCTACTTTCTTACCACCATCTAAATCAAGTGCATCCACTGTGAGAGTTACTGTGCATCTCCCATCACCCAACTTTCTTGAAGAAATTAGACTCATCTCCAAGACTAGAACCTGCATGACCTTCTTTAATACCTGTGTGTTACCCGTCTGCAATTTCAGCTTCACTTCCCATTTGCCAACCATTTGACAAGGCTCTCCAGGTCCTAAATAAATCTCTCTAAAGTCTCCAAAGACATACCCATGAAAAGATGATCTATTTTGGGCTACATGGAAAGAGGCAAAAGAATCTGTAAATAAATATTCTACTTTATCCAGAGCAACCTGTGCAACATCACCTGCAACATCTGCTTCTACACGCTGATCTTCTACTGACCAACAATCTCCTTTTCCCTGCTCTTTCTTTCCATCAATCAGACCATTTGTGCTATTCAGTTTCTCCATTCGTAGCTTACTTTCTTTTGCCATTGCTATACTCTCACTCAATCTGAAACCCCTGTGAGTACCCTGTAATCAATAAACACTAACCAGATCTGAAACCACCTGTTAGTAACCCAACCAAAAGCTTTGATACCAAATGTTAGGATCTTGCTCCTCAATTAGAGCATATATGATTACCTCTTGTATTAGCAACTAAACATGGAATTTAACCAGAATGATAATTAACTCGAAATATGAAAAAACACAGGATATGAGAGACAATACACAATTGTATTAATAATCACTCAAAAGAAAATACAATAAAGAAGATGCCACTTCTTCTTCCACCTCAAAGGCTCACCACACCTCAAGACCTTCTTCCCTCTCTCTCTCGGTCCCAACAATCAACTCTAATACAGAATTGATGTTCACCTCCACCAGTCAGTAACAACGCTTCCATTACACCAAGTACACAACCGTACTCCAAGTAGATCTCCTACTCTCTGCTGCTACCTGCAAATCACTAGACCTTACTCACCATTATAGATCTCAAAAAGAAGCCATGCACACCTTCTGACCAAGATCATACATATACGAAGAACCCTTCTGATTCTCCAAACCAACACCCACACTTGGTACTGTGGCACTAGGAGGAACACACCATTGCTCTCCTCCCTCTGAAGGAGCTTATTTGCTCTCTTACTCTCTAGCACTGGTTTACAATACAGCCCATGAGTCTATTATATAGATCTCATGCATATAATAATTAGACTATCTTAACTACAATAATTAGACGTGCAACTCAAGACTATAACTAGCCTTTAACATGCAAACTAACAGTCCAAAAATAGACTCTCTAGAATCAACATGCAAACTGCATGTTCATGCAAAGGCTGCCAACGTCAGCTCCTCCCTGACCGATTTCGACCGACTGGTAACCATCGTCGATTGCTTCTTCACTGATATCTGACCGACATCAATTGTTCAGACCAACATCGGTTGCCCTGCAACTCGTTCTGCAACTCTCTGTAACCTCTGCAACCTCCATAACTCCTCCTATTTGCATCCTGGTAAAGCTTTTATCTCCACAACCTAATAATCTCCCACTTGGAGATAAACAATTGCACCTATACCTGTACCTATACACTGTCTAATTAATTCCCTAGCTTGTATCCCTCTTCAAGATCAATCCTGAAGACCAACCACCACACATTCTATGATGCTACACCTGTCATCCAAGTAACCTGCCACATCCGAACCTACAACCCATGTAGTGAAGACCTTGACCCTGCATAACATGTTAACCTGCTGCTAGTCCATCTCAAATACCTGAGAATCCACTGAACTGCCCTCCAGTACTCCTTCCTTGAATTGGCGCCACACTTTCTGACAACTCCCACTGCTTGGGAAAACTTAGGTCTACACTAGACCTCATGTGATTTCGAACCCTGTGATAAGCTAAGCTTGAACTATCCAGCCCTTGGTGTGCTTACCGATTCTGCATCCTGCATCTTCAACCCCACCAACACCGTCTTCACATCAGCTCCCACTGGAGATCAACCTGTGATCTTCCATGTCCCTTATGCCAAAGAATTTTGCTGCTCCAAATTCTTCATGACATGCCACTGAACTAACCTTACCTTTAGCTCAGTAAAACCCTGTATGTACGAACCTGCTCCAAGCTCATCCTCCACATACAGTAACAAGATAATGTTTTGACCATCATCCACCTCGTACATAAACACAATGGTTATACTGACATTGACAAAAGCTCTGCTTTGTCATCCACCTGGTACCACCTGTCAGCCCTATACCAATGTCCTGCATCTTCCTCAAGACCATATACCTTGGCCTTCTATCTCACATGTCCATCCACTCTCTTCTTCAACTTGGGAATCCATCCGTCTTTCAGTGCTTTCTTCCAACTGACAACTCCACCAACAAAACCCCTGTTTGGTTCTTCTCCAAGGACTCACACTCCTCGTCCATGCCAAGCTCCCACTGTTTTTGGATTCTACCTGCATTGCCTCTTCACATCTTCCTGGTTCTTGACCCTTGGTAAGCAATATAAAGAAGGTAAACAACAAATATGAGGTTCACTTACCCTTTCTGACCTCCATATGGGTGTTTGAGACTTGTTGACAGCTTGCTGTCCGCCCACCATCCATTCCAGTGACTGATCTCGGCCATCTCCCAATCTGCACCCGACCGACGTCAATTTCCTGCGACTGACCCTGTCTGCCGACATCAATTCCCTGGCTGACGCCGATATCCCTTTTGCCAACATCGGTTCCTTAATGACCAATGTCGATCTTCCTGTTGCCGACATCGATTACTGTCTGACCGACACCGGTACCTGTGTTCGCCTGTGAGTGATGACTTTTTACCCACGAGCTCCTTTTGGATCAAAACCTTGTTCAAATCAACACAGCCCTACTCAGAATAATTCAGTCCCCTCAGCTGATCTCTGTCCGTCACCTCCTCCATGAACACCAAGGCTTTCCAATTTTTAAGTTTGTCGAAGACATCTGACCTCCGCTTAAAAACTTGCATTTCCCTCCTACATATGTGACCAAGCCTACAAAGCCACATCTCTGCAACAGAAGGTGAATCAGTAATATAAGTAGATAGATAAAGGATACCTACTTTCTTACCACCATCTAATTCAAGTGCATCCGCTATGAGAGTTACTGTGCATCTCCCATCACCCAACTTTCCTGAAGAAATTAAACTCATCTCCAAGACTGGAACCTGCATGACCTTCTTCAATACCCGTGTGTTACCCGTCTACAATTTCAGCTTCACTTCCCATTTGCCAACCATTTGATAAGGCTCTCCAGCTCCTAAATAAATCTCTCCAAAGTATCTAAAGACATACCCATGAAAAGATGCTCTATTTTTGGCTGCATGGAAAGAGGCAAAAGAATCTGTAAACAAAGATTCTACTTTATATCCAGAGCAACCTGTGCAACATCACCTGTAACATCTGCTTCTACACGCTGATCTTCTACTGACCAACAATCTCCTTTTCCATGCTCTTTCTTTTTATCAATCAGACCATTCGTGATATTTAGTTTCTCCATTCGTAGCTTACTTTCTTCTACCATTGCTATTCTCCCACTCAATCTGAAACCCTTGTGAGTACCCTGTAATCAAAAAACACTAACCATATCTGAAACCACCTGTTAGTAACCCGATTAAAAGCTCTGATACCAACTGTCAGGATCTTGCTCCTCAATTAGAGCATATATGATTACCTCTTGTCTGAGCAACTAAACATAGAATTTAACCAAAATGATAAGTAACTAGAAATATGAAACAACACAGGATATGAGAGACAATACACAATTGTATTAATAATCATTCAGAAGAAAATACAATAAAAAAGATGCCACTTCTTCTTCCACCTCAAAGGCTCACCACACCTCAAGACCTTCTTCCCTCTCTCTCTCGGTCCCAACAATCAACTCTAATACAAAATTGATGTTCACCTCCACCAGTCAGTAACAACGCTGCCAGTACACCAAGTACACAACCGTACTCCAAGTAGATCTCCTGCTCTCTGTTGGTACCTACAAATCACTAGACCTTACTCACCATTGTAGATCTCCAAAAGAAGCCATGGACACCTGTTGACCAAAATCATACATATACGAAGAACCCTTCTGATTCTTCAAACCAGCACCCACACTTGGTACTGTGGCACTAGGAGGAACACACCATTGCTCTCCTCTCTCTGAAGGAGCTTATTTTGCTCTCTTACTCTCTAGCACTAGTTTACAATACAGCCCATGAGTCTATTATATAGATCTCATGCATACAATAATTAGACTATCTTAATTACAATAATTAGACATGCGCAACTCAAGACTATAATTAGCCTTTAACATGCAAACTAACAGTCCAAAAATAGACTCTCTAAAATCAACATGCAAACTGCATGTTCACGCACAGGCTGCCAACGTCGGCTCCTCCCTGACCGATGTCAGCCGACTGGTAACCGACGTCGGTTGCACTTCTTCACTGACGTATCTGACCAGACGTCGGTTGCCCTGCAACTCATTCTACAACTCTCTGCAACCTCTGTAACCTCTGTAACTCCTCATGTTTGCATCCTGGTGAAGCTTTTAGCTCCACAACCTAACAATCTCCCACTTGGAGATAATAGCTACACTGTACCTGTACTTGTACACCATCTAATTCATTCCCTGGCTTGTATCCCTCTTCAAGATCAATCTTGAAGACCAACCACCACACAACCTGTGATGCTACACCTGTCATCCAAGTAACCTGCCACATCCAAACCTATAACCCATGTAGTGAAGACCTTGACCCTGCATAACATGTTAACCTGCTGCTAGTCCATCTCAAATACCTAGAATCCACTGAATTGCCCTCTAGTACTCCTTCCCTGAATTGGCTCCATACTTTCTGACAACTCCCACTGCTTGGGAAAACTCAGGTCTACACTAGACCTCATGTGATTTCAAACCCTGTTCTAAGCTAAGCTTGAACTGTCCAGCCCTTGGTGTGTTTAACGATTCTGCATCCTGCATCTTGAACCCCGCCAACACCGTCTTCACATCAGCTCCCACTAGAGATCAACCTGTGATCTTCCATGTCTCTTATGCCAAAGAATTTTGCTGCTCCAAATTCTTCATGACATGCCACTGAACTAACCTTACCTTTAGCTCAGCAAAACCCTGTATGTACGAACCTGCTCCAAGCTCATCCTCCACATACAGTAACAAGATAATGTTGCGACCATCATCCACCTGGTAAGATAAACACAATGGTTATACTGACATTGACAAAAGCTCTGCTTTGTCATCCACCTGGTACCACCTATCAGCCCTAGACCACTATCCTACAGCTTCCTCAAGACCATATACCTTGGCCTTTCGTCTCACATGTCCATCCACTCTCTTCTTCAACTTGGGAATCCATCTATCTTTCAGTGCTTTCTTTTAGCTGACAACTCCACCAACAAAACCCCTGTTTGGTTCTTCTCCAAGGACTCACACTCCTCATCCATGCCAAGCTCCCACTATTTCTAGATTCTACCTGCATTGCCTCTTCACATCTTCTTGGTTCTTGACCATCGGTAAGCAATATAAAGAAGGTGAACAATGAATATGAGGTTCACTTACCCTTTTTGACCTCCATATGGGCATTTGAGACTTGTTGACAGCTTGCTATCTGCCCACCATCCGTTCCAGTGATCGATCTCAGCCATCTCCCAATCTGCACCTGACCGACGTGGGTTTCCTGTGACTAACCTTATCTGCCGATGTCAGTTCCCTCGCTGACATCGGTATCCCTTCTGCCAACGTCAGTTCCTTAATGACCGATGTCAGTCTTCCTGTTACCGACGTCAGTTACTGTCTGACCGATGCTGATACCTGTGTTCGTCTGTGAGTGATGACTTTTTACCTGTGAGCTCTTTTTGGATCAAAACCCTGTTCAAATCAATACAGCCCTACTCAGAATAATTCAGTCCCCTCAGCTGATCTCTATCCGTCACCTCCTCCATGAACACCAAGGCTTTCCAGTTCTTAAGTTTGTCGAAGACATCTCACCTCCGCTTAAAAACTTGCATTCCCCTCCTACATATGTGACCAAGCCTACAAAGCCACATCTTTGCAATAGAAGGTGAATCAGTAATATAAGTAGATAGATTAAGGATACCTACTTTCTTACCACCATCTAATTCAAGTGCATCCGCTGTGAGATTTACTGTGCATCTCCTATCACCCAACTTTTTTGAAGAAATTAGACTCATCTCTAAGACTAGAACCTGCATGACCTTCTTCAATACTTGTGTGTTACCCGTCTGTAATTTCAGGTTCACTTCCCCTTTGCCAACCATTTGACAAGGCTCTCCAGCTTCTAAATAAATCTCTCCAAAGTCTCCAAAGACATACCCATGAAAAGATGCTCTATTTCCGGCTGCATGGAAAGAGGCAAAAGAATCTGTAAACAAAGATTCTATTTTATCCAAAGCAACCTGTGCAACATCACCTGCAACATCTGCTTCTACATGCTGGTCTTCTATTGACCAATAATCTCCTTTTCCCTGCTCTTTCTTTCCATCAATCAGACCATTCGTGCTATTCAATTTCTCCATTCGTAGCTTACTTTTTTCTGCCATTGCTATTTTCCCACTCAATCTGAAACCCCATTGAGTACCCTGTAATCAATAAACACTAACCAGATCTGAAACCACCTGTTAGTAACCCAACCAAAAGCTCTGATACCAACTGTTAGGATCTTGCTCCTCAATTAGAGCATATATGATTACCTCTTGTATTAGCAACTAAACATGAAATTTAACCAGAATGATAAGTAACTAGAAATATGAAACAACACAGGATATGAGAGACAATACACAATTGTATTAATAATCACTCAGAAGAAAATACAATAAAGAAGATGCCACTTCTTCCACCTCAAAGGCTCGCCACACCTCAAGACCTTCTTTCCTCTCTCTCTCAGTCCCAACAATCAACTCCAATACAGAATTGATGTTCACCTCCACTAGTCAGTAACAACGATGCCAGTACACCAAATACACAACTGTACTCCAAGTAGATCTCCTGCTCTTTACTGCTACCTACAAATCACTAGACCTTACTCACCATTGTAGATCTCCAAAAGAAGCCATGCACACATGCTGACCAAGATCATATATATACGAAGAACCCTTCTGATTCTCCAAACTAGCACCCACACTTGGTACTGTGGCACTAGGAGGAATACACCATTACTCTCCTCTCTCTGAAGGAGCTTATTTTCTCTCTTACTCTCTAGCATTGGTTTAAAATACAACCCATGAGTCTATTATATAGATCTCATGCATACAATAATTAGACTATCTTAACTACAATAATTAGATGCGCAACTCAAGACTATAACTAGCCTTTAACATGCAAACTAACATTCCAAAAATAGACTCTCCAAAATCAACATGCAAACTACATGTTCACGCACAGGCTACCGACGTCGGCTCCTCCCTGATCGATGTCAGCCAACTGGTAACCGACGTCAGTTGCTTCTTCACTGATATCTGACCGACATCGATTGATCAGACCAACGTCAGTTGCCCTACAACTCTCTACAACCTCTGTAACTCCTCTTGTTTGCATCCTAGTGAAGCTTTTAGCTCCACAACCTAACAATCTCTCACTTGGAGATAAACAGCTGCACCTGTACCTATACCTATACACCATCGAGTTCATTCCTTGGCTTGTATCCCTCTTCAAGATCAATCCTGAAGACCAACCACCACACATCCTGTGATGCTACACCTGTCATCTAAGTAACCTGCCACATCTGAACCTACAACCCATGTAGTGAAGACCTTGACTCTGCATAACATGTTAACCTGCTGCTAGTCCATCTCAAATACCTTAGAATCCACTGAATTGCCCTCTAGTACTCCTTCCCTGAATTGGCTCCATACTTTCTGACAACCCCCACTGCTTGGGAAAACTCAGGTCTACACTAGACCTCATGTGATTTCAAACCCTGTTCTAAGCTAAGCTTGAACTATCCAGCCCTTGGTGTGCTTACCGATTCTGCATCCTGCATCTTGAACCCCGCCAACACCATCTTCACATCAGCTCCCACTGGAGATCAACCTGTGATCTTCCATGTCTCTTATGCCAAAGAATTTCGCTGCTCCAAATTCTTCATGACATGCCACTGAACTAACCTTACCTTTAGCTCAACAAAACCATGTATGTACGAACCTGCTCCAAGCTCATCCTCCACATACAGTAACAAGATAATGTTGTGACCATCATCCACTTGGTAAGATAAACACAATGGTTATACTGACATTGACAAAAGCTCTGCTTTGTCATCCACCTGGTACCACCTATTAGCCCTATAAAACTGTCTTGCAACTTCCTCAAGACCATATACCTTGGCCTTCCATCTCACGTGTCCATCCACTCTCTTTTTCAACTTGGGAATCCATCCATCTTTCAGTGCTTTCTTCCAATTGACAACTCCACCAACAAAACCCCTGTTTGGTTCTTCTCCAAGGACTCACACTCCTCATCCATGCCAAGCTTCCACTGTTTCTGGATTCTACCTACATTGCCTCTTCACATCTTCCTAGTTCTTGACCATCGATAAGCAATATAAAGAAGGTGAACAACGAATATGAGGTTCACTTACCCTTTCTGACCTCCATATGGGCGTTTGAGACTTGTTGACAGCGTGCTGTCCACCCACTATCCGTTCCAGTGACCGATCTCAGCCATCTCCCAATCTACACTCGACCGACGTCTGTTTCCTGTGACTGACCTTGTTTGTCAACGTCAGTTCCCTGGCCGACGCTGGTATCCCTTCTACCGATGTCAGTTCCTTAATGATCGATGTCAGTCTTCTTGTTGCCGATGTCAGTTACTGTTTGACCGACGTCGGTACCTGTGTTTGCCTGTGAGTGATGACTTTTTACCCGCGAGCTCCTTTTGGATCAAAACCCTGTTCAAATCAACAAAACCCTGCTCAGAATAATTTACTCCCCTCAGCTGATCTCTGTCCGTCACCTCCTCTATGAACACCAAGGCTTTCCAGTTCTTAATTTTGTCGAAGACATCTGACCTCTACTTAAAAACTTGCATTCCCCTTTTACATATGTGACCAAGCCTACAAAGCCACATCTCTGCAACAAAAAGTGAATCAGTAATATAAGTAGATAGATAAAGGATACCTACTTTATTACCACCATCTAATTCAAGTGCATCCGCTGTGAGAGTTACTGTGCATCTCCTATCACCCAACTTTCATGAAGAAATTAGACTCATCTCCAAGACTGGAACCTGCATGACCTTCTTCAATACCCGTGTGTTACCCGTCTACAATTTCAGCGTCACTTCCCCTTTGCCAACTATTTGACAATGCTCTCCAGCTCCTAAATAAATCTCTCCAAAGTCTCCAAAGACATACCCATGAAAAGATGCTCTTTTTCGGGCTGCATGGAAAGAGGCAAAAGAATCTGTAAACAAAGATTCTACTTTACCTAGAGCAACCTATGCAACATCACCTGCAACATCTGCTTCTACACGCTGATCTTCTACCAACCAACAATCTCCTTTTCCCTGCTCTTTCTTTCCATCAATCAGACCATTCGTGTTATTCAGTTTCTCCATTCGTAGCTTACTTTCTTCTGCCATTGCTATACTCCCACTCAATCTGAAATCCCTGTGAGTACCCTGTAATCAACAAACACTAACCAGATCTGAAACCACCTGTTAGTAACCCAACTAAAAGCTCTGATACCAACTGTCAAGATCTTGCTCCTCAATTAGAGCATATATGATTACCTCTTGTATTAGCAACTAAACACGGAATTTAACCAAAATGATAAGTAACTAGAAATATGAAACAACACAGGATATGAGAGACAATACACAATTGTATTAATAATCACTTAGAAGAAAATACAATAAAGAAGATGCCACTTCTTCTTCCACCTCAAAGGCTCGCCACACCTCAAGACCTTCTTACCTCTCTCTCTCAGTCCCAACAATCAACTCAAATACATAATTGATGATCACCTCCACCAGTCAGTAACAACGCTGCCAGTACACCAAGTACACAACCGTACTCCAAGTAGATCTCCTGCTCTCTGCTGCTACCTGCAAATCACTAGACCTTACTCACCATTGTAGATCTCCAAAAGAAGCCATGCACACCTGCTGACCAAGATCATACATATATGAATAAACCTTCTAATTCTCCAAACCAGCACCCACACTTGGTACTGTGGCACTAGGAGGAACACACCATTGCTCTCCTCTCTCTAAAGGAGCTTATTTGCTCTCTTACTCTCTAGCACTAGTTTAAAATACAACCCATGAGTCTATTATATCTCATGCATACAATAATTAGACTATCTTAACTACAATAATTAGATGCGCAACTCAAGACTATAACTAGCCTTTAACATGCAAACTAACAGTCCAAAAATAGACTCTCTGGAATCAACATGCAAACTGCATGTTCACGCACAGGCTGCCGACGTCGGCTCCTCCCTAATCGATGTCGGCCGACTGGTAACCGATGTCTGTTGCTTCTTCACTGATATTTGACCGACGTCGGTTGATCAGACCGATGTCGGTTGCCCTGCAACTCATTTTGCAACTCTCTGCAGCCTCTGTAACTCCTCCTGTTTGCATCTTGGTGAAGCTTTTAGCTCCACAACCTAACAAATAGAGTGTCTTAAAATTCCTATTTTTTAGTTTCTCCTATCCTAGGTCATCTCTAAGACCCCATGTTGAAACACTGATGTGAGAGGGAAGATTGATGTTGAATGAAGTGTATGTGCTATTTGTCCTTAGTTTCAAGTGTATGTTGAAGGTTTGAGTAGAGAAAATATTTTTGTGCATCACCCCCAGTAGAATAGGTTTACTTTCAGTTATTATAACCCTTTTCATCCCCCTAAGTTGTTAGTATTAAGAGAAAGAGCTTAAATGATTCGTCAAGGGGAGCTAGCCCCTAATCTAGAGATCCACCCCCCAATAGGGATACCCACAACCCTGGGGTGGTTCCATTGTGTCACTTGAGTGAGAAGAAGATTGTCCAATCTCCTCATTGGGTGAAATAAAGTGACAACAAGCCACATACAATGGACATGTGAATGTCACATAAATAAAGGAGGCTAAGGGCCATACTTAATTGGAATAAATGATGCCATATAAGCAAGGATATGTATATGTTGCACACACAAGGCCAAGAGTTAGACACAATAAGCAACCAAGTCTTTAATGTATCATGTAGTAAAATAATAATTTTAAAATAAAGCATAAAGTAAATAAAATTAGTCTACATCAACCATATGTATCAATGTCATTGTTAGTAAGTAGTATATCCATGTAACACATTGTAAAGTATGAGTGATTGGTATAAAATTTATATGATATATAGCTCAACATGGTAGAAAGGTTATAGATAGATACAATATTTTGAAGTGTTCAAAAAAATGAAGAGATGCCCCCAACTTAGCAATGTTTTTGGGTAAAAATGGAAGCCCATCATTAGAAAAACATGTAAAAGTATGTCATGTATTGCATTCACATACCTTGTGAAAAGAATTATGTATCGAAAACTAAAATATTCTATTTAATTAACATGACATAAATAACATATGTAAATAATTAAGCTAATAACATTTGAAAATAATTTTTAGGTCCTAATTTTGATTTTTTAAAAATATTTTAAATTTTTGAATTTTTGACATATATGTTTTTTTAATTTTTTTTTAAATATTTAAACCTTCTAAAGTAATTAATAGATGATTTTTAATGTAGAAAAAATGGGAGGGATTTTAACAAAGCACTATAGCATAATGTGGCAATAAATAAGGTAAATAATATGCCCTAATGTGTAAAGGGATCAAAACAATGTAGCACAAATGATTGATATAGATAACTATGAAAATGTTTCCAAAGGTTATGAAACTCTATGTGCTTATGGATAATGTAGGTACGTATATGTGATCATGTAAATGCCATGGAAGCCATAGTATGTGAGATATGCAATAGTAAACAAGTGCATTGTCCCAAAATAATGAGCATTGAAATTATTATAATATCTGTGTTTTGAATTTGTTTGAACTAGTTGAAAAAGCAAGAGGGAAATTACCTAAAGTGAAAATAAAGCCAAGGGCTAGAATTTTGAGATTTTAATATATATTTGAAAATTTAGTTTATGTGTATGATTAAATTATGTTATGTTGGTATGAGTTGTTAGATTTAGGATTAGTTCATTGCATCTTTGATTTATAATTTTAGCATTTAAAACCTAATAAAATTTCCAACTTGATGGGAACAAGAATGTGGAATAATCAATTATTTGTTTATTGCTTGCACTTGTAATAGTTGATTAGTTATGCACATGTGCTTCATTATTTTTATCTGGAGATTATTGTATATTAGGAATCATTCTTTGTAGGAGACTTAGTTTGCATTTTTAAAAATTTTAAATTAGAAAACTCTTATGTTAATGCTTTTTCATTGCTTATATTGTTAAGTTGGGAATTATCAATGGTATATTTGATATTTGTCATTAATATTTAATCCTTAGAAACCATTGTATCTTGTATTGGATATTTTTTAGAGATCATATGTTTAATATTTGGAGATTTTTAAGGCAAAGATGATTTTTTTAAAACTTATTATCCATGTTTTGAACTGATATAATTTGTTTATTTGCAAGTTATTTTAATTTCTCATGTAACACATAAAAATTATTGATATGATGTCCATTAATACCATTATTAGAAGTACAAAATGGTTGGCCCATAATATTTTCCAATCAATGAGGAGGGTGATAGTAATTAGGGAGCAGTTTGATTATTCTTTTCTCCAATAATATATTTAAAATATCATGTGGGCAATCATTGAAATTAAATTTGGGTAGTTGTGCCCTCCTTAATGTAAAGGAATGCTTATGATTGGTATATTTATAAATAAATTCCTTTATTTTATATAAGACTTTGACATTTTCAAAAGTGGATTTAATTGTATTCACTGGATTATGAACATCAAGGTGTGTTTATTTAGGATGCAATTCTTTAGAATGTGCATTGTTAGAAGATAATTTGTGATTTAGATTTTTCATTTTATTGAAAATATGTGTGTTGATATTAGATGATTGGACCTTGTTATGTATATATTTTTTTATGTAACTCAATGTCCCCATCCATACTAATTGGTATGTGAACAAGACCCAATTCTTTTTCTAATTTTAGTGCTTCATAACAAAGAGCTATTAATGATTCACAAGTATAATTCAATAACTTCTATTTTAGTGGATAAATTAGACCTCTGAAAATATAGATTGTACTTCCAAGTCAGTTGGCCAGTGAATTCATTGATGCATAATAGTTTGAAAATGCAAAATGTAATCACAAAATTGTTCGGATTTATTATGATGTAAATAAGGTAATCTTTCATAAGTGACCTTAGGTCCTTTATTTTAAATATATTGTATCAATAATTATTCCTCTAGTTCTAAATAATTATTGAGGGATCCACTAGGAAGGGAATGAAACCAAGAAAGTGCACACCCCTCTAGACTCTTAGGAAATAGTTATAATAACATTTGACTACCATTGTAACCATTCATAGTTTCTCAAAAATCTTGAAGATGTAGGTAAGGGTCCCCACTTCTATTAAATGTATAAATTGTAGGCATTTAGAAATTAGGAGGTAAAGTTGCATATAAAATGTTACACATAATAGGTATACCATGGACTTCATTAGAGTCAATTCAAGCATGATAAAATTTACTTAGGTAAAGGTGAATATAAAATGTTGCACACATTAAGAATACCATGGACTACATTAGAGTCAATCCAAGCCTGATGCACTTTACATTCTAAGAATAGTTTATGTACTTGTGATTTTAAATCACCTACTTTATACATTAAGGATATGAATTCTTGGGGAGGCATGTTGAGGTTATTAATAGGCTCATTTAAGGGTTGAATTATATTTAAAATTTTAGCCATTGGAACACTAGTTCTAATAGGAGAAGAAGGAGAAAGAATAATTTCTTTGATTTTAGAGATTCATTGGATATATAGGAATCATTTGGTTCTTTTTGATTTATAACTTTAAAAGGAGTATCATTGGAAAAAGATGCATTGTTATCATGTGGTGATTATATGCTAAGATTAGGACATTGTGGCATAATGGTAATATCATATGAAGACAAGCATGAGATTGAAGTGAAATAAACATCACAAGATGTGTTAAAAGGAATGTCATTGATTTTAATTATAGCTTGTGGTGTGCTAGGGGAAGAGGAAGGAAATTCATCCTTCTTGGTTGAAAAAAAAGGATAACTATGCCATGTAGGTTCAATAACCTCTAATTGTAAATAAGAAGAGATGACATCCTTGCTAGTAGTACTTGTTTGTACTTGAAGTGAAGGATAAATATGGAGTTGTGCATGAATAAAATTATCCTTCTTTATACATATTTTGTGTGTATTGATTTTAAGATTGTGAATGTGATAATGTGCATTAGTAAGGTGGAAAGATCAATTAGGTGTGTAGGGATAAGGTTCCTACTTTTGGATGGTAGGTCATAATTTATGGGAGAATAGATAGTCATTTGCAGTATGCTCTTTGCTCACTAAGATAGTCTTCAAGGAAGAAGGTGAAAGAGGATATTGAAGAGAATATAAATTTGAATCTAAAGAGGATTATAGGGATGTAAATAGAGAGGAATTAAATAATGAATCAAGAAGGAGATCCCAGGAAGGATCTATAGATGAATTTGAAGAGGGATACAAGCATGAATCAAGAGGAAGATCCAAAGAAGAATCTAGGGGTAGATATAAATATGAAACAAGAGGGAGATACAAATAAGGATCTAGGGGTGAATATATAGATTAAATAAGAGGTGTATTTTTATCCTCAAGGTCAAATTGGCTAGTTTTTTCTATGTATTCACTTTCCTAAGATGCATGAAGATCACATTGTCTACTTTTTACTACATCATCAAAGTAAAAATCATCATAATCATTTGTATATGCTTGCTCCACATGTTTTTGCTTATTGTATTTTATCCATTCATCATCATAAATAAAGGCATAGCATGATTAGAAAATAACTTATATAGAGGATGAACATCATTAGCATATTTAGTTTGACTATCCATGATAGATACAATAAATAAAAATATGATGAATGTAATAAATAAAACACTTATTTATATCAAGTAATCTTGCATGTACAAAAGAGCAAATAACTATTAATACAATACAAGCAAAAAGTAAGGTATAAATGTGATATAGACAAGGTTTTAAATGATTGTGTAGGCTCTCAAATATACTTACTCATTCTTATACTAGTGTTGACCCAATATTTTAGAGCACTAATTATAGAGGCAAATTCATGTATGTAACCCATTGTCTCATCTTTGAGGGTACAATGAGAATAAATTCCAAGGATGATACTCTCCTCTCAAATGCACCACAAATCAAACAAATAAAATAAGCTTCATATGGTATAAGTAACGGACCCTAAGCATTTATGATATACTGTGAGATACGAGGAAATTAAACTTCATGTTTAGTATTGTACAATGGATATGATTATTGGGGCATTACCCCTCACACCATGATGTTAGTAAAATCAATCACCGCGTAGCATATAATAATAATCACTAAGTAGTTTTAAAAATGCAACAACATGGTTTCTCAAAAAAGCAAAAACATATAGAAAATAAAAGTGAAGGATTTTGGTGTATAGATATCAACAAATTTCAACTTGAGGTCGAAAAAAGAGCTTGTGTATTATATGTCTATCCAAGGTGACAATAAAATTTCTTCAGTGTTGGATTAATCCAAGGTTGAAGAATATCCAAGGTTAAAGGTTATTTTATTTTAGTGTCAAGAATTTTTAAAAAATTGTATGAAATCCTAAAATAAAAATCAAGCAAACAAGTAATTTTATAAATAAAGTATAGGTTCAGTAAAATGTTTAATGATATTTTTTATTTAACAATGAAATGCTAAGAATAAATAAATTATGAAAAATTAATTTATATTTACAGAAATATATAGATCTAAAAGAGAAATACAAAAAATTATAGAATTCTAAATGAGCTAAAATAATAATAAATAATAAAATTAGCAAACCTAGCTTGGATCTAATTTATATTGACTCTATAGGCTGACCGTTGGTGGGAAATATATAAGAATGATTTGTGAATCATATCATACCTAAAATCATAATTTTATAATGTACTGGGATAAGGGTGCATTAGGAGGATAGGGTTGAACTACAACCTTATACTTTGACCACAGTATTGTCTAGGTTAACTGTACATGTGATTTTTTATTTTAGGTGTGTGTGGCTATCAGAGATGCACCATTGATAATCTACGAGGGCTGATTTGATGCACAAAAGGCATGAAAATTAAAACCCTAGTTTATACATAGTAAACCAAATAAAGGTCAAATACAAAAGTGAAAATTGGGCTTGGGGAATAGCTAAGCTATCCTCAGAAAACTTTGCATAATCTGAGTGTTGCCTACTGTTGAGGTCAACATACCCCCATTCCTAAAAAATGGGGACCCTTGTTTTAAATTATGCAAATTTGTGCTCTAAAAGTGAAAACCAAGAGAATCAGGGGTAGATGACTTTCAAATTGAAGGTGTCTAACCAAATGAGATCTTAAATTTTAAAGTCATCCACCCATGGCTCTCACCTAGATTTGTCTCCCATATTTGCATGATCCTCTTTAATTTATCTCTAACTATTGCTAGTGTTTCTATGTTGCAGACTTAATAAACAATGACCAAATCTAGGACCTAATGTGTTTTTTACCTAGACCTTTTAATTAAAATTTAAATTTGGCAATTTTTTTTTTTGTATTTAAATTTGCGTAGGAGAAATTATCATGCCATGGACTCAGTTCAATTTTAATCCTAAGGCTTTGTTGTGTTTTTTAACATGACCAAACCTTAGGCTAAAAATCTTATGCTTGGTCTCTTTTATGTCCCGTGATCCCTTTGTTCCCTTTTATCCTAGCTTGGTCTAAGTAAATGCATGGTCCCTTTGTTATAAGGCTTAGCCTAAAGCCTTAACCTAAGATTTATTGTATTTATTAATATGATAAAAACCTTAGGTTGTACCTTTATGCTATGCCTTTTATTTTGCAAGGGTCCCATATATATGTTTTAAAGCTTAGCTTAAGAATTTAACATAAACTTTCATTCGTATTTATTAATACGAATGAAAACATTAGTCTAAGACTTTAGCTTAAGCTTTATATATTCTCGAGCTTAAATATCATTCTTGTTTGCAAGATCAATAATCCATAGTCGCTCAAGCAAGATTGATCGAATGGTGTGAGTCAAGTCAAGACTTCAACAAAGCCTAGGAATAGCAAGAAGGTGACAAGTGTCATCACATCGATGAAAGGATATTTAAAATCTAATGGTGGTGCACCCCTCAGATTGAGATCTAACAAAGCACATTTTCCCAAATAGAAATGATCTGATGATGCAAGATCGACATTGAATTTTCAATAAAGTGATGAGTAAATTTGAGATCACCACTTGGTGAAAGCATGTTAACCAATAAAACTAATAGAGTATAAAGTGTAGAAGGCCCATGAGACTACCAAGTGGCACGACCTCAGGGCCAAGTGTAGTATCTAATGGCATTGCACCCCTCAGATCATGATGTGATAGAGCATGTTTGCTCACCGAAACAAGATCTAATGATGCAAGATCACTGTTGAATTTTCAATGAAGCTCACAGCTAACATGATAATGACACATGTCATAACTATGATAAATATAGTAGATGCATCCAATGGCATTTAAGTCATGGTATCAAGATCAATGGTCTATGGTAATCCATGCAAGGAAGATTGGATGATGCAAGATCAAGCAAGAATTTTAAAAGGTAATGTTCATATTTTTGAACAATGATGAGCAAGATGCCACAGAGTTACCATGATGATGCCATGTAAGAAAAACATGATAAATTTGAGGATTTTGTGGACCTATGGGAGACATAAGTATAAATAGGCAAGTTTGAATGTAAATTTAAAACATGAAACATGTGATTTAAGCTCACAGATACCATTACAGCACTGTTAAAACCTTCAAAAGTGACTTAGCAAAGCATGAGAGCCATAATTAGACCCTGTGAGAATTATAATTAAGCCAAGGATTTAAATTTTCACTTATGTGAAGGTAATTTGATCCAGAGTCCACTAGTGAACAATTTAAAATAATTTATAACAATGATGGGGGACCTCTCTAATGACTTTAATCAACTTGAAGATAGGATAATGTATATATTGGATGGGTTAGTCAAGGACCCTACTACACTTGATCCAATTGGTCTAATTAGAGATGATGAGTTTAAACAAGAGCTTCCCAATTTATGAAAGGGGTAAGGCATTAAAGCATAGGCAAGATTGTTGTTGATAGTGATAGGATCATGGATATGATTCTAACTATAAAGGAAATAGTCAGTGAAGTTAGAAGCATTAGACAAGGCAAATAAAGACCACAAGAGCTTAGCAGGTGAAATGAAGGAGCTCTTCATGAAACCAATTATTGCCCTTGTGATAATTAAGGAGCTCTTCTTGTATTTGGGTTATTGTTATTTGTTTGCAAGGGTAAATCTTTAAAGTGAACTTGGTTCTTATTTGCATTACTTCATACCATCCTTATATGTTTGCCTGATGTGTGACAAAATTTAAGCTTATGCTAATTCATGTCATACATTATTTAAATGCATTATTGGATATTATTTGAACTTTATCATAGTGTTTGGAATGAAGATCAATAACATCTCTTCTCTGTCCTACCTTTCCTTTTGCTCTTTTTTTAACTAGATCACTCTAGCTTAATTTTCATTGTAAATATCCATCTTAGATTAGTTTTTGATCATAATTCACTATTATCAGCATAGCATACTTCATATTATGCATAGATTAAATATTAGGCCACAGTGGCTCCCAACCACCAAACATTATAAATATTGTGAAATAGTCCTCTTATTTTGCCTCTATTTCATTAATAGATAATAAGATTGTCACAACCTTCAACTCATGCACTAAATTCTTAGAATCCTAAAATGAGAAGCGTTATTGAACACTCTAAGCACCTGTGATACATATTCAGGCATCAACATGAGGAGTTTTGTTGGCACTAGAAGGAGGGCCTATTAGATCTTTGTAGATTTAAAATATTTTTGCTCATTTTTGTGAATTGTGTTCAAAGATAAGTGTAATCTTTGCACAATTGTGTCATTCTTTGATCAATTGTATAGAGATCAGTGATCTTTATGGTCTTAGACCCATATTTGTGCTTACTTTAGACAAAGATCAATGTTCTTTGAATATATATGCTTAATTATGGTAAAGATGGCTTAAGCTTTGTCAATTCAATAGGTTTGAGGTTAGTAATAATTGTTTTGATCAAAGATTGATAGATTCTTTGCTAATTTTAGTTTATTTGAGATTAAACATGTAAATATTTATTATACTTACATATTTCAATACATATTCAAGCTAACTTAATTAAATATTGATGTCTTTTATTGTCCTTCATACAAATCTTTGCAATTTTTTCTTAATTTGCAAGTCTGATAATTGTTCCATACAGAGATAAGATTGACACATCATATTTCAAACATGATTCAAAGCTTCTAAGCTGGAATCACCCAAAATTAGGACAAGGTCATGTTCAGAGACTAGAGAACCTCTACTTTCATTAGAAGTTACAAGAATGTTAGGCAAGACAAAGGAAAACACATACTTTCAAAGTCTTTGCCAATTTCACCAATTTAGGGTGCTCCTGTGTTCGATCCCTATCAAGGTATGGCTTGGCTAGGTATTTTCTCAATGAATGTGCTGGGTGTGGTACATGACTTTCCTTGTAATCTTGAAAAGTATTTTCCAACATTTAGTCCTAGTGGCATTATAACTGTTGAAGAACACATTAAGAGTTTCAAATCTACCTTAAGATTGTTGAATATGACTCATGAAGATGTAGCATGTAGACTATTTATTTTTATTTTTAAAGATGCTACATATGAATGGTTTCTAAACCTTTTTAAAAACTAAATTTCTATTTGGGTTGATTTGAACAATATTTTAATTGATCAATGTGTTAAAATCATTAGTCCTTGTGTTCTATACCAACAATTCACCACAGTGAAAAGGGATGCAAATGAGCCTTCAAAGCTAGGTTACAGAAAATGTTTAGTAGGACCATAGATCTTTATAGAAATAATGAGGCTTTAACCTTGGAAATCTATAAGGATGCCCTAGATCTTATGACTTCTATGTTTATAAAGAGAGCTGTTGGGTCCATGAACACATTAGCTTTAGTTTATGTTGAGGCTATGATTATTAATGACTAGATGAAACCCTAAGGATAATTGGACTAATCCATTCTTAATGTCAATCCACATTTGCCCATTCTAAATGTTATTCCCAATGCTAACCAAAATATGCCTACCCTGAACCAACTTCCAGTCTTGAACCAACTACCTTTGATGCATGTACATCCTAATCAAAACCTAGGATTTTTGAATAATATTTCCAGTGGATCTAATTCATAGGATTAGAAAGCTTTAATGCCTACATCTAATGTTAATACTCAAGTTCATAATTTTGAGACCCTAAAAAATGGGAGTGACTCTATCCTGAAGCTGGTTCAAAAGCTTAGCACTAACTTTCTTTAGTTGCAAAAGCAAGTAAGCAATACTAGAGAGAGATCTAGTAGGAATTTCTCCTTTCAAAGGTTCAATAGGTCCACTAATAGATTTCAGAATGATAGTTACCACAAAAACAAGAATAAAGTGCCATATTCTAGCAAGAATGTGCCTAATTTTAATTTTACTGATGTTGCTTTACCTGACTATTGTAGAGTTCATTACACTTCTAAGTAGGGGGAAATAGACTGTGTTGAATTTTATAATGATTTTGAAGACTTCCAAGAAGAATTAGATACTTTTGAAGTTTTCCCTAATAAATATTGTGATGCAGGTACATATGGTTCCTCAAGGTCATCTAGATCTACTGATTCAACTCTCATGATGGAGATATTTGAGTTCCCTTTCCAAGAAAACAATGAGCCTGAGGACATTCTTGAGGAGATCCGTGATTTTTAGTAATTTTTAAAAAAGACTTATCCTCTGAGAAATGTAGAGTAGAAGAAACCATTAACCACTTTGACTCTTGAAAACAAATTTGAGACTCCTCTTGATACTACATCAGATAACAATTCAGAGCCTCTTAAGGAGTACTTCTAAACCAAATGCTCATACATCTAATTCTTCTAATAGGATTGGGTATAACATAGTAGAAAACATGAAAAAGATCAAAGATAAAATTACCTTTCATGAGTTGACACATATTACTAAACAAAGGGATCTATTGTTATAATATTTATCTAAAAAAGGAGGTAAGTCTCAAAAGTCTACATATACTAACATTACAATACACAAAAGTAAGGAAAATGTTCTTCCTTTCCTACTTACAGTTAGGATCTTTGGTAAGAACCTACATAATTACTTGTTAGACTCTAGCACATCTACAAATATTATGCCTAAGGGTATTTGTGAGTAATAAGGCTTGATTCCCATTAAATTGGATAGAGTCTTAACTCAGTTAGAGAAGTCAAGAGTAAAAGTAATCGGTGAGTTGTTAAATGTTCAAATACAAATTGCCTTAGAGCCAAGGATCCAACAATTCATTAATATCCAAGTGGTGGACATCTTTGATGCTTATGGGATGCTGTTGAATAGAGATTGGACTAGAAACTTGAATGGTTACATGTCAAGAGATTGTTCACATATGTGGTTACCTTAGAAGGGAGTTCCCAACCAAATTAGGATAGAAAGAGAATCTAAAATAAAACATATGATCACTGAGTAAAATGTAATAAACGAGAGGGTCAACATGGTTAACTCATATATTGGTGTTTACACTCTTGACACCACAAAGGTATGTAACTCTAAAACTTCTCATGCTTTGCCTGGATTATGGAAAATTTATTTTGATGGTTCTAGATGCAAATTAGGTTATGGAGTAGGAGTGGTATTAATCAATCCCATTGGAAAAGAATATATTGCCTCTTACAAATTTTAGTTCCCATGAACCAATAATTTGGCTAAGTATGAAGCGCTTATTCTTGGGTTCCAATTTGAAATAAAAAACAAGGCCAGGGAACTATTAGTTTTTGGTGACTCTGAACTAGTAGTTAACCAGGTCAAGAGTAAATATCAATGCAAGCTATCTTATCTCAAGAAGTATAAATTTAGAGTGTGGGAATTAATTAAATGTTTTGATGCTTTCAATATTGTGTCAATCCCTAAGGAAGAAAACAAGGTTGTTGATGAACTTGCTTCAGTTATAGCCAACCTTATGCCTAATCAAAGTTCCAAGTTCCAAATCTTTACAATTGAGTTAATCCCATTTCCCTTAGTGCCAAATAATGTCAACCACTTGGAGGTATTTAGTGATGATTAACTGATCATAGACTTCATGATTAGTTCAATAATGTTTGAAGGTCACATTATTGATGAGGTTAATCTCCTTGATGATGATAAAATTGAAGGCAAATTCATTGACAAGGTATTAAGTTGAATTACAATAAGATCCCTAAAGGCATGATAGCCTTAGAGAGACTCTTTGATTCTGATAGACTAGCTGAGGCTGCCATGATTCCCAAAGTAAGTGAGAAGGATTATAATGCAATTGATTTTAGATTTCAAGGGCAACCTCAACTGGTTAATATTGGTACAGTCTATACAAGCATTGAGTCTAAAAGAGCCAAATAAATACTAACCAAATATAAAGATATCATAGCATGGTCCTATGATGACCTAAAGATCTTTGACCCAAAGGTCATAACTCATACCATACCTTTAAAGGAAAATTTCAAACCTTTCAGACAAAAGCCTTTGGCCTATCAACCCAATATTAAAACCAATAATATACAAATAGGTTAAGAAGCTGTTAGATGAAAAGGTTATGTTTCCCATTAGGCACTCCACCTGGGTAGCTAATTTAGTACCAGTGAAGAAGAAAAAGGTGAAATCAGGCTGTGTATTGATTTTAAAAATCTGAATAGAGCATCTGAGAAAGATAATTACCCTTACCTTCTCTTGACCAAGTAATCCAAATTGTTTCTAGTTCTGTCATGATGTCTTTTCTTGATGGATTTTTAAGGTATAACCAGGTGTTAGTGAACCAAGAGGACATGATGAAGACTAATTTTACTACCAAGTGGGGCACATTTGCCTACAAGAGAATGCCTTTTAGACTTATAAATGCAGGAGCCACTTTTTAAAGGTTTATGAATCAGGCTTTCCAAGGTCTTGTAGGTAAATGCATTATCATATACATGGATGATATGTGTTGTCCCCAAAAATGTCACTCATTTTTGGGACAACCTATGAACTATTTTGGTTCAATAGACCAAAATTCTCTCTCCCCTTTTCAAATTTTTTTCTAAGCATTCAAGTTTTTCATTTTTCAAAGCTCTTCTAGAAATCTATGGGCTCTGCAGGCTTGAATCTATGGACTCTATAGGCTTGAAACTACGGACTCCACAGGCCCATTTCTATGGACTCTGCAGGCTTGAATCTACGGACTCTGCAGGCTTGAAACTACAGACTCTGTAGGCTCATTTCTACAGACTCCATAGGCAAAAATATATGGACTCTGCAGGAAGAAACAAGCTCTCAACACTTAAGTCATTTAAACTGCTTCAAAGGTTCAATGCGCAGTTGGTTCAAGCAGACAAAGGACTTAACCAAATAAAGGGATTGAACCGATTGAACCATTGAACCAAAGTTGGTTCAATCGGTCGGTTCAATCGATAGGTTCAAGGGGCTGCCCCAAATCCAAAGGAATGAGTGCCCTTGCGGAGGGCAGTGAACCGAGGTCAGACAGCCCTTGCAGAAGGTAGGGGAGGAGTAGATGGACTGTTGTAAAAGTCTGAAGGATAGTTCTAGGCTTGAACAGTCCTTGCGAAGGGCACAGTTCTCTTTCGAGAAAAGAACATGGTAAAATGATTAAGGCATTTCCTTCAGACAAAAAGTCTGATGGAATTACTTCAAACTTTTGCTCAAAGGAAAAGCTCGAAGAAAATTTTGCCAAAGGATGAAGCCTGCCAAAGAAAAATCCCGACTGAAGAGAAAAGCCCACGGAAAAATGCTTGATGGAAAAAGACTAAGTGCAGTGGAAGCTGCCACATGTCCATTATAAAGTAGAGCAGAATCTACCATGTGTCATCTTTCGTAGGACTCTCAAAAGGTTTCTAAAGCTTTTGTAAGTTAAGCAGAATATGTCACATGTCTTGTTATGACTCAGCGGAATGTGACAAGTGTTTGCATCCGTGTTCCCCTTTTGAAGTTGCTCAGGCAAGGTGTGTCATGGATCCCATTTTCTATAAGTTTATGATGAGTTTCATAATAGCAGAACTTGCCACTTGTCAAAGATGCAGAAAGGACCCCCCCAAAGACTTAGACAAGAAGGGCTATAAAGGACAAAGAAGCAACATGGACGATTCCAAAGGAAAGTTCAATTAAAGCGATGGTTCAACTAGAGAGCAAAGAAGCGCTTAAGCAGTGAAGAGAGGAGCGAGACCAAAGGACCAAAAATATCTTCAAAAGAGTTATTTCTAGTAGGTGAAACAGTGGATCAAGTAGATTTTTGAGCACACCAAATCAAGGATGCAAGCCTATTTTTCTTCCATGAAGTAATGATGAATTGGATAGTTGTGCAGACATCAGAGAAAGGACCAAACAGTCCATACCAAGGAAGAGACATTAGATAAATGGACACGCCATAGTTGAGGCAATGCATTGTTCCCATTATGGTCCCTCCAGATAAAACTGAAGGCACATTGAAGACGTTGATTGCAACATGGACCTTTTTCATGAAAATAAGTGCCCAATTATTTCTTGGAGTGCTATATATTGTAATCTCTCATTTGTTACAAGGGATATCTTACCGAATATAGAAAAAAAACTCTGCCCAAATTGAAAGGTGAATACTGAGACTTTGAGCTCAGATTGTATTTCATATTATTTTATATGAATGAGAAAGCAAGTGATTCGCAGACTTTGTGCTGTATAACCTGTACCATTTTAGGAGATTGTTCTTATGTCTATCTTTTGAATGTGTTCTTGTTTATTTAATTTAACAAGTAGAGCTAGTGGAAGTGATAAGGAAGGTGTCTCGAAACTAGTTACTTTAAGACTTTGTGCTGACATAATTGTTTTCAGTGTGTGTTTTTCTCTTCTATTTCTATGTAAAGGACCTTGGGATGACTTTGTGCCCCCATTGTTCTTCGTACCTCACTCTAGGGAAGTCAAGGTAGAGAATTTGAGATAAATCTTAGATTTATGGTTACTTTGGACCTGGTTACCAGTCACTTGTTACCAGAAAGAGTCTTGTTGTTTGCAAGAACAAGCACTTCTGAAAGAAGAGAAGTGCCTTCTATCGCTTCACTAAGATTTCTACTATCCAGGAAGGGATCTGGATCTTGGCTGAATGTTACTTCTGAAAGAAGAGAAGTGCCTTCACCAATCACCCAAGATTTCTCCTCTTTTTGTTAGCATCATCTCTGAAAAAAGAGAGATGGATGGTTCATTCCACCCCTGTGTCTTACTTTCTGCTTATATATATAGTATATAGCCTCCGCATATTTAATAGGGAACCTCCCCTTGATGAGAGGAGAGATTTTTCCCCTTTGGATGTGGTAAACCTACAACATTGGATGAACAATCTCCCTATGCTATGGTGATAAGAACTATTTTGGTCACCAGTTAGCTGGCCGACAAAATATTCACCCAACAGTTTTTGGCGACTCCACTGGGGACATAGTAATTTTGTGCAATTTGGAACCTCAAGTTTCATATTGAAACATCACCTGTGTCTTATCCATAATCATTATAAACCTTATCCATTACATATCCTGGTGACTCCATTCCATGTCTTACCCATTATCATTATAGCCTTACCATCTTTCTCCATCTCCATTATTTAATATGGTCTGCAAAACTAGAGCTACTGGGAAAGAGTGCACAGTTTGAAGCCTCAAGCCTCAAGCTAAAGCAAGGCCAAATCTTTTCCATTTTTGTTCTGTAATCTAGCCACTCCACTCAGATTTGTTATCCCTATTTTTCATAATTAAATCATGGTAGTTCAAGGCCCCTGGGGTAACTCATTTGGTCCACTCAACTTGACTCCACCTCTGCATGAACTTCCACATAGCTCAAGAAAGAACTTCCCCAAATTCTTTGGAGATGGGAGAGTTCACCTTGATGAACACATTATAGCCTTTAGCATACCCTGTGGTGTGATAGGGGTGGAATTTGAAGACGTGGTAGTCAGGCTTTTTGTGGAGACCTTACAAGGTGCTGTTACAGAGTGGTTCTACCATCTGCAAGCTCGATCAGTGACAGACTGGAATACCCTAAAAGCCAAGTTCAAAGCAAGGTTCAAGCATGCAGAAGATGCACATGCCTTGCTAGCCTAGCTCACATAGATGAAGAAGGAGACCCATGAACCTATGAGGAACTTCATTGCCATGTTCAACAAGCTAAGGCACAGGATTCCCATGGTCGCCCAGCCGACACCTCAGAATCTCAAATGCTTCTTCATTAACTCCTAGCTACCTGAAGTGAGTTTTCTATTGAGACGGGCTAGACACATAGACCTTGAGGCTACTTAAGACTTGACTACTAAGATAGAAGATGACCTTATCTTGGCAGGAAAGATAAAGAGAGATCCTAACAGAGGTAAACCCTCTTCATCTTTTGAATACTCACCCACAACCACCATTGACCCAATGGTACAAAAGTTGGCAAATGAATTGCTAGCCTTGAAAAGGCAAATGGCACAAGGTATGTCTTCTGCTCCTCTATATAAAGATATACCAAGGAGGACATTCCCCAATCAACCATATCAAGGCAATGCTGCCAGAAGTCAAGGGCAACCAAATTGTCTTCCTCCCCCATAGAGGAACCTTGCCCTTGAAGCACCTCCAACCAACTCAACAATGGGATATCTGGAAACAGAACATGTTTTCTATTTCCAACTTGAGTTCGAGCAAGAAAATGATGTTGGTCTCTTCGTAGAGGATCAAGAAGAATTAGTTGGTGACTCCCACATCAGTTTCCTAAATTACCATGATGAACCCAGAAGTGAAGGTGAAGCAGATGAGGGATCATACGCAGTATTCACCTGGCTCGAGAATCAGTTAGCCTAAGAAGTTGATAAAGAAAGAATAGAGGAATGAACTTAGCCTGCAATTCCAATTTGTAAGCAGGGAACCACTCTACCTTTTCAGTCAAAGGACCCAATGATTGCTAAGAAGGTTAGTACATTAAACATCTCTGCACCTTCTACTTCAACTTCACAGATCAGTCCTCCCCCTCCCAAAAACCAAAAGGATGAACTCCCATCCTCTCTTCCAAGTCCATCTCAGTCATTTGACATGATCGATCATGTCAAGAAATCTGAAATTCAAATGACTGAGTTTGAATCCCTGCAAGCCAATCCTGAGCAGTTAAACATTGGTGAAGAGCTAGGTGTGGACCTGTCTGAGGCAAAGATTGTGGTCACCCAAATGTTAGCCCCTACTTCTCAAATTCTATTTGAGCCTTCAGGCAGGGGTAATTACTCCTTGACCATAGAGGATGCTCATGTCTCAATCGATCAAAGTCTCATGGCTGGCAATCCAGGATTTGATCCAAATAAGGCATCAAAAGAATTGGTAGGGCACAATACAAATCAAGAAGGATCTTCCATCTCTGATGAGATAAATTTGATAGAAGATCAACTTCTAATGATGCTTGGATCTTGGAATCTGATGGCAGCAATTCTTACATAGCTGGATGCAGATCTTTATTGCTTGGATTAAAAACTGCTCAGGATGAAGAAATCAAACTCCTTCGCACCAAAGGAGATGTTGAGTTGATGGTTTGTCAGGGCTTTAATGCTGACAATCAAAACATGTGCTAGACTGAACCAACAAAACAACAAGCTATGGTGGTGGACCATACTGCTATATTCTAAAGTCAACAAAAGGAACTCTTCACAGAGAGAACAAGGAGTTATGATTTTTAGAGATAAGACCATGTCCCACCATGGGGCAAGAAGAGAAAAGAGCCAAGAGGAAAACAAAAAAAATTGGTTTCCTGGTGGAGAGTTCCATTCACCCGTCACCATTTATGGGGACAAAATGGTTTCCTGCTGGTTTATCAGGATGGCATCCCCTTTTCTTCATCCCATGATAAGCAGCATCTGAAGTACTTCAATTCTTGAAGTACCAAATAAGTTTACCTATACATCTGTATATCTGTATAGTCTTTAGTTCTATTTTGTGTTTTTCATTTTCATTTTTTGGAGCCTTTCTTTTTGGGTAGCATGACTCCGTAGCCCAATGGCATACTTCAAGGCATTGGAGATTCTAGTTTCTACTCTCCTTAGATATTCCAAGTTTTCAACTGAAGGAAATTTCCCAACTGGAGCTAGCTGTTGTCCCCAAAAATGTTACTCATTTTTAGGACAACCTATGAACTATTTTGGTTCAACAGACCAAAATTCTCTCTCCCCTTTTCAAAAATTGTTCTGAGCATTTAAGTTATTCATTTTTCAAATCTCTTCCAAAAATCTACAAAATCTATAGGCTTGAATCTACGGACTCTACAGGGTTGAAACTATGGATTTTGTAGGCCCATTTCTACGGACTATGCAAGCTTGAAACTACGGACTCTGCAGGCCCTTTTTTACAGACTCCATAGGCAAAAATCTATGGGCTCTGTAGGAAGAAACAAGCTATCAACACTTAAGCAATTTCAATCACTTCAAAGGTTTAACACACAGTTGGTTCAAGTGGACAAAGGACTTAGCCAAATAAAGGGATTGAACCGATCGAACCATTAAACCGTTGAACCAAAGTTGGTTCAATCAGCAGGTTCAAGGGGCTGCCCCAAAGCCAAAGGAACAAGTGCCCTTACAGAGGGCAGTGAATCGAGGTCAGACAGCCCTTATGGAAGGCAGGCGAGGAGAAATTGGACCATTGCAAACGTCTAAAGGATAGTTCTGGGCTTGAACAGTCCTTGCAGAGGGCACAGTTCTCTTTCAGGAAATGAATGCGGCAAAATGATTAAGGCATTTCTTTCAGACAAAAAGTTTGAAGGAATTCCTTCAGACTTTTTCCTAAAGGAAAATCTCAAAGAAGAGTTTGCCGAAGGATGAAGCCCACCGAAGGAAAAGCCCGAGTGAATAAAAAAATGCCCGATGGAAAAAGACTAAGTGCAGCGGAAGCCGCCACGTGTCCATTATAAAGTAGAGTGAAATCTGCCACGTGTCATCTTTTGTAAGACTCTCAAAATGTTCCTAAAGCTTCTATAAGTTAAGCAAAATATGTCACAGGTCTTGTTATGACTCAACAGAACATGATAAGTGCTTGATATGTGTTCCCCTTTTAAAGTTGCTTGGGCAAGACGTGCCATGGATCCCATTTTTCATAAGTTTTTGATGAGTTTCATAACAATGAAACTTGCCACTTGTCAAAGACGCATGAAGGACCCCCCCAAAGACTTAGACAAGAAGGGCTATAAAGGACAAAGAAGCAACATGGACGATTCCAAAGGCAAGTTCAATTAAAGTGATGGTTCAACCAAAGAGCAAAGAAACACTTAAGCAGTGAAGAGAGGAGTGAGACCAAAGGACCAGAAATATATTCAAAAGAGTTATTTCTAGTAGGTGAAATAGTGGATCAAGTAGACTTATGAGCGCACCAAATCAAGGATGCAAGCCTATTTTTCTTCCATGAAGTAATGGCAAATTGGACAACTACGTAGACATCAGAGAAAGAACTAGATAGTCCATACCAAGGAAGAGACATTAGATGAATGGACACGCCATAGTTGAGGCAATGTGTTATTCCTAGCATGGTCCCTCCAGATAGAACTGAAGGCGCATTGAAGACATTGACTGCAGCATGGACCTTTTTCATGAAAGCAAGCGCCCAAGTCTTTCTTGGAGTGCTATATATTGTAATCTCTCATTTGTTACAAGGGATATATTCCCAAATACAGAAACAAAACTCTACCCAAATTGAAAGGTGAATACTGAGACTTTGAGCTCAGATTATATTTCATATTATTTTATTTGAATGAGAAAGTAAGTGATTCACAGACTTTGTGATGTATAGCTTGTACCATTTTAGGAGATTGTTCTTATGTTTGTCTTCTGAATGTGTTCTTGTTTATTTAATTTAACAAGCAGAGCTAGTGGAAGTGATAAGGAAGGTGTCCCGAAACCAGTTACTTTCAGACTTTGTGCTGACATAATTGTTTTCAGTGTGTGTTTTTCTTTTCTATTTTTGTGTAAAGGACCTTGGGATGAATTTGTGCCCCCATTGTTCTTCATACCTCACTCTAGGGAAATCAAGGTGGAGACTTTGAGATACATCTTAGATTGCTGGTTAATTTGGACACGGTTACCAGTCACTTGTTACCAGAAAGATTCTTGCTATTTTCAAGAACAAGCACTTCTGAAAGTAGAGGAGTGCCTTCTATCGCTTCACTAGGATTTTTACTATCTAGGAAGGGATCTAGCTCTTGGCTGAATGTTACCTCTGAAAGAAGAGAAGTGCCTTCACCAATCACCCAGGATTTCTCCTCCGTTTGTTAGCATCATCTCTAAAAAAAGAGAGATGGATGGTTAATTCCACTCCTGTGTCTTTATGCTTATATATATAGTATATAGCCTCCGCATATTTAATAGGGAACCTCCCCTTGATGAGAGGAGAGATTTGTCCCCTTTGGATGTGGTAAACCTACAACATTGGATGACCAATCTCCCTATGCTGTGGTGATAGGAACTATTTTTGTCACCAGTTAGCTGGCCAACAAAATATTCACCCAACAATATGAATATCTTTTATAAAAATAGGGAAGATCATATTATGCACCTACAATAAATATTTGAAGGATGCAAAAGGTATGGTATTTATCTCAACCCAAATAAAAGTATTTTCTATGTTACTGAGGGAAAACTATTAGGACATATTATCATTAAGGAGGGAATCTCTATAGACCCTGATAGAGTAGATGCAATATCTAATATAGAGCCCCCTAATAGTAAGAAATAATTTAAGTCATTCTTTGGTAAAATAAACTTTGTAAGAATTTTCTTTCTAATTTTTCAAAAATTGTGAATCCAATGCTGAAGAAAGAGGCTAAGATCATTTGGAATGAAGAGATAAAGAAGGCTTTCAAAAATATTAAAGAGGCGATTGGATAAGCCCTTGTGTTGATGAGTCCAAACTTCACTAAACATTTTTAGCTATACTTCTAACTCATAATATGGATGGATGTGACCATCCAATAACTTTTATGAGAACTAACCTCAAAACTACTAAGTTGAACTACTTGTTAAGGTGTGGAGCTAAAAGCTTCAACTGTTTGCAGACACAAGGAAGGATGCTGAAGAACCAGAGCCACCAGCGTCGGCCAATATGACCGACGTTGGTCAGATGAAGTGGAGAAGGAGACCGACGACGGTAGACAGTTGGCCGACGTCGGCAGCACCAGATAAGCAGGGACCGGCGTCGGTCGCCTTTGTATTTCCAGAACTGCTGTTGACGAACAGTCAGTTAAGTGAAGCGAGTGTTTGCATGTCAAATGACTAATTATAGTCATGAGCTGCATGTCTAATTATTGTAACTAGAGTTCTATTTTTGTAAGGATGGGATCCTATTTAAAGACCCATAAGGCATGTATTGTAATATTCAAGAAGGCAAGTAAAAGCATTGAAGCTAGCAAGGTCAAGGAGACAAGCTGAAGCATTCAAGGAGGGATAATAACTCAGGGTTTAGAGTTGTTGTGTTGAGCAAGAGAGAGAGGGAAGAAGGTCTTGAGGTGTGGCAAGCCTTTGAGGTGGAGGAAGAAGTGGCATCTTCCTTATTGTATTTTCTTCTAGTAGTATTTAATACAAAGAGTGTGTATTGTCTCTCAAATTCTTTGTTGTCTCAAGTTTCTAGTTACTTTATCATTCTGATATAATTCTGTGTTTAATTGCTTATAAGAAACTAATCAATTGTGCTTCCATTGGATAAGGGGTCACCTAACAGTTAGTATCAGAGCATATTGATTGTTGTAGGTGTTTCTTCTCCTGACAAGTGGTATCAGAGCTACGGTTTACAGGAAGCAGGGTATTATTTTTGATTACAGGTCATTCACAGGGTTTTCTGATTGAGTGGGAGTTCAGCAATGGCAGAAGAAATTAGGCTACGAATGGAGAAGTTTAACGGTAAGAATTATCAACATTGGAGGATGCAGATTGAGGACTATTTGTATCAGAAGGATTTGTACTTACCGTTGGGTGGGGTTGCATGCAAGCCCATAGATATGAAGGATGAAGAATGGAGTGTTCTTGATCGAAAGGCTCTCGGTTCCATAAGGTTGAGCCTTGCATCATCTGTGATTTCTAGCTTATCACAGTGCAAGACAATGGAAGATTTGATAAAGTCCTTGGCAAATTTATACGAAAAGCCCTCAGCTTCTAATAAGGTATATCTTATGAAGCAGCTATTTACTTTGCAAATGCAGGAAGGTGGATCGGTACATACTCATCTCAGTGATTTCCATGGTTTGGTAAACCAACTAGCTTCAGTCAATATTGTTTTTGATGATGAGGTAAAGGCTCTCTTGATTTTATGTTCTTTGCCTGAAAGTTGGGACGACTTGGTTATGGCAGTAAGTAATTCTGCATCTGCTTCTAAAATCTTAAAAGTTGATGATGTTGTGAGTGTGATCTTGAATGAGGAAATACGCAGGAGAAGCACAGGTGAATCATCAGGGAATGCTCTAAGTGCAGAAAGCAGGAGATGGCAAAGGGAGAAGGTTGAGCAAGGGAAATCAAGGTCGGGAAGGAGATCCGAGTCCAAAGGTATTACCTGCTGGTTTTGTGGAAAGAAAGGACATATGAAGAAGGAGTGTTGGTTGAGAGATAAAGAGAACCAACATGCAGGTATGGAAGAAGCAAAGGATGCAAATATTGTGATGCAGGATGCTCTCATACTTTCTTCAGATAGTCAGGTAGGATCATGGATTTTAGATTCTGGTTCATCTTTTCATGCATCCCCAAACAGAGATTTGTTCTATGAGTATGAACAGGGAGACTTTGGAGTGCTCTATTTAGGGGATGGTACGCCTTGTCAGATAGTTGGTAAAGGGAAAGTGCAGCTGAGATTGCAGATTGACAACACATGGGTGTTGAAGCAAGTCATGCATGTTCCAATTCTGAAGCAGAGTTTGATTTCTATAGGAAGGTTGGGAGATGAGGGATGCACAATAACCCTCACAGCAGATTCTTGGAAGGTTACCAAGGGGACACTTGTTCTAGCAAGAGGTAAGAAAGTAGATACTCTTTATCTGTCTACTTGTATTACTAATTCTACTTCTGGTGTAGATTCGAAGATGTGGCCTAATAGGCTTAGTCACATGAATAAGAAGGGAATGGAAGTTCTTGATTCAAAAGGTATGTGTTCAAATTCATAAAGCATAGATAGAGTTCATTGCAGAAAGAGGAAATTTGATGCTTTTGACAGGAACAAAGAAGCCTTGGTGTTTATGGAGGAGATGAAAGACAGAGATCAGTCACAGGGGCTGAATAAATCTGAGCAGGGCAGCATGGACAGAGGTTTGATCCAAGAAGAGCTCACGGATGAAAATTTCATCACTTACAGGAACACACAGATGCCGATGTCGGTCACATGGGACCGACGTCAGTCAGCCAGATATCGACATCAGTCATGTGCAGACCAGCAGGGTCAGTAGATCAGGCAGGAGAAGTCTGACATTGGTCATAAGGACTGACGTCGGCAGGGGGGACGCCGGCGTCGGCTAGGGAAACGACGTCGATAGTCAGGGTCAGTGCAGGGAACCGACATCGGTCAGGAGCAGACTGGGAGATGGCTGATATTGGTCACTGGAATGGATGTTGGGTGAATCAATAAGTCTCAAACACCCATGTGGAGGTCAGGAAGGTATGTGAACCTCATATTCGTTGTTCACCTTCTTTATATTGCTTACTGATAGTCATGAACTAGGAAGATGGAAGAAGCAATGTAGGTAGAATCTAGAAATAGTGGGAGCTTGGCATGGATGAGGAGTGTGAGTCCTTGAGTAGAACCAAACAGGTATTTGTTGGTAGAGTTGTCAGCTGGAAGAAAGCACTGGATAGAGGGATGGATTCCCATATTAGAAAAGAGAGTGGATGGACACATGAGATAGAAGGCTATGGTATATGGTCTTGTTTAGGCTGCAGACAATGGAGGTTTGACCATTGTATTTTATCTTTACCAGGTTGGATACTATTAGCTACATTATCCTGTTACTATATTGTGTTACTTGTTGCAAGGTTTCATATACATGGAGTTTTTTGAGCTAAGGGTAGAGTTGGTGTAGAAGTATGTCATGAAGAATTTGGGAGCAGCAAAATTCTTGTGGCATAAGATACAGGTATTGCATCACAGGTTTGCGTGGTGGTTGGTCTTCAAGAGTGACTTTGAAGAGGGATACAGAGCCTAAAGAACAAAATAGATGGTGTACAGGTATAGGTATAAGTTGCAAATATTTATCTCCAAGTGGGAGATTGTTAAGGTGTGGAGCTAAAAGCTTCAACTGTTTGCAGACACAAGGAAGGATGCTGAAGAACCAGAGCCACCGACGTCGGCAGTATGACCGACGTCGGTCAGATGAAGTGGAGAAGGAGACCAGTGACGGCAGACAGTCGGCCAATGTCGGCAGCACCAGACAAGCAGGGATCGGCGTCGGTCGCCTGTGTATTTCTAGAACTGCTGTTGACGAACAGTCAGTTAAGTGAAGCGATTGTTTGCATGTCAAATGACTAATTATAGTCACGAGCTGCGTGTCTAATTATTGTAACTAGAGTTCTATTTTTGTAAGCATGGGATCCTATTTAAAGACCCATAAGGCATGTATTGTAATATTCAAGAAGGCAAGTAAAAGCATTGAAGCTAGCAAGGTCAAGGAGACAAGCTGAAGCATTCAAGGAGGGATAATAACTCAGGGTTTAGAGTTGTTGTGTTGAGCAAGAGAGAGAGGGAAGAAGGTCTTGAGGTGTGGCAAGCCTTTGAGGTGGAGGAAGAAGTGGCATCTTCCTTATTGTATTTTCTTCTAGTAGTATTTAATACAAAGAGTGTGTATTGTCTCTCAAATTCTTTGCTGTCTCAAGTTTCTAGTTACTTTATCATTCTGGTATAATTCTGTGTTTAATTGCTTATAAGAAAGTAATCAATTGTGCTTCCGTTGGATAAGGGGTCACCTAACAGTTAGTATCAGAGCATATTGATTGTTGTAGGTGTTTCTTCTCCTGACACTACTCTTTGATTGATAAACAAGCATGTGCTTTGGTCAAGATAGTGAAAATTTTTAGTCATTATATCCTTAGGAATAAGGTGCATGCTATTCTATCAAACCCTACCAACAAGCTCATGCTAAGTCAAAATGAACTAAGAGAAAGGAGAGGTAAGTGCATATGTATGCTCTAAGAATATGACACTAAGATGAAGATTGCAAAATTGGTAAGGTGTCAGGGTTTAATTCAATTGATTTCCAATACTAACCCCAAGATAAGTGTTATGAAGGTAGAGCAACAAAGTTTCAAACCTAATGATTGGTATGATCCCATTTTCCACTTACTAATAAATGATTATTGTCTTGTAGGGATAAGTAAAGAACAAAGAAGAGATCTAAGGCTCAAGAAAACTCATTTTATGATCAAGGATGGAGTGCTATACAAGAATAACTTTGAAGGCATTTACTTGAGATGTATCTCCAAGAGTGAAGCAACTAAAATCATGAAAATCTAGGGAGTGGACATCCATTTGGAAGGACAATGACACACAAAATATTAAGGGATGGTTATTACTGGCCTATAATTTTCAAAGATGCTTATAAGCATGTGAGAGAGTGCCACTCATGCCAATTCTTCAACATCAAAGAGCTTAAATCAGCCATGCCACTAAGACTAGTAATGATTGATAAACCCTTTGCCAAATGAGGGCTAGATTTTATGGGGGTCATTAACCCCAATTCTTCTGATGGTCACAAGTATGTTCTGATTGATACCGACTACTCCACTAGATGGATTTAAGTAGTGGAAACTAAATTATGTAGGACTGAAGAGGCGATCAAATTTTTAGAAGAAAACATATGCACCAGGTTTGGGACACTTGTATCTCTGGTCTGCGATAATGAATATGCTTTTATATCATAGAGATGATAGAATGGGATATGATAAAAACATCATCCTCAAGTTCTCATCAAGCCATTTTCCTCAAGGTAATGGAATATTTGAATCAATAAATAAGAACTTGATAAAGGTTATAAAGAAGTCTGTAGCTGATAAACCTAGAACATGGCACATATTACTTAAGTATGCCCTTTGGGCAGATAGAACTAGAATCAAACAAGCTCTTAAAGCATCACCATTATTGATAGTTTATGGTTAAGAACCCATCTTATCCATCACCCTCAAGCTACCAACATATAATTTTATGCAAGAGTACATGGAGGAGGATCAATAATTTTCAAGTTCAAGACTATTGGACATCATACAAATGGAAGATGCGAGAGAAGAAGCTTTTGCCAATTTTAGTAGACACCAAACAATAGTCAAAAGGTGGTTTGATAAACATTCAAAAATAATGATGTTCAGGCAAAGAGACTTAGTTTTTCTTTGGGACAAGGCATCTAAGCCTAAGGGTAAACATGCAAAGTTCACACCTTTGTGGATAGGTCCCTACTAGATAGCTGAGATACTTGGAGACAACACCTTCAAATTGAAAGACTTACAGGGAACAAAGTTCACACTGCCCACCAATGGGAAATGCCTCAAGCATTATTTATCTATTGTCCCACCTGTGGTCTTCATGGAATGACTGTATGAATAATTAGTGTTAGTGTAGGTAGGGTTTAATTTAGTTTCTTTCTATTTTTTCCTTCCTATCCCTTGTTTGTACATATGCTTGTATATATTTATTTGCTTATTTGATTTTTGTTTGATTTGTTTGCTTTGTTCACTTTTATCCTTGATTTTAATAATTCCTTTTGGATAATCCTCAGCTCAAGACTCATATCATTGTTCAAATGGAACTTCATTGTTTAAGAATGCTAGTATGTTCTCTCAACATTGGTTGATCATGGGTTATTGGAATATGAGCTTAATGTTATAGTTTAGAAAAACTAGTGAAGACTAATGGTTAGGATAATTATTCCTTAGGATTTTGAATATTTTTATGTTCTAATCTTGTTTTTAATAAGGATTGCACATGTAGGATGAAATACTAGATTATTAAGATACAGTCATGCTTACACTGAAAAAATAATAATTGCCTGGGACAATGTTTACAACCAAGGATGATTGTATGAAGATAAAATACTTGACAAAATCCCAAAATCTAGCTAAATTTGTTCCCAACCTTTGCTAGAAAGTCAAAATGACTTGAAAAATACAAAAAAATAAGAACCTCATTGCAAAATTCAAGAGCTTTTTGAGCAAAGGTTATTCTACTAATCTCCACCAGGGCTATGGATGCCTGACTGACAGTGGAGAAAGGCCTTGAGTGGATCCAAAGGCATATCTATTGGGGATATGGATGCCTGGTTAGTAGCAGAGCAATTCTCAAGCCTTCCCTAAGCTAAAGCATAGTTCTTAATGAATATTCAAACATGCTAAAAGTCAATGTCAATGGTTAAAGTCATGAACCTAGAAGTTGTTCTCTAAATCTTGTGGCAATTAGTAAGTGGAATCAAAGCACACACACATCATGGCCATGTCTTGATGTTTGATCCTAATTCTACATGTGCAATATTTTTTCTAACTATGAACTGATCTTAATAATGGTGCTTGATCAAATTGAATAAGTAGCTTAATTATTAGTCTAAACCAGAGTCTCTAAATTCTAACATATTGCTATGTTTCCCATAGAATTCACCATTTATTTAGGTCAACATACCCCCATTATATAAAAATGGGGACCCTTGTGTTAAATTGTGCAAATTTATGTTCTAAAAGTGAAAACCAAGAGAATTAGGTGTAGATGACTTTCAAATTAAAGGTATCTAACCAAATGAGATCTTAAATTTGAAAGTCATCCATCCCTAGATCTCACCTATCCTTGTCTCCCATATTTGTATGATATTTTTTAATTTCTCTCTATTCATTGCTAATAACTGTTGTTGGTGTTTCTATGTTACGTACTTAATGAACAATGACTAGATCCAAGGCTTAATGTGCTTTTTACCTAGACCTTTTAATTCAAATTTAAATTTGGTGGGATATTTTTTTGTATTTAAATTTGTAAAAGAGAAATTATCATGCCATGGACTTAGTTTAATTTTTATCCTAAGGCTTAGTCATATTTTTTAACACGACCAAACTTTAGGCTAAAAATTTTATGCTTGGTTTCTTTTATGTCCCATGATGCCTTTGTTCCCTTTTATCCTAGCTTAGTCTAAGTAAACACATGGTCCCTTTGTTATAAGCCTTATCCTAAAGCCTTGCCCTAATTTTTATCATATTTATCAATACAATAAAAACCTTAGGCTATGCCTTTATGATATGTCTTTTTATTTCACAAGGGTCCCATATATATGTTTTAAAGATTACCTTAGGAATTTAGCATAAATTTTCATTATTATTTATTAATACAAATGAAAACATTAGTATAAGACTTTAGGTTAAGCTTTATATATTCTCAAGCTTAAATATTATTTTTGTTTACAGGATCGATGATCCATGTTTACTCAGGCAATATTGATCAGATGGTGTGTGTCGAGTCAAGAATTCAATGAAGCCTAGGACTAATGAGAAGGTGAAAAGTGTCACCACCTCAGTGAAAATATATTCAATAGCTAATGTCAATACACCCCTCAGATCAAGATCTAATGGAGCACATTTGCCTGGATAGAAATGATCTAACAGTATGATATGGACATTGACTTTTCAACAATGCTCTAAGCAAATACAAGATCATAACATGGAAAAATCATGTTAAAAAAACTAATAGAGTATGAAGTGTAGAAGGCCCATAGGACTACCAAGTGACATGACCTTGGGGCCAAGTGCCGTGAATAACCAATGGCATTGTACCCCTCAAATTATGATCCAATAGGCATATTTTCTTGCCTAAATAAGATCTAACAGTGCAAGATCACCATTGAATTTTTAATGAAGCTCAGAGCTAACATAATAATGACATGTCATAACCATAGGAAATATAGTAGAGGTAACTAATGACATTCAAGTCCCAGGATCAATTTTGATGGTCTGTGATAATTCGTGCAAGGATGATCAAACAGTGCGAGATCAAGCAGGAATTTTAAAAAGCAATGGTCATATTTTTGAACAGTGATGAGAAGGATGTCAAAGATATACCATGGTGATGCCACGTAAGCAAAAAATGATAAATCTAAAGATTTCATGGACATATAAGAGACAAACGTATAAATAGGCAAGTCTAGATGCAAATTTAAAGCAAGAACTTATTATTTAAGCTCACAAACACCATTAAAGCACTATTAAAACCTTCAAGAGTGCCTTGGAAAAGCATGAGATCCCTAATCAGACCTTGTGAGCATTATACTTAATCCAATGAACTAAATTTTCACCTTTGTGAAGTTAATTTGATCCAGAGTCCACTAGTGAACAGTTTAAAAGAATTTGCAACAATGATGGGGGACCTCTCCAATGACCTCAAACAACTTGAAGATAGGACAGTGCATATATTAGACATCTTAGTCAAGGACCCTACTATACTCAATCTATATGGTATAATTATAGATGATGAGTTCAATTAAGAGCTTCTTATTTTATGAAAGGGGTAAGGTACCAAAGCATAGGCAAGACTGCTGCTGATAGTGATAGGATCATGGATATGATTCTAACTGCAAAAGAAATAGTCAATGAAGTTAGAAGCATTAGACAAGGCAAATAAAGACCATAAGATCTTAGTAGGTGAAATGAAGGATCTCTTCATAAAACCAATTGTTGACCTTGTGCTAATAAAGGAGCAATATCAGAGAATAATGAAGACCCTATAGCAATAACATGGGACTTTAATAACACAAGAATCCCAAAGACTAGTGAATTAAGAATATTATTCTTTTAGTTAAACATTATCCATTTTGAAAGTGGGATATTCTATTTGTAAAATCATGTGTAGTTTATAAAACACATTACATATAGATCAGTCTATCGAGAAAATTCAAGTGTATTCTAGAATATTTGTGGAAAGGATAATTGTCCCCACACTTGTACTTTTATAATTGGATAGGACTGGCCAACATGCTTCCTTGCATCCTATAAAATGAGCATTGTCAATTGTAAAAAGAGAAGGGAGTTATTAGAGCCAAAATTACTTCATAAACTTTGAATAATTAATATAAGCAAGGAATTTTGCAACGTTTGTCCAAAATTGCTTGTGTTTTTTATTATTTTGGTTTCTCTCTCACTTGTTTGTTCTGATTTCTAGATTTGAATGGTTCTTGTGAGTTCCTGGTGTGTACATTTGAATGTATATAGGTTAAATTGTGCTAATTCTAGGTTAATTGAAAGACCTTAGGTTCATTTTATTTTCTTACTCTTCTTGTATTTGGGTTATTGTTATTTGTTTGCAAGGGTAAATCTTTAAAGTGAACTTGGTTCTTATTTGCATTACTTCATACCATCCTTATATGTTTACCTGATGTGTGACAAGATTTAAGCTTATGCTAATTAATGTCATACATTATTTAAATGCATTATTGGATATTATTTGAACTTTATCATAGTGTTTGGAATGAAGATCAATTACATCTCTTCTCGGTCCTACCTTTCCTTTTGCTCTTTTTTTAACCAGATCACTCTAGTTTAATTTTCATTGTAAATATCCATCATAGATTAGTTATTGATCATAATTCACCATTCTTAGCATAACATAATTCATATTCTGCATAGACTAACTATTAGGCCATGGTGGCTCCCAACCATCAAACATTATAAATATTATGAAACAATCCACTTGCTTTGCCTCTATTTCATGAAAAGATAACATGATTATCACAACCTACAAATCATGTACTGAATTCTTAGAATCCTAAAATGAGAAGTGTTCTTGAACACTCTGGGCACCTGTGATACATATTTAGGCATCAACACCTACATAGCCCAAAAGGGCCTCAGGTCAATGTAGTTCTCCCTCTTAGAGTGACTGTATGATTCTTGATATTCATTATATGAATGAAACTAATTAGATTGAATTGAATGGTTGAAAATGGATTCATTTAACATACAATAAAATAGATTCAAACTTCACCTATGACTACTACAATAAATCAAAATTTAAATTGGAGAAATAAGTGTTTTTTTTCAATGTGTAAAGCTTCTTGTAAGGTCCCTCATGTAGTCTATTGGGTGACTTTGATGTGTTTATATCTTGGAAAATTTAGAATATTTCCATTAAATGGATTTTATAAAAGTGTGGGAGGGCTGATATGGATTGTTTAAAATTCAAAAATTGACCTTTGGGGTACTTTGGACAAGGCCGCACTAGTGGATAAGGCTAGTCTGCGGCCCTAGCGACCTAGTGCAGTCTTGTCCCAATAGGTCAAAAACTATTGAATTTTGTTTGGTAGGATCTATATGTAGAACATATATGTTTGAATGATGTTCTAAGTAGTTAGAAGACAATTTGTAGAACAGTCAAGACTCTCATTATAAATTACAAGTTAACATAATGGCAAATAGGCAAAGTAAGGTAAGGATGTCAAAAATTAAACATTCTCAAAAAATTAATGATTAAATTTGATTATCTACACTATGCATCCATATATGATGTGTAACTATATGCCCTGCATATCACTCATATACCAAATGAAATGCATGTTTTTATAAAAAAGAATATATAATATACCAAACATGTGATAAATAACATATGTAAATGATGTAAACTAGAAATCATGTCATGCTCAGGTTGTGATTTTTTCTTGTTGGAATATTTGAATGTTTATGTATTTTTAAAATTTTAAATTTTTGGGGTACTTTTTGGAACACTTAATGGAGATAATAACTAATTAATAAATGTAAGGGATGGTCATGGGAAGGCTTGATATCAAACATGGGAATGGTCACCTTCTAGGAACCCATGGCATGACATGGAATTGGATGCAAAAGTGAATCTGAATCTAAAAATGATCTCATGATTTATTATAATTCTCATCATCATCACCCATAGTGTTTGGTATATGATGAGTAATTCAAAGATGTACTATATCTATTTTAAAAAAATTTATCATAGGAGAATAATATACGTATGTTCTTTGTGTGATAAGCATAATTTTCACTCACTATAGTCTAGGACATGTAGTGTACACTAGTTGTCTAAAATATTGAGTGAACCTCTAATGTAATGGGTACTATAATATTTGTCTTTTAATAAAGTCCATTATTTTCATCTGAATGGTATGTGTAGAATGAACTTGAGTAGTTATATAACTAACTATGTAGAATGTACTAGGGTATGAGAGGTAACTATCTCGATGTAGACAAATAAATTTGGTCGTAGGTAATTGACACTGTTAATTCTTGATACATCCTAGACCACATGACTTACACCCAATTACATGACATTTATTCACCATTCCTCTAAGCCTTTTATCTTTATGTAGACTTGACCCTTTTCTTTCCCTCACTAATGCATAGAACCTTAAAATTCAAATGATCAAGCTACTTAAAAACACTTTCAAACTATCTCTAGTTTAGGGCAAGTGTCCTTGATATTTTGAGACTAGTTTGCCCTAGGTAGACATGAGTGTTGTTGCATTCTTGTACACTCAGGCCAACCATGTCCTGCACTAAATAATGACTAGTTTATGAAATTCAAATCATTAGTTTGGGTCTTCCTACACATTTCATTTGTTGGTTAAATAAAATTATCAAAAAGTCTACCTATAAATACACATCTAAATCCATTAAGCCAAACCAATTTTTATTGAATTGGTTCAATCTTGTATACTTATACATATTGAGAAAATATGCACTACTCTTCCAAAATTCAAGATCACTCACAAGGAGTAGCCATAAGCCAAGTCAATAGTTATCATTGTCAAGTATCAAATCTATTTTTTAGCTGCATACATATATTCAAAGGAAAAAAATTGATTATTCACTCTAGGTGGGAGAATTATATCAGCTTGATGTCCTTCCTTAGAGAATTGAATACATACACATTAGTAAATCATCAAAGAGGATGATTGAGGTCATCTCAACCCATTACACTCCCATATTTTTTTCAAGTTTTCAAGCTATCAAGGTGCCCTTAGGGTTTCATGTACAGGAGAATGAAATTATAAAATTATATGCGACATAATCCAAATTGTGATATCTCATATTGCTCAGCAGACATAGGCACAAAAGGCACAATGATCAATTTTTTATCATGATCGTCTAGGACAAGACATTAATTAATGGACTCAAATGACCTACATTGTTGTCTAGTTACATTAGTCCTGTCCAAGAATATTTTTCCTTTATTTCTGATCTGTCATCATTAGGGTCATGTTCTTTTTGTATTTTCCCTTGAGTTAGTAATCACAGTCAAGTGGGATGAGTCTGTGATCAACAGATAAGAATGTCCTACGCTATAATCCACTTATAGTGGGCCTATCCATTAACATTTTTTGATTCTGTTCCTAACCCTAAACATGCACAATCACCTCTTTTACTAATTTTCATCATCAAACATAAAAAACAAGTGCTTTCCCAAAATAACAATTTTCCATATAACATTTGTCAAAATCTAAATTTTTTATTTTTGTTCATCTTTATAATTCTTACGTACTCTAGTTTTACACCTATAATTATACAAAAATTCATTTGTTTTATAAAAATATGATAAAACACTTGGTAACATGATCCTGAATAGGTGTAGTAATTGAATCAATAGAATAATCCTAAATATGTGTGATAATTATATATGGAGAACAACACTGCATAGGTGTAATGACCAACTATGATGGTGGGGTGGTGGTGGAGGATGAAATGTTTGAGGTACAAAAGGGTAATCATATGGAATATTTAGAAATTTCACCACCTTGTAGCCATTTATATATTTTAACACATTGATGTACTAATGATGGTATTGTGTGGACCTTGTGTATCCAAGGACGTCCTAATAACATATAAAAGACCCTTGTACTCATTAAGACTAGGAATGGTGTAACAATTAATATGGGCCCACCTTTAGAGATAACACAATTTAATCTAAGGCATTATTTTGGTATCCATCAAATACTTTATTTATCCTAGTTGTTTGTGTCAAATCCTCATGTGAGTATCCAAGAGAATGTAAAAGTGTCATTATGCAAACATTCTCACTTAACCCATTAGTTATCATGACATCATGAATGGGTTTTGAATCCATATAACCCCATACAAATAAAACATTGAGATCAGAATCATCCTCCAGAATCTCATTATCATTGACTGTAATTGTAGGTCTCCATGTTATAATGCCTATCACTATACTGATAGTAATATCTAAAGGGTGCCCTGTATAGTAGGAGGAGGTTATGCATTATATGTTAAATGTGTTATGAAATATATAATTATTAGCATTATTATTTGTACATGATATTTGGTTAATAAACTAACTCACTATTATAGGTTCAATTTTATTATTTAGAAGATTTGTGGTTTCATAGGTGAGATTTTATAAGGATATGTGAATCCCTTATTATAGGAATTAAAATCCTATATTTGTTGTATTGTGTTCATATGATTATTTCAAATAAACCCATTATGTTTTTCTGAGTTTTGAATATTATTCATGTGTTCTCTATGATGAATTTCTTACAGAGTGTATGAATTAAATTTTATGTAGATCTGTACCATCTATTTTATTTGCATCAAATCACAATTGATTCAATTATGAGAGTCTATGAGAAAAATTCTATCAATATGTGATCTAGTGAGTGTTTGCAGAGGAGAACCTACAACTCCTTACACCTTCAAATCACCATTTGAAAGCCTAAGAGAACATATACTGATTATCAATCAAGGATTTAGATCAACTATAGCTTAGTATTTGCGTTTGCACTTGCATCCACTCATCACTCGAATAAAGGAAGTTAAATCTACCATTTGGTGACTACATTATAATTTTTTTTCCAGATGTCATTAATAAAAAGAGTGGCCAATATTAATTAATGATTTGATGTTATCTATCTGACCCCTTTCTATGTCATACATCTATTGCTCAACATTTATTTTAAGCTTCTTAAGCTGCTTGCCTCAAATTCTACATCTCCATCACTCCTGCACATGAACTACTGTCTTTGCAAGGTGTAATGAAATCCATTTGAAAAATTGTTTGGGTATGTGTAAAAGAGTATGTATTATTATATTAATATAGTCAAGTCAAATCTTTTAGTAGGATTTTGTCTTGTTACGAGTTTTTTTTTTTTTTTTTTTTTTTTGAGTTTAGTTATTTATAGTGATTAAGACATTCAATCAATTGATAAGGTTAATGTATAGTATTAAGTCAATATTAAATTGGTCAATTTTGTTATAGTTTAATTTTTAGTTTATAAACATTTATTCGTTATGTTAGAGATTATTGTTTGTAATCTTTTAGGTATTTGAGTCCAAATTATATGTGTCAATCAAGGACTTGTAGTTTGTATTAGAAGTATATCTTATGTTATTGAGACTAAATCAAAGTTTGTTGTCAACATTAGGGTCAAGTCATGTATGAGTCAAAAATTAAAAATTGTTTATACGTCAGTAAAATATATTGAGTCAAAATTATCAAAAACTTTCAAAGAGTCTATAAGTCCTTTATTGTCAAAATTAAAAGTTGAGTGCTATTTTAAGGCTGCATTTTTGACTGAGATTGACACCCATAATGAATATTCCATTAGAAAAAATTATTGGTTAAATTTTCACACATAGAAAGTGAAAATACAAATGAATTAATGAACAAGAATCTCTAGGGGATTGTGAGTGGAAAAGAAATTGAACCAATAGATGCTGCTAAATTTCTAGAATGGCAAACCAGGGATGACAAAGCAAAATCCATGATTGGACTTGCTTTATCAAACACTAAATTACATTATGTTGAATTGGAAAATAAGTCTAAAGATATATGAGAACTACTAAGTAAAACATTTGGTGCTAAGGCTATGAATGCTAAATTCACACTAAAATTGTAGATGTTTAAATTAAGAATGAATGAGAGTGCAACAATGTCAAGTCACATTAATGAATTAAGATCTCTCCTAAGACAACTTGCAGAAGTAAAATCTCCAGTGAAAGATGAAGATGTAAAAGCTATCTTATTGAATAGCCTACCTCCTAAATACAGTAATGTAGTTTTTACTCTTGGATAAATGCCTTCCCAATCACTAGATGATATGATTTTTGCATTCTTAGCCGAGGAGAAAAGATCAAAAGAAGACATTGAGGAAGAAACTACCCTTTATGTGAAAAGGAAGTATACTAGTTCCTCCAAGAACAAAGAGGAAGTAGAATGCTTTTATTGTAATAAAAAGGGACATAAGTCTCCATTTTGTAAAGTCACAACAAAATATATCATAAGTGGTAAACTTAAAATGGATGAGACCAATGCGATTGTTGAAGAAGAAGAGTTAGAGAATGAAGAAGAACTAGAAAAAATAGGATATTATTCAAATGATTACCTATACTGAGTAGTAATCTAATGGAGGATGGAGGCCATTCAAGCCTCTCACAAGCCACTAGTGAAGAGGCCACTTCTGATTTAGTGGCACATTTGTGTGGTGTGATAGTTTCTATTTGTGCATGTGTGCTTGAATAAGAATAGAAGTGCAATTCTTGTTCGAGTAATACATTTTATTATTTCCTTTGTAATCCTTCTAAGTTAGAAAATGATGGGAATTAAATATGTACTTGCATATATGACATGGTTTGTGGTAAACCAACGAAACCAATTGGTTGGTGGTTAGTCATGGGATAAACCATCATTGGTTGTTGGTAAGCCATGGGAGAAACCATCATTGGTTTTTGGTTAGCCATGGAAAAAACATTTTTCAAGTTTGTGATCCTTGGAAAAATCACACAGTCATAATTTAGATGTAGTATAGGATGATATTCTCCCCAGCTTCATATTAAGGAGGTGCAACTAGGGATAATAATGTTAAGGGGGTGAATGTTACGGATAAAATTATTATTAGTATTATTATTTGTACGTGAGATTTGGTTAATAAACCAACTCACTATTACAGGTTTGGTTTTATTATTTAGAATATTTGTGGTTTCATAGGTGAGATTTTATACGGATATGTGAATCCCTTATTATAGGATTCAAAATCCTATATATCTATTGTATTGTGTTTATATGATTATTTTGAATGAATCCATTGTATTTTTCTAAGCTTTGAATATTATTCATGTGTTCTCTGTGATGATTTTCTTATAGAGTGTATGAAGTAAATTTTATGTAGATCTATACCATCTATTTTAAAATAAACCGGATTAGTATCTTGGTGTTTTGCTATTGCTTGATGATTTAAAATAAGATTAGAAAATATTTTTAACTTCAAATTCTTGTTAAGTTGTGGTTTTGATTACTTTGGGGTGTGTTAAGCACAATTCTATTATCATAAAATATGATCTTGTATCTTTTGCCTTAGAGTATAACATCCATTTTTTTATGGCCAATAAAACAATGATAATCATAAAATGTGTTATTGTAAAATCCTTTGTAATGGTTGACTCATATCAACCTCATAGGGAGGAGGGAGAGATGTGAGGTTAAACTCTAGTAACTTAGGCAATAAGATATAAGGAGCTTGAGGTAATTATGAAAATAACCTCTTCGGTAATCGGATAGAAGAACCATGTTTTTAGTCTATGATACTACAATAACTATGGTTTTAGCTTCATTTTTATTGTCATTGGATTTAACCTTGTGATCTGGCTTGCTTTGAAACTTAGTAGTAGGATTAGTTGTAGCATTAGTAGAAGTATTTATAACATTAGAGTGTACTTAAGCTTGTTCAAATTTATGATCTTTAATTTTATATTTCTAATTGTGTGGCATAGCTCATCGAAGTATTTGAACTTTTTGAACACAATAGACTCATGAATTGGTACTAGATTTTTTTTGAATACATCTTGAAGATCATTATTGGCCATAAGATTGGTCATCTTAGATAACATTGTATTATACTGTATAACATAATCACTAAATGGCTTATTAGATCCTTGCTTGAGTTTGTCAATTTGAACATATAATAACTTTTCTTTGATGTTGATGGAGCAATCTGCTAAAAATTATTCCTGCCAAAGTATTTAATTTACTTATTGATTGAGATGGGAGATTATAAAACCATTTGAGTGCATAATCCTTAAGATTTCATAGGAAAAACTTGGCCAATAATTTGTCATTAGATGCGTAATCCAAACATGCTGCATGGAAGGAAAAAGTGTTACTCAGGATCTCCTTTACTATCATGCATAGGAAGCTAAAGATCTCAAAAACTCATAGGTAAAGTGTAAGTTGAAATATCTATGTATAAATCATTGTGAATCAAATCATGTGAATCTATAAAATTAGTAACTCTAGAGGTACCTTTCACTAACTGTAACACTTTTTCTTGAAAAGTTACAAGAGTCTTATTAAGGGATTGTGTAATAAGAGATGTCGAAGATGTAATATGTGTAGTCACCATAGGATGAGTATAGGTTTGTTGGTAAGAAATAAGCATGGAAATTAGGGAGAAACCTTGTGTTCCCCCACACTTTGGGTGGGAAAAATATGTGTTATTATGGGTGTAAACATAGGTCTAGTAGTAATAGTAGTTAGTTGAACACCTATTAACTCTAAAGGTTAATTGATAATATTAAAGGGATCATATCTTTATTCTTATGATGTAAAAACCTTAAGTTGATGTTTAACTTTAGCCTCTAGTTTTAGCTTTAAGACTTTGTCTAGATCATGAGGGTTTCAACTAATTTGGTTTCACAAATTAGATAAGGCATTGAAATGATTAGGATTTATCCCATTTAGGTCATCAATATTAATTATATCTTAATATTCATGATTATCTTAATTATGATGTTCTAAATTAGGCATGTCAACATAATCATCCATTTGCACACGTTCATTAACAATTGTAACATCAAAGGAAGAGGAAGAAGAAAGAAAATCCTTTACAATTACTTTAACCATTATAGATGATTTCAATGGAATATAATTATGCTCAATTTAAAAACCACTTAATCAAGCACTTCACCTTATAAGAACAAGTGAACTAGCTTTATTGGATGGCATAAGATACAAACATACAAGTATGTAGAAGGCTAGGACCAAAAGATAGATTGTGTTTGATATGGGTAGTAATAAATCAAATTTTAACTAAAAAAATTTGAATCCCTAAAAAAAAAAAAGATTAAACCCTCAAGGCAACATAGGGTTTGCCAATGCTTGAGATAATGTCCAAGTTCACCAATATGTTTTACCCTATTTTGGATTCATGTCAACCATAAACAAGATAGAAATTAGGTGTATAATTTAAATTAAAATATATGATAATTAAGCATAAATATGAATGTAATAATTAACTAATTTAACAATTGCACTTTATATATATATATATAGAAAGTACTAAAGAGGATCAAATACTTAATATTAATATGTTATGTGTAGGATTAATATAGAGAGAAAGTGGCAGGAAAGATGGAAATCTAGAATGTAGGTCACTTTGATCAAGACTCAGAAGTCTATTTGTGCCCAAAAGGTGTCATCAACTTCAGGTCAATATTTTTAGATACTATGTTCTAGATCTAATAGTTCTATTTGTGTGTACTTTTCCCTTTTTATGTTATAGACAGATGTACCTACTTTTATTTTAGTTATGTGTACGATCCCAAAGTTTGATAATGCACAAAACTTACAAAAACCCTTCTCCTTCACTTGAAACCCTGGATCCACCTGCAATGATAGAATTATGCATGTAAAATGGGAAGAGAGGTGGGTTGAGCTGACCTCATCCACTCACCATTGACTAGTTGAGCATTGCCTACATAACTAATACTTTAAATAAGGAATTAAAACCACATGTAGTTCTCCCCATTAGGTGCATGCGTGAAATAACACTCATTGAATATATGAAACCTATGATCTAGCTCTTGATACTTGACAATTGATAATCTTGACTTGGATCTTGAGTGCTTCAGACTTGGTAAGCATTCACTCTTAATGACTAATTAGAAAATTGGGAGAAATAGGTTAGTCCCCTTAAATGTGCGAGTATTTGAATTGGCTTAATATGTGATTTCTAGATATATGATACATATGAAATAGGCTTACACCTATTTTGTATTTATATAAGACTCTTTGGGTAATTTATCACACCACTGACACGCTAGGTAGATGGGTTGACCCATAGGAAGGATTTGAATTTGAAATGTGATTGTTGTTTGGCATAGGATGAAACCATCAAACTAAGACAATACCATAAGATGATATTTTTTGAATATGATATTACCAACTAGGAGACATGAACACTAATCTAATGATCTAGATATGTCTGAGTAAGATAAATAACTAGTTTGACACAAAGTGTGAGGTTTTTTATAGGTGACTCTAATCAACTTGGGAAGGTTAAGACCCATATGAGGCATGTGGATATGAGAGAACAGATAATGCGACTCATGTTTGTATGTACAAGTCATGTAGGGTGAAGGTAATTCATAATTGAAATTATCAAGTATAAAATCCCATATTTTAGTGTCTACAATATGATATAATTTGTAGACAACTCATATTTTCATGTTCATGTTTTCACTATCTAAAAAAAAAGATAACTAAGAGATAAGTATGAGTTGAACTCTAGATTTATTTGTTTTAAATGACTTCACCACAATCTTATGCCACTTCAACTCTAGTTTTATTTGAAGCAAACTTTCCATAACTTTGCTTTAACTATATATATTTTTTTAAATTTCAATAAAAAATAAATTACATGACAATAATTTTTTTTTAAGGTAAATTGTAAAGAAAAATTTAATAATTTTCTTGTAGGTGGGAACCACAAAGTAAATTTTAAATATGATTGAAAATTAAATATCTTAAACAAACCAAAAATATTTAGTCATGCAAGGCTACAACACTAAGATATATTTCCATTTACAACAATGAAACATCATTTTCCATCATGAGAATATAATGCCATTTTTTAAGAGGTTTCAAAGTTTTTGGTGTTTACTGATCCAATAATATTATTTTCAAGATGATCAAAAAAAACCTTTTACATGGTTCTTCTCATTATTTAAACACTTTCTTTGTCTCATGCTTCTTTATCCTCTTTCAACATGGTTAGCTTGAAATCCTTTAATCATGCCAAGATTTAATGCTTTTAAAGACTAAACAAAAATTTATTATTCTCCAATGCCTTTGTAAATGAGATTTAAATTTTGGGTAGCCACATACTACAATGCCCAAAAAACATAAAGTTTTAATAAAATTAACAATATTCACCATGCCATAACATGTATATTCATGCCCTTTACAAGTCAAAAATAGATATCCTATGAAAAAAGTATTTTACCTTTTAAAGGTGAAGCCCTCTACAAGAAAAAATAATGCTCCATGTAGTAGTTTCAGGTAAGAAAATAAAAAATATCACATCCTCAGGAAATTTTGAAATTATTTGTGCTCTTGTTAGATTTGGAGTGCTTTCATAAGACATTACTATGCTCTTTTTACAATTTGAATGCCTCATAAGATTTTCAGACAATTTACCAATAGTTCAAATGCTTTAAACACTCTTCTAGGTTGAAATTTCATGCCCCCTAGGTTGAATTAAAATAAATAAATACTCGGGTAAAATATAAAAACTTTCATAAAAAAAATTTCTTCAAGAAAAATGATTTAAACTTTCTCTTTATTCATCTCCTTCAAGACTCTTCAATAGCTTCCTCACAAATCCATTACCATCAACTCTAATACCACTATTAAGAATTTATATATAGGCAAATAAGTATAAAAATATATTTTATTAATTTAAAAAAAAAACTTACATGATGTATGTTTGGGTTACAATTTTATTTCTCATACAAGCTTTAATAAACTTTTTTACATTCCAAATGTAAACTACTTAACATGTCTAATTACATGTGACTCAACTTACCGTACAATTACAAAAATTCATAATATTATTAACATAACTTAATAATGACTAACACCTAATTATAAATTAATATAAATGGGGTATCTCACACATGAGTGCTTGCACTAAACTAACCACTAACAAACTAATAACATTTGGATCACAAAACCAAACAATTAATATTATAAAATAATGTATGGATACACATGGAACCAATCAAGTGAATAATCCTTCAATATCCTTAGATATCACTTAGTTGATGATCCTATCATCATGAACAATTTATAAAAAAATACTTAAAAATCCCTAATGTGACAAAAATGATCTCTCTTTTCATATAGGATCTAAGACCATGTAATGGAATCCTTTAAAAAAGCAAATAAATTCTAATTTATCCTAGGATGAATCAAGATATAATCCTGGAAGGGGTGTAAGAGGGCACGTGTTAATCAAAATGAAATATGGATAAATGGATTTACACTAAATTGCAATGTAAATAACTAATTAATTTAAACTAGGCTAAATAAATATGTAAATATAGTGATTTAATTAGTTTTAAGGCTAGGGAAAATAAAAACATGTAAGGTTTAGGCTTATCTAGTTTTATTAGTCAATTTTTTGGTAGACTTTATATGAAAATAGTGGAAATGTATTCTAAAAATTTACATGAAGCTAACCATGAAAGTTGACAACAATCATATAAATTTACTTAGATCATGTCCACTTATCCTCTAGACAATACAAATTGTACACTTTCATTTTAGACAAAACTATAGACATGCCCAAAACTATTGATGATTATGTTTATGTGGTTCTAAACTAAGAAAACCTTACTAAGTTTTCTCAAATCACATACAAACACAATTCTTCTTCTTTCCCTAATCGATAGACAATATATAAAAACGTAGGGAAAACAATATATGTTTTGGGCTTGCATTAAACTAGAGAATTTTCAAACTATCTTGATATTTTTTAGGCCCCTAAAAATTAATGATATCAAAAATGATAAACCTTGAAGAGTAGTAGTATGAAAACCAATGTATTGTGATGTGTCTCTAAGATGAACTTATGTGCTTCAATTAATGATCTAATGATTACTTTATTTTGATTATAAATATTATTAATTCTCAATAGATTCTTGTGAATGATAATTATATTATGTATGCCCAAATGAAATACAATTATTTTATATGTATAGACAAACTGAATTTAAATTATGACCCTATTAATATGGAAACCAACATCAAATAATCATAAGGTGAAAAGTGTGGGACAAAGAAATCAAGTGCACTATAGCCACAAGGGGCAACACAAAGTTCCCAAGACCATACACTAGTGTTCTAGATTATCTATAATGTTAGTTAACATTTTGGACAAGGTGCTTAGAATGGTGAGAAATTAGAGGAGAAAGAATATGAGAGTTAGAGGGGCTTGAGAGAAGGGTCAAAGACTATCAAAAGTCAACAAAGCCCTGAATTATTTTGATAAATAATGGACAAGGTGATTAGAATGGTGAGAAATTAGAGGAGAGAGATTATGAAAGTTAGAGGGACCTGAGAGAAGGGTCAAAGACTATCAAAAATTGACAAAACATTCCAATAACTCATATTTTTAATAAATAATGGATAAATACATAACACCCTAAAACTATGTAATTTAATAACTAATACATTCATAGTGGCCATTTTTAGGTGTCTACAAATGCATAATTGGTTTTTATTTAATCCCCAAATGATTTTGACAGAGTGCCCTAAATGAGTTTTATGAAGTACCCTAAAAAACTTTGTTGGAGAAGCAATTACTTCTCATGTCATCCTAGATAAGATAAATATAATGAAAGTAAATAAATTACATTTAATTAAACATCTTAATACATATGTAATATAATAATAATTCTTAATTAATAAATGAGACATAAAAAAGTAAACACAAATGTATATAAATGGCATATCCTGATGTAGAATGATGTAGAACATTTATCATATAAATTTGAATGTGAAAATGTGTATCTAAAGTTGTAATCTTTTTTCCCTAAAATTTGGATCCCATTCGAGAGTGTTTCGAGGATCATACACTTCACTCCTAGCAGGAGTCTAGAGTATAAGTTTATACTCTTGGTAATGTGTTTATAATTAAAATATGATTTTTTAGGTTTGTTCACCTTATTTCACTCCTCGCATTTGTATCCATAATTAATGTATTGTGACGATTATGTATCTACAAAGTTGAAACCCTAACCTAGATTTTTAAATAAAATAGATTAAAGGCTTGCGTTAGGGTTTGAGTATACAGTGTCTACTAACTATCTCTCTAATAGTCAAACCCCATGTAGTAGAATAATAAAATTGATAGGAAGTTTGGAATAACATAATATGCCTCTCATGTGACAAAAATATGCTAAATGTTAGATGTTTAATCAATAGTGTTTGCACATCTAAACATATCACAACATTTGTATATTTGCTAGTGACTTTGAATCTAAATTTATATTATTAACATGCATTTTGACTTCCAAAGAAAATTAAAAAGGGAAAATGGGCCTATCCATTTAAATTAGATGAGAGAAATGACTAACATGACCATATAAGATATTATTGATAGATTGTCAGGCCTGTACAATAAGGTCTGATAAGGGGGCTATAGGCTTAGAAAGATAGAATAAATGTTGTTTAGAGAAGTTTAAAAGAGGGTTTAGACTTTGGAACTCAACCAAAGTTTTAATATTTTTTAATTTAAACTAAGTTACGTATACACAGATAAAGGTAAAAAGTTAACATATTGACATAAAATATAGACCATGAGACTATTTTTAAGATACTGCAATAAATTAAAATTTAACATCGTTTAAGCCAAAATAATGTATAAAACCTATAACTTTTAGTTTTATTTTTTTCTAAACTTTATTTATTTATTTTAATTTTAATATTTAATATATTAAATTATAAGTATAGATATACATAAAATTATATTTAATATCATAATATAACATGTACTTTCAAGAATGTGTTTCATTTCCTAATAAATGATATGTTTTGAAAAATCATTTTTCTCATAATTTTCTTTCATTTTTTAGATTATGCTCAATTAAATAATTATTATAATATGTTTATAATTTATTATTTTATATATGTATAAAAAAAATCTAAAAATTAAAAATACATTTCCATTAATAAAAGTATAAAGATTGCGAAAATATTTTAATTACAAAATTTTCAAAGATTAAAAAGGCATCTCAATTACAAAAACCCAAATAATTACAATGGTTAAGATCATTAATAAAAACTAATAAATAACACATTGTGAAAACTTGAGTTTAAAAATAATTATATTATTTATACACTTTATTATATCCTACATACCAAAAGAACACTAAAAAAAATATTTTTCATTTCATCATCATATATTTTTCAGTTGTGAAGAGTCCAATGAAAGCACTTAGGTTGGCAAAAAAAAATCATAAATTATAAAGTTTTTAACAATAAAGTCAACTACAAAATCAATCAAGAGAGGATTCTAAACGAATTACATTGCCTATGCACCAAAAAGTTTTGGATCAATTTAATTTAAATGACGTTTATTTTATTCCTAATATATATCACTGGTTTATTTTATTCCTAATATATATGTCTCCATAATTTTTTTTAAAATGTACAATAATTTTAAATAAAAACTTTTTATTAAAATGTAAATTGGCCACAAATTTGGGAGAAAGCTTTCATTCAATGCTAGAAATTTGCACCACTTCGATTTTTGTTATCAAAATAAAATTATTAAATGATGATTGATTTTTAAAATATTACTTTAAAAAAAAATCTATGAAAAACAAACTTATTTTTAAAATAATAATTCATATATTTTTTTAATTAATAAAGAAGAGAATCTAATTAAATTAAAAATACATGATAAAAGATTATAAATTAAAAGTCAATGTTTTGATACTCTTAAAGTATGTACACTTCATATTTAAAATCCATCTTATATATTTTAAGGTATATTACAAATCATCAATAAAACATTTCACATTATAAATTAAAAAAAAGACTTTTCTTTCTCATATATATATATATATATATATATATATATATATATATATATATATATATATATATATATATCTGTGTGTGTGTATGTTTGTTATTCTTTTTAACCATGTGTTACATATCCATAATATGTATATTTTAAATTATATATATATATATATATATATATATATATATATATATATATATATATATAAAGCTATAGTTTTATTTCAAATTCTTTTGAATTGGTTTAGTGGTTAAGAATATGTACTTTTAAAAGGAAGATCACAATTTTGTATTCCACAGGGATAAAGTATGTACACCTCGTATTTGAATCATCAGTAAGATCCTTAACAATCATCAATAAGATCCTTAACATCGTAAACTTAAAAAATATAATTTTTCACTTATACTAATATGTATATTATTTTTTAAAAGTTGTTTTTCTTAACCATGTGTTATACATTCATGGTATGTATATCTTTAGTTTTATTTTTAAATGATTTTTTTACATCACCATTTTGTTGCATATTTATGGAGACCAAAAAAATATATTTTAATTGTGTTATTTTTCATGGATTAAACTAATTAAAACTTGAACTTGTGATTTTCTATTTGAATGTTGGATTGTTGTACCATTAAACTATTTGTTAGGAAATATTTCAACTTTGTATGGATCTGCATAATGATAATTATGCACAAGGTTGGTGGTGTGCAAGATTATTTGCACAAATACTAGTTGTGTAGGATGGTGTGTTGATTGGATGTGTAAGCTTGCATGGAGACTATATATTTTAGTTGCAGAAGTTTTTTCAGCATGCAAGAATGATGGTAGAGTTGCTCAAGGTTCTTTTTACAATTTCATTGCATTATTGAAGGTTACAGAGTGAATCATATGGTTGATTCACAATAAGGTTTGCAAGGATCTATGTAACATGTAAAATAATAGAGGTAAACTTGCTTGAAGTATTTTTTGATTGGAAAAGTATGAAGAACATATTGGTGACACTCTAACATGAAGTTGTTAAGGAGAACTACATAATGATCACTTTGGTCATTAGCAGGAGTGAATGTAGATTCTCTTAAGTGCATAAATGCTATAAATTGGTCATCAGACATAGGCAAAGTTCTTTTAAGGAAGAATATCTAGTTTAGAGTTTGAAATTTTACAAGTTCATGGAATAGTTCATGAGCTAGTTGGATCAATACTAAAGATACATGGTCTAGTGCATGCATAGTGATATATAGTAAAATGATGTATGAAGCTTACATGACCTTATGACTTGTTATAGCATTGTAAAACCTTTTCAGTTTAAATGTTATAATCAAGAAGGTTACTATGCTAGTTTTTTATATAAAAGGGTTTTTCCAAGTAAAATCTTCCATATTATGTGTGCTTGTTATTCCTTTATATATTTAAGATTTCTATAACATAACTCTCCTCTATATTTTTTATCATGCATATTCCTTTTAATCAACATTTTTATTTGGAGTCTTAGTTGTAAGCTTTGTAGAAGTTAGGATAATTTGTGATAAATGGTTTTCTTGAGTGGGATGCTTATGTGGAGAAATCTTGTGCCTGTAAAATGATTAGAAGCACAAGAATATAGATTGAAAAGTTCAATGGTTAACATTTTGAGTTATGGAAAATCAAAATGGAAGTTTCCTTGGTAGATAAAGATCAACAAGTTACCGTAACAGACACACCACCCACAAGAACGAATGCAAAAAAATGGGAGAAATTTGATTAGAAAGTCAAAAGCTCTATTAGGTTATATTTTTTAGATTTAATGCTATTGAGTTTTTCAACTAAAAATACTCTAAAGCTTCTTTGGGCTAAGTTGGGAGTATTATACCAAGCAAATCATTGATAAATAAATTATTCCTATAGAAAAATTTGGATTCATTATGAATGAATGAAGGTATGTAGCAACAGAGCACCTAAAAACCTTCAACACATTATTAAGTCAATTATCATCCATGGATGTCAAAATTGATGATGAAGAAAGGCATATCCTATTGTTGTTGTCTTTGCAAGACTTGTGGGACAATCTAGTGATGGCTATCACTAGTACTACATTAGAGCTAAACTTTAAAAATGTAGTCATAGTTCTGTTATCAAAAGATAAGAGGTGCAAGTATGTGGAAAGCTATCATATGAAGGATGTCTTGTTCATGTGAGGTTTTGCATAATAAATAGGCAAGAAAAATATTGCAAATAAGTGCTTGAAGTCTAGAGGTAGACCTAAGACTTCAGATATATCCTCGAAGAAGTGCTAAAATTATGACAAGAAAGAGCATTTTAAGAAGCAGTATAAAAAGAGAAAGGTGGAAAAGGCCTAACCACTATATGCTACATAATCCTTAGGTGAAAAGGTCTCTAGTGATGGAGATAGACATGTATATCTTGTAACTTCAATTCTACATGCATCTAATGATGCATAGTTCATTGATTCAAGTGCCTCCTATCATATGGATCATGCAAGGGAGTTGTTATATGGATATGAATAATATGAAGGTGTTGACAAGGGGCATGCACATGGGTACTCTATTTAAGATTTTTTTGAGTAAAATAAGCAACACATGTAACAAATCTATTGTTATTGAGTCCAAGGTTGATTGAGGAAGGTGCACATTGCTTATGGTGGAGAAGATAATGCTCTAGCATCAAAGGTTGGGTATAATTGGTGAAAAAGGTCTAAACATTATGCAAACTAAATATATGGAAAAATGGATGGATAATTGTTCCTTAGACTTCGAATTCTATGAAAATTATGTCTATGGTAATTAGAGTTAGGTGAAACTCCCCAAAAATGTTGCACAAGCAAGTGAAATATTGTAAATGATCCATAGTATTTTTTTCAAATTGGTATATATCTCATTTCTAAACATGTTTATCTTCTATGTGTCCCTCTTATGACTACTCTCGCAAGACTTGGATAAAATTCATCTAGAATAAATCTAAAGTTATAAATAATTTCAAGGAGTTTAAATCCCTTGTGGATAACCAACTAGAGAAGAGGATCAAGGTGTTTTGCATAGACAACAAGGTTGCATACTATTCTAATGAGATCGATGAATTTTACAAGCAGAGTAATATTTAAAGGAAAAAGATAACTCCATACACAATGTGGCATAATGGAGTTGCAGGTGGATGAATAAGACATTGATGGATAAGGCCCTCAATATGTTAAGTGGTGCACTATTAAAGTAAAATTTTTGAGTTCAACTAGTCTTCACTTCTTGTTACCTTGTCAAAAAATCACCCGCATTATCAATAAAGCTCACCTAGTGGAAAAGGGATTATTGCAGATTAGAGGGAATTGAATTTGGTGAAACCTTTTATTTTATTTTGAAACTAACTTCCATTACATTTATTTTAGATTTTGATCTAGCTTTTGATCTTGAGATAAATTGTATAGATTTTATGATAATATTTTTGCACGGAGATTTTAAAGAATAAATCTTCTACATGTCACAACTAGAAAGTTTCAAGGTGAAAGAAAAAGAGGATTTGGTCCATTGATTGAAGAAGTCCTAATATGGCTTTAAATAATCACCAAAAATGTGGAATCATAAGTTTAATAGTTATGTGGTTGGACTTGGACTTACACACAACAAAGTTGATGCTTGTGTTTACTACAAGGAGTGATAAATTTTTCATCATAGTTCTCTATGTGGATGACATGTTGCTAAAAAAATGTCAAAAACATGATTAATTAGGTAAAGTCTCAACTATTTGTCTGGTTCGACATGAAATATCTTGGTGCCACAAGATTCATCTTGTGCATGGAAATCATAAGAGATCTTGAAAATAATAAGCTTTGGCTAGATTAGAGGAAGTATGTTGATACAATACTTAAAATATTTAGGATGCAGGATTACAAGCCTATGCACACACTGTTTTTAGTTGGTTAGGAACTATCACCATGCAATATCCAAAGGAGTTAGAGGATATGGTTCAGGTTCCATATTTGAATGTAGTGGGAAACTTGATATACACAATGGTACATATAAGACTTGACAAATGCAATGGGAGTAGTGAGAATATTCATGTCCAATTGAGGAAATAAGACTTTAGATGATGATGAAGGTGTCTTCAGGTATTTATACACTACTTTTGAAAATGTAATTTGTTATTAGGGAAAACCTGGTGAAAGTAGGACGGTGAATTTATAGGGCTTTATGTATTTTTATTTGGTTGGAGATATTAATTTCCATAGATCTACCAATGCATATAGTTCAAATTTTTTTGTGGAGCTTTAATTTGGATGAGCAAATGACAAGATATTGTTGGATATACACCACAAAATTTGAGTACATCAAAACTACTTGCTCATCACAACTACTCATGCAAGCAAGGAAGTGGTTTAGATTTAGAGGTTGTGTTATATTGTTAGATTCACTCAAAAGGATGTAAGGATAAATTGTGATAATTAAAGCACAATATGTCTAACAAAGACCCCTAAGTATCATTCTTGATAAAATCATATTAATGTGTGATATAATTTTATAAGGGAAATGGTGGAAGAGAGAAAGATACATCTGGAAAATCTAGACACAAATACAAATATTTCAAATTCATTGACTAAGGTAATAAGTACTAAGAAAATTTCTTAGTGTAGGAAAGAGATGGCCATGGCTCCCTGAAGCTACTAAAGTATAGATGCATGATCCCTTATGAAAATTGCTCAACAAGAAGGAGATTGTTGGGAAAATTTTCAACTTTGCATGAATATGTGTAATGGTATTTATGTGCAAGGTTATTTACACAAACACTAGTTACACAAGATGTTATGTAGATTGATTACATAAGCATTTATGATTGTGCATGATTGCATTGAGATTTTATATGATAGTTGTGTAAGGTTGTCAACTTGTGAGAATGATGATGAGGTAGGCAGAGTTATCTATGAATTTTCATTGCACTATGGGAGGTTTTGAAGTGGAGTGTAGTGGTTGAGTCGTAATAATGTGCTACAAGGAGATGTGCAACATGTCAAAATAATGGAGGTAAACACATTACAATAAACTTGTATGATGTACCTATCAAACTAGATAAGTTAAATTATTGTCTTTTTTATGACATTAACTTGTAGTGTATCTAGGGATATGTGTGGCCAACTTATGGTTTACATACCTTTCATATTATCTTGTTGCATTTATTTATGTTCTTAGTAAAGTCATCTTATGGAATAACCATGGCTCAATACAATATATATAGGAGGTAGTGGTTAGTCTTTGGTCATCATATTGTGAATTTTGATCTTATTGCATAGTTATGATGGTTTCCCTCTCAAAGTGGCTTAGTCGTATTTATCAAGTATTCTACTCTTTTGTTAAATATTGTTGTGGATATAATTATTTAGCTCTTAATTCTATAATATATTATTCTATTATTGTGAAACATATAAGTAATTTCATTGCAAGTGTTATAGAGCATTGATTTGGGCAAGTTTCTATACTGGTGTTTTTGGATCTGGTGTTGTAATTATCTTAAGAGCTGAAGGATAAAAAAACATAACTTATGATCCAAGAAGAATTTAATTTTATTGTCATCGCGGTATTGTTTGAAGTATTTTTAATTATAAAAAGTCTAGAATTTAATTTTTTTTCACTACAATATTATTCAAAGTATTTTTTATTTTAAAAAAAGTCCATATTTTTTTGTCATTGGATTTGTTTTGGCGAGACAATCACAATGGTGTAATATATCAATACACTTTTTTACAGGATTGAATCCCTCCATCTTAGGGTTTGTGCATGGATGGTCCTAACACTCATGGCTACATGAAAGTACAAGGCACTCCAAAAACTCCTTACAAGGATGACACAGAGTTTGAAAATTTAGATCCTTTAGTTTTTGAGGTGGTTCACCAACTACAGTCAAATATGCAAAACATGGTGAAGAAAGATGATATCAATGTAGTTAAATGGGATATCACTGAGTTAAAATTGGACATAGATAATGTGAAGAATTAGTTAATAATTATTAGTTGGTGGCTGACCACTCTTGTGGCTTAGCTTTCATAAAATAATCCTTTAATACTCTATTTGGGTTCTCCCAATCAAAATAATTACAATACTGGTTCAAGGCACATGATGCCAAATGTGGAAGTACACAAGTTTTATGGTAAGGATCCACTCACTTGGATAAAAAAAATATATGATATGCATTATAACCCATGTGCACAAAAGGTGGTCATGGAATCTCTGTATCTGGAATCTAAGCAATTCATTTGGTATAGGTGGTTGTGCACTCAAAATAAAAATAAGGGAATTATTATTACCTAGGCAATGTTTACTGAGGAGCTAAAAATGCACTATCACAGTAACATCTTAGAAAACTACTCCAGTCACTTGTCAAAATTACTAAAAATATACACTATTAAATATTATATTTAGTAATTCCTTACTTTATTTTTGTGTGTGGATGACATCAATAAGGACAATATGAATGATCTATTCTTGGGTGGGCTCAAGGATAACTTCCAACTTGATGTTCACATGTTTAATCCAACATTAGTATCAAAATCCATACCATTAGTGTGTAAGAAAGAGGTAAAAAATCTAGTCAATAAAGGGCTTTCATTAATGTTCATGAATGCAATTCCACAACAAAATTATTTCCTCAGCCTACGGGATTGAACCCTCAATAAATTTAAGATAAGTGTGCCTAAAGTTTGTGCTTCAATCATGACAATAAGTGGAGCAAAGGACATAAATGTGTTTAAAATAAGTTGTTCTACATTGAAGGTACCAATGAAGATGATGAGGTCTCAAGTGAGGGTCTAGAAGAGCTAAAGGGGGAATATATAGATTCTCACCCTACTATCTCTTGTCATGCACTTTCAGGTATTATTACTCCTCAAAATATTAATGTGGTGGGTTTACTTAAGAAAGAAAAGGTGACAATGTTGATTGACTTAGGGAGTACACACAACTTCATCAATAGTAAGTTAGCTACTCGTTTGAACTATTTCACTTACTTAGCTCCAAAATTTCAAGAGTGTTAGCAAAGTCTACTATTTTGGAAAATGCTATAGTATTAAGATTGATATGGGAGACTACAGGTTATATTCTCCTATATTTTCTATTTCCATGGGTGGGGCTAACATTATTTTGGGAGTATAATGGATTACAAATTTGGGCACAATAGAGATGAATTTCTAGGAATTGTTCATGCACTTCCATTTTAAAGGTAGGATATTTGAACTACATTGATTATGGTAAAAATATCTAAAATTGGTTGGCTTACATCAAATGACAAATATTGTTAAAAATATTTTGAAGGATTTATAACAAGGCTATTTTCCATTGGACCAAAAAATGTGTCTACACATTATAATTTAAATATGATTCTTGACGACACCTAACTATTTTGGGTGCCATGCCAAAAGGACTACTAACAAGAAGAGAACATGATCATGACATAGACTAATTCCATGTATTACAACACCAAACATCATAAAATACATGTATCTATATGTCCATAAGAGTGAAATTGAAAATATGGTACATGAGATGCTAGAGGCAGGTATTATCAGACATAGCCAAAGTGAATATTCATCCCTGGTGGTCATGGTGCGTAATAAAGATGATACCTAGAGGATGTGCCTAGACTATAGATAACTTAACAAGTACACTATCAAAAATAAGTTTCTTATTCCACTAATTGTTGATTTTTTAGATGAATTACATGGTGTTGTTTATTTTACTAAACTAGATCTTTATTTTGGGTATTATCAAATTTAGATAAGAGATGAGGATATTCCTAAAATAGCTTTTAGAATGAATGAAACCCATTATGAGTTTATGGTCATGCCTTTTGGTATCATAAATGCACCATATACATTTCAAATTTTGATGAATATTGTTTTTAGGCCTTTTTCTCAGAAGTTTGTGTTGATGTTTTTTTATGACATCCTAATATACAACAAAACTTGGGAAGAAAATTTGAAGCATATTAAATAGCTACTATTAGTTCTATAAAAACGTAAAATTTATGCTAAACCTTTTAAATATGTTTTTGGAGTCCAAGAGGTGGAGTAATTAGGACATATTATTTCATATGAAGGAGTTAAAGTCTACCTTAAAAATATCAAAGTTATGATGGAGTGACAAGTGTTAAAGACCCTCAAGAACCTTTGCAGATTTTTAGGTCTACTAGGTTACTATTATAGATTTGTATAAAATTATAGTAACATAATAACTCCACTCACAACCTTGTTAAATAAATATTCCTTCCATTGGAATGAAATAACTATCAAGGCATTTGAGACACTAAAAGAGGCTATGTGTTCCACTCTAGTTTGGGATACCCATGGTTTTTCCAAATCTTTTGTTATTGAATATGATGTATTAGGATATGGCATGGGAAAATATTCATGTAGGAAGGAAGACCCATTGCATTTTTGAGTTGTCAACTCAAGGGAAAAATAGGCTCAAGCCATTCTACAAGAAAGTCAAGAAATAGAGACATTATTTGATGGATAGACACTTTAAGGTAAAGACTAATCATGATAGTCTAAAATATTTTTTGGAACAATTTTTATCATCAAAAGAACAACAAAAATGAGTGACTAAAGTGTTGGGATATGAATTTGAAATATTCTATAAGAAAGTAAAAGATAATGTGGTAGTATATGCACTATCTAGGAGGGATGAATCAATTGAGTCATTGCTATGTGCAATGACCTTTTGACAGACTAATTGGTTGGAAGAGGCAAGATTCAAATGGAAAAATAATAAAGATACACAAGTTATAATTTAGAATCTTCAACATGGTTATAGTGTTTCTTAAAAATTTGAGTGGAAAGGGAATGCATTGTGGTATCAATATAGATTATACTATGTAATAATTCTATTATCAAACACAAGATCCTTTAGGAGCTTCATGCATATCTAATAGGTGGCACCCAAGATTTTAAAAAACCTATCATATAATCAAGTAGAACTTATTCTAGGAAGGTCTCAAAGGGCATATACATAAATTTGTGGTAGAATGCATGGTGTGTCAACAAAAAAGAGGTGAAACAATTAAGACACTAGGTCTTTTGGACCTTTTTTCCATTCTTAGCCAGAGGTGGGAGGATGCTTCCATAGGTTTCATTACAAGGCTATTGAGGTTTGAAGGTAAAAAACTCATCATGGTATTTGTGGATAGACTCACAAAATATGCTCATTTTTATTCCTTATCACAACCATTTATAGCCAGTACAATAGTTGTTACTTTTTTTAATATAGTTTAAAAGCTACATGGTACTCCCAAGATCATTATAAGTGATTGCGATCCCATCTTTACCAATAATTTTTGGACTGGTTTATTCACATATTTGGGTACTCATTTGGCTCATAGATCATCATATAATCCTCAATAGTTGGACAAACAAATGTGGTCAATAAATACCTAGAAGGGTATCTATGTTGTCTTGCCTCAAATAAACAAGAACGATAGGTTCATTGGCTACCACTAGAAGAATGGTGGTGAAACACTTCCTTATATATCCCTTCTAAAATGTCTCTATTTGTGGTACTTTATGGTTATCATCTCCCAATTCTTTAAGGTGCAACCCAAGGTTAGAGCTATTGAAGAACACATTTAACATCAATATGTGGTATTAGCTATTTGAGAGAGAATTTAACAATGACACATAATCGCATGAAGCAACAAGTAGATCAACACTATAGTGAAAGACATTTTAACATAATTGATTAGGTCTTTATGCGCTTGCAACCTTATAAATAAATGTCTCTGAAGCAACATAAAAAAGGATAACAATTTTTTTCCTAAGTATTATGGCCCTTATCAAATCCGACATAAAATTATCAGTGTGGCGTACAAGCTGGAGCTACCCTAGTCCACTCACATACATCATGTATTTCATGTATATTCCCTAAAAAAGGTAATTGTATAGAGAGTTTCTTCCCAAACTAAGTTATTAGAACTAGATGAAGATGGTAGAGTCATTTTAGAACTTGAGAAGATCCATCATGCACACACTATAAGGTTGAGAACAAGAGAGATTAAGGAGTATTTGATCAAGTATAAGAATATGAATATTGAAGATGTAACATGGGAGGATGCAAATATCCTGCAACAACATCCAGAGTTGATTCAACTTTGTTTTGAATGGGAGGGGTATGCTATGCCCTTAACCTATAACGTATCTAGGGATATGTGTGGCTGAATTATGGCTTACATACCTTTTATATTATCTTGTCATATTTTTCTATGTTCTTAGTAAGGTCAACCTATGGAATAACCATCAGTAAGTAGTGTATAAAAAGAAGGTAGTGGTTAGTCTTTGATCATCATATTATAAATTTTACTCTTATTTCATTATGTGGAGGTTGCCCCCTTAAAGTCACTCAGTGATATTTATCAAGTATTTTGCTCTTTTGTCAATTATTATTATAAATTTAGGTATTTGGCTCTTAATTCTGTGATATATTATTCCATTGTTGTGAAACATCTAAGTAATTTCATTACAGTCTTGGTACCACTCTCACACATTTGTTGAGGAGTGTTACACACTGATCACTCTACTCAATAACAAGTGTGACTGTGAATTATCCTAAGTGGGTGCATGCATATTACAAAGTGGGTCCCAAATATATGCATGATTCTTCTAAGGAAGAATGGTTAGTTAGTTAAGAGTTTAGACTTTATAAGTTCATGCAATAATTTGTGAGTTAGTTAGATCAACGTTGAAGATACATGATCTAGTGTATACAATGTGATATACAATAAAGTGATATATGAAAATTGCAAAACCTTACAACTTTTATAACATTATAAAATGATTTTAATTTATATTATAATTAATAAAATTATTGTGTTAATTTTTTTAGCCGAAAAAAAAGTCTCAAATAAAATCTTATATATTTTATATGTTTATTATCTCCTTAACTGATTTGTTTGAAGAAGAAGAAAGGTTAAACAATACAAGTTTCTTAATCAAGATCTATAGTAGAAGAGTTAGCATCGAAAAGAGATTAGAAATTCTGCAATAATAATAAGACAACTCTTATATTAAAAAATGGTGATTTAATACAACTCTCAATCCCATACTATTTGATCTCATAGACATTATTAATTTTAAAAAAAAAGAAAAGAAGAGAAAAGTCGAGTTCATTTTTTTTTGAACAAACAAGCTTTTAAGCTCATATAAGTTTGGTGGATGTCACAATCCTAACCTTACAAAGATAGACCAGCTCATCACTAATCTAAAGCCAAATGGTCCTCCTTTCATAAGAATGACATCATTTCATAAGTAGTTACGTGCCTTTGATTTTGGTACACAATAGGGAAACAAATCATAGAAAATCCCCACGTAGTTTATTGGGAAATTTACTTTAGTTAAAAGAGGGTAGCCTCTCAAATCTCTTTTATGGCAATGTCCATGGTTTGTAAATGATTAGCAAGAAACCATACCTTTAGTTTTAGTTTTTGGCAGGTGTATTAAAATATTGTTTCTTCATCTATTAAGTGGAGGTATATTTTTATATTTTAAAGAATCACTGACATCTTTGATTGTAAATTAGAAGAATTGATAACATTTTTGACAATAAATTATATTTAATAAAATAATTTATAAATATTTTAATTTAAATGTCTTTATCTTCAAAACTAATGTATGCACATTTTTTGTCTACTTGCATTATCTACCCACCTTTCTCTAGCAATTTCAACTCTCTGCATCACACTACCGTTTTTGGTATTCTTGTAATTGTTGCTTTGTTTTTATGTTTGTATTGTACTTATGGTTTTTCATGGAATGGTATTTTACAACATATTATATTTAAGAAAATATTGTCAAGATTCATTTAAGAATTTTTGGATTGAAAATTGCATTGTTTGGTCAAAAATATTAAAATAGCTCAAATAATTGGTATACAGAATATAGTACATCAACAATGTCTGGGGTTTTTTATAGGGGAATTTTTAGCTCTGGGGTTTTTTATATGGGGAATTTTTAGCTACGCTAAATAAAGTTATGTATTAATATTTATTTTTGTATAACATTTATTTTTTAAAGTAGTTAATTGATTTAAATATATATATTTTAAAAAAATTAAGATATATTAATTTTATGATGTTTATTTTAGATTTGTTACATAATTTTATTAATTAAAAGGTTTTATGTTGATTAATGAATTTATTATTTTATTTATAAAATTTATGTTGGTTGATAATAGATATATTCAATCTCGCACCACTATATTGGGTTTGAAAAAATCACTGACATCTTTGATTGTAAATTTGAAAAATTGATAAATTTTTTGACAATAAATTATATTTAATAAAATAATTTATAAATATTTTAATTTTAAATGTCTTTATCTTCAAAACTAATGTATGTACATCTTTTGTCTACTTGCATTATCTACCCACCCTTCTCTAGCAATTTCAACTCTCTGCATCACACTACCCTTTTTGGTATTCTTGTAATTGTTGCTTTGTTTTTATGTTTGTATTGTACTTATGGTTTTTCATGGAATGGTATTTTACAACATCTTATATTTAAGAAAATATTGTCAAGATTCATTTAAGACTCTTTGGAATGAAAATTGCATTGTTTGGTCATAAATATTAAAGTAGCTCAAATAATTGGTATACAGAATATAGTACATCAACAATGTCTGGGGTTTTTTATAGGGGAATTTTTAGCTCTGGGGTTTTTTATATGGGGAATTTTGAGCTACACCAAATAAAATTATGTATTAATATTTATTTTTGTATAACATTTATTTCTTAAAGTAGTTAATTGATTTAAATATATGTATTTTAAAAATATTGTGATATATTAATTTTATGATGTTTATTTTAGATTTGTTATATAATTTTATTAATTAAAAAGATTTATGTTGATTAATGAATTTATTATTTTATTTATAAAGTTTATGTTGGTTGATAATACATGGATTCAATCTCGCACCACTATATTAGGTTTGAAAAAATATTTCAAGAAAAAAAATGGGTTTCAAATTCTATCGTATATCTAAGATATCATGATTTGTTAATCATTTTCTTTAAGCAAGAAGAAAAACTGTTATATAATAATTAAGTAGACATTAAATTTAGGATCAAACATTTTTTAACATACTCACTCGAAGAAAATATTACAGTCAATTTTGCCACCTCCTTATTTATTAATATAAGTTACACTTTTCAACGTAATTAATAAGAATATTTAACTCATGTAAATCTCACTAAAAGTTATACTTCTTTTCATAATTGTCTTGACTTAAGGTTTGATGAACCAAATTATGATTTTTTTATATTAAAAATGTTGTTTATATCACAACTAAAAGGAAGATAACAGTTATAAAGAGTGATAGGGAAGACCCCTTATTCCACCTAAAATCCCCAAAGAGAATACTCTGTGATATAATCCATCTCATGATGGAAGTACAAGCCGTAAAATTCAGTCCCTTCAAGAGAAAAGAGGCCATAGAAAGAACTTAGTGAGTACGAATGTTCCAACAAGCATAAAAAAGATCAAAAGACCAACAAAAATTAAAAACATCGTAAACCATACTCCATACTTCAATCATCATGTTGTTATATTAACTGAAACTTGAACCCTGCCTACCACATGTCTCTGATGAAGATTGGAGACTATTAGAGTAGGTTATTTACCTTAGTTCATGTTTCCTAGGTGCTTTACTTAGTTAAGCATTTTTTTTTTCACCCACTTAAGTATGGATATTGTTGACGTAGTGGATTGCACCCGGGGCAAGGAGGTTGAGCTCCTGCCTTCCACACGCAACAATGGAAACTCCCCTCTTGCCTGTGGGACCGACGAAGCAAGAGGGGAGAGTCTCTAGATAAGGGCTAGCTCCCTTTGATGCATCTGATTTGTTCCAGTAAGTGCTAACATATATATATATATATATATATATATATATATATATATATATATATATAATGGGGGGGATGAAAAGGGAGAAAGATTGCAGGAAAACAAATCTACTCTAAAAGGGGTGATGCACCAAAATGATCCGACCTTCTCACACTCACACTTAAAATTAGACAAACACATACATACACTTCAAACTGGCAAAAGGACCAGGCTACAAGAAACTTGGCAGGGAGGCTTTTAATGGAAAATACAGAAAACAGAGATTCACCAAAGGTGATGTGGAAAGGCACACTGTATAGTAATTTCCCTTGTTTTTGCACTTCCAAATATAGTTCTCCTTGTCAGCTACAGAAATGGCATCTTATAGACACCAGGTATGTTGGTGTTGAACCTGTGGAAGCATCATGAAGCAATGACTAAACACAAACTAACACTTAGACATACACAGAGATTTCTAGCTAGGATAGAGGTAAAAAATGCATTTTATTGATTTAGGTGAAAATTTTCCAGGGCTACGCCTTACAAATGTGGAAGATCATTTATCAAATGACAAGTCTCCAATATATAGAGGAAGAAAAGAGGCCTTTTGGCACCCTTTTTACAAGTGACCCATGGTAGGCACTGTGTCAACCATTGAAATAACTTCTTAAATCGACACCTTTCTGCGTCACTTGGATTGCTTCATCTGCTTCTGCGTGATGGCCATTCTGCTGTCAGGATTTGAATTTATGAGCCGTGCCGTTTTCCTGCTCTGCAGTGCATATTGAAGAAAACTAGTTGCGTCGATCACTATTGTGCCTCTTTGATGACTGCATGGTATGCACTGTGTCAACCACTAAAATAACTTCTTGACACCTTCCTGTGTCACTTGGATCGCTTCATCTGCTTTTGCATGATGGCCATTCTACTGTCAGGATTTGAATTTATGAGCCACACCGTCTGCCTGCTCTTTGTTCTCTGGGCTCTTTATCCTTTTCTGCTTCTTCAGCCCTCAGGGGCGATCTTCTGGCGGGTCGCTGCATTCTTTGGGCTCTTTCCATGGTTGGCGCTCGAGCATTTAAAAACCAATGGTTTTTTTTTGCTGGCTTAAATTTGACGTTCGTGCACCCGTCGCCCTTGGACTCTCCTTCGACTTCCTGCTTTGCCCCTTTTTGCTGAGAGTGCATCTGCCCTTGACATGTGTCGTAGTCCACTGCTTGGGCACTTAGAAGACACTTTGAAATGCAGACGTTGACACGTGGTGACTTTCGCTGAGTTGATAATGGGACGTGGCAGCATTTGCTTACATTAGAGGCCCTTTTGAGAGTTAGGTGAAAGTTGACATGTGGTCGCTTCCAAAGAGCCTTTAGCTGCCTTAAAGAAAATTTTGGGCCCTTTTCTAGTTCTTAGCGGATGCTGACACTTGGCACGCTCCACATAGCTCCTAGCAACTCATTCAAGCCCACCACAATCTTCTTTGAAGCCAATAGGAGAAACCCATGGATGTTGCCACCTGTCGGCTTTTGCTGAGCCTTGTAGGGGACACATGGCGTGTTCTGCTGCTCCTAAAAAAGCATGTCGAAGTCCTCTACAATTGCCACTTGGTACTTTCTGTGCTATGACTTCCCTAGTGTAAAACTTGATGTTCTCAAGCTCGTCACCGTCCTTGGCAAAGTTCATATGGCCTTTTTCCATGGCTTTTTTGCTTCGAGCCCTTTGGCTGCCATTCACAAGGGCTTTTTTGGATCTTGAACTGCCCTCCGACTGTAGGGCACACCCTTGAACCAAGCCATTAAACCAAAATTTTTGTTCAACGGTTCAATGGTTCAAGACTGCATGTCGAGTTGATTGAACCATTTGCTTTGAACTGAATGCCGCTTGAACCAAAATGGTTGAACCAAGCCATTAAACCAAGCATTGAACCAGTTCAATGGTTCAAAGCTACGCGTCGAGCCAAGTCCTTGAACTAAACGCTGAACCTGAAGCCGCTTGAACTTTTTGTTGGACTTTTCTGATGAAATAAGTGCTAAACTTAGCTAATTGAACCAAAGCCGAAGAACTTGAAGATTGAACCAAGGCTTGACATGAAGCAATGGTTCAATGGTTCGAAGATGCCGACCTTCCTTGTGAATTTCTTTAGATGAAAATCTGAAGAAGCTTTGTAAAATCTTTCCCTCTTCACCTGGTTCTTCAACTGCCGAAATAAAATCTGCAGAGTCCGTAAAAATCACTAGATTCATGCAAAATAAAAATGAATTGTCCTAGAATAGCAGGGGAAGAAGGGGACTGATTTTTGGCCTGTTGGGCAAAAAATGGTCAACAAATTGGTGACTCCTAGGGGAAGTATGCCTGCTATGCTTAGAAGCCAGTTGCCTTAAAAATCCATTGGGCACGGGGTCAGACTGTAACTTAAAAATCAGTAATAGCTCTGATAAATCTAGAACCAAACATGCAAATTTACCTCAAAAAGGGAAAGAAAAAACACACACAAGGCCAAGAAAACTACTTGTGCAAACAACACTTAGGGAAAATAGGGAAATAAAATTGAAAGAAACCTACTATATACAACTAACCAGGTATTTTTTATTCCCTCCTGGATCAAAGGGAAAGCTTCTAATGTCTCCTTCATCTGACACACCCAATATCGATAATGGATCCCTCAAGGAAATATTTATGTGCAACTTCTTCACCTAGTCTACCATGCTGATATGAGGATTGATCCCTTCCATATTTTCTTTGGGGTCACTTGCAGCCTTCTGAGGCATAGGCTGGGGAGCTGAATGTGCGATTGGTAGCCTAAAATTTGGGAATTTTTAGTTTGCCTGTGGTGGAAGAGATGGTGTGGCCATTTGAACAGCTGCTTGCATTTCTTTCATAGCTCTCCCTTTGGATCTTGTGTTGGCTGCAACACAGGCAGCCTGATTGTCTGTAGCACCCACATAATTGATTTCGTAGAAGTCACCTTCCAGGTGGTTCATAAGAGTAGAGTCAGGTTGACTCTGATTGTTGCTTGTGCTGGGTTGCATTGGAGCCTTGAAGACCTGGGAATGAGTGGCTACCTGATTGTCTAGCACATTTGGGTAACAACCCATCATCTCATTTGTATAAATGGCTTGCTCCTGACCATATCCTGTGGTTGAACAACTTGGCTATTCCTGCACCAGATTATTATGAACGGGCACCATGACCTTAGATGATGAAAGGGGGCCTGGGTTGTAGCCTTGGAAAGGTCTGATTTGAGCTTGCTGCCTTTTAAGAGCTACAAGTTCATTTGACATACTCTGCAACAGACTCTTAACTTCATGAAGCTCATTAGATGGAGCAGCAGCTAGTTTCTCTATGTTAGGTAGAGGAGCTAATGTGGGAGCAACGACTTGAGTTAGAGGTAGCATTTCTGGGAAAAGTGGCATGAGGGGTCTAGGGGCTATTTTCCCAGCCTGTACTAAGCAATTTTTAGTTGCTATGGCTATGTCATAGGTAGTAGGTAGCACGTGCCCTCCCATGGATTGTATCATAATAGCAATATCATTGTTTAGTGCTCTTAAATAATACAGGAAAACATAGCTATCAGTCGGTCTTACCAGAACGGGGATTCTATCCCATGTCTTCTGAAACCACATGTTGAAATCCTACATATATTCGTGTGGGGCTCTCTTCATGGTCGTCAGCTGATCAACAAGCGAGAGGTGGTCTCTCTTTTCTCCAAAATGGTCTGTCAATTGAGTACCCAATTCATTCCAGGAATGGATTGAATTTGTAGGCAAAGTCTCATACCAGTCAAGAGCTTTGCCCTTGAAAGACAATGCCAACAATTTGATTGCAATATTCTCCTCAGTGACACTATGAATATTGCAGAGGTTAGCAATATTTTTGATGTGTTCAATAGCTGTAATGGGCCCCTCTCCATTAAAGGGAAGCACACTTTTGAGGACCGCTCCTAGAATTGGGTCATAACACTAGAGGTTTAAGGGACTCTGACCACGAAAGCTCACAAAGGGTAATGCCATAGCTATAAGGGGATTCAAATGGGGTACTTCTCCTATGAAGGAAGCATTTGTAGCCATATTGGGAAGACGACTTGCTAAATAAGGATGAGTCCCTTTGAACCTCAGTCGCTTTGCTGAGTTGAGAGGTAATTCAATGAATTCAAAAGGGACACCCTTATTAGCGGATTGTGTGGTGACTTTAGGCATAGGAAGTTAGACTGGTCTTTGATTAGGAAATGAGGTTCTTACTAGTGGAGTCACCAGATGCTGTAAATAGTCGATTTGCTATAACAGGACCAGCATCAATCCTGAAACTTTACTAAGTGTAAAATTGAGTCCCATCGGGCGTGCCAAAAACTGTCGACATAGTGGATTGCACCCGGGGCAAGGAGGTTGAGCTCCTGCCTTCCACACGCAATAATGGAAACTCCCCTCTCGCCTATGGGACCGACGAAGCAGGAGGGGAGATCTCTAAGTAAGGGTTAGCTCCCTTTGATGCATCTGATTTGTTCTAGTAAGTGCTAACATATATATATATATATATATATATATATATATATATATATATATATATATATATATATATATATATATATAATGGGGGGGATGAAAAGGGAGAAAGATTGCAGGAAAACAAATCTACTCTAAAAGGGGTGATGCACCAAAATGATCTGACCTTCTCACACTCACACTTAAAATTAGACAAACACATACATACACTTCAAACTAGCAGAAGGACCACGCTGTAAGAAACTTGGTAGGGAGGCTTTTAATGGAAAATACAAAAAATAGAGATTCACCAAAGGTGCTGTGGAAAGGCACACTGCATAGTAATTTCTCCTGTTTCTACACTTCCAAATATAGCTATCCTTATCAGCTGCAGAGATGGCATCTTATAGACACCAAGTATGTTGGTGTTGAACCTGTGGAAGCATCATGAAGCAATGACTAAACACAAACTAACACTCAGACATACATAGAGATATCTAGCCAGGATAGAGGTAAAAAATGCATTTTATTGATTTAAGTGAAAATTTGGTAGGGCTATGCCTTACAAATGTGGAATATCATTTCTCAAATGACAAGTCTCCAATATATAGAGGAAGAAAAGAGGCCTTTTGGCACCCTTTTTACAAGTGACCCATGGTAGGCACTATGTCAACCAATGAAATAACTTCTTGAATCGACACCTTCTTACATCACTTGGATTGCTTCGTCTGCTTCTGCTTGATGGCCATTCTACTGTCAGGATTTGAATTTATGAGCCGTGCCATTTTCCTGCTCTGCAGTGCATATTGAAGAAAACCAGTCGCGTCGACCACTGTTGTGCCTCTTTGATGACCGCATGGTAGGCACTGTGTCAACCACTAAAATAACTTCTTGACACCTTCCTGCGTCACTTGGATCTCTTCTTCTGCTTCTGCATGATGGCCATTATGCTGTCAGGATTTGAATTTATGAGCCACACTGTCTACCTGCTCTTTGTTCTCTGGGCTCTTTGTCCTTTTCTAATTCTTCAGCCCTCAGGGGTGATCTTCTGGCAGGTCACTGCATTCTTTGGGCTCATTCTATGGTTGGCGCTCAGGCATTTAAAAACCAATGGCTATTTTTTGCTAGCTTAAATTTGACGTTCGCACAGCCATCGCCCTTGGACTCTCCTTCGGCTTCTTACTTTGCCCCTTTTTGCTGAGAGCGCATCCACCCTTGACACATGTCGTAGTTCGCTGCTTGGGCACTTAGAAGACACTTTAAAATGTAGACGTTGACATGTGGTGGCTTTTGCTGAGCTGATAATGGGATGTGGCAGCATCTGCTTACATTAGAGGCCCTTTTGAGAGCTAGGTGGAAGTTGACACGTGGTCACTTCCATAGAGACTTTAGCTACCTTAGAGAAAATTTTGGGCCCTTTTCTAGTTCTTAGCAGATGTTGACACTTGGCACGCTCTGCATATCTCCTAGCAACTCATTTGGGCCCACCACAGTATTCTTTGAAGCCAACAGGAGAAACCCACAGATGTTGCCACCTGTCGACTTCTGCTGAGCCCTGCAGGGGACATGTGGCACGTTTCGCTGCTCCTAAAAAAACATGTTGAAGTCCTCTGCGGTTTCCACTTGGTGCTTTTCGTGCTCTGACTTCCCTGGTGTAAAATTTGACATTCTTAGGCCCATCACCGTCCTTGGCAAAGTTTATCGGGCCTTTTTCTGTGGCTTTTCTGCTTCAGGTCCTTTAGCTACCCTTCGTAAGGGATTTTTTGGATCTTGAATTGCCCTCTGACTATAGGGCACACCCTTGAACCAAGCCATTGAACCAACCCATTAAATCAAAATTTTGGTTCAATGGTTCAAGACTGCACACCGAGCCGATTGAACCGTTTGCTTTAAACTGAATGCCGCTTAAACCAAAACGGTTGAACCAAGCCATTGAACCAAGCGTTGAACCGGTTCAATGGTTCAAAGCTACGCGCCAAGCCAAGTCCTTGAACTAAATGCTGAACTTGAAGTTGCTTGAAATTTTTGCTAGACTTTTTCGATGAACTAAGCGCTGAACTTAGCTGATTGAACCAAAGCCGAAGAACTTGAAGATTGAACCAAGGCTTGAAATGAAGTGATTTTTCAATGGTTCGAAGATGCTAACATTCCTTGTGAATTTCTTCAGACGAAAATCCAAAGAAGCTTTGTAAAATCTTGCCCTCTTCACCTAGTTCTTCAATTGCCAAAATAAAATCTACAGAGTCTGTAGAAATCACCAGATTCATGCAAAATAAAAAATGAATTGTCCTAGAATAGCAGGGGAAGAAGGGAACTGATTTTTGGCCTGTTGGGCAAAAAATGGTCAACAGATACTAAATATTTTCTATGTAGGTATAGTGGGTTTCTATCCCTAGATTATCTCTTCGCTTGATCTTACGACTATGATTGATCTTCCTTGCCTATATATGCACGACACTTATATTGTACTTACATGAAGTTATAGAGATATATTATATGATATTATTCTTTGTTATGCATATACATTTATAAAATCTATGGTTTCAAATTATCCTTATGATGTTTTACTATTAACCCTTGAGATCTTTGTGACTTAGAATGTTTTGTTTTTCATTCCTTTCATGGTATCAGAGCAATAGGTATTGTAGCCATTTATTTGTGAGTTTACTGCAAATTTTTATTTCTAGACAAAAAATAGACAATGTCATTGGATTCAAAAGATGTCAAAACCTTAAAATCGGCTGTAAAATGGTCTAGTTTTGTGACAATCATTTTTTTATCATTTTAAAGGGTTTGAAGACAGTTTTTTAGAGTTTGCACATATCCATACCGTCTAGTTGTAGAAGAGAAAAATAGTTTCTGGTTTTTTCTAAAAACCTAACGGGACTTTGTTGCTTTTGGAGGAAGTTGTACCATTTTTTATAAATTTGAGTTTCTTATGTATAGGTTTTGTGTTTTACACAGGGGATTTTTTGGTATTTGTTGAGACTAGTGGTATGACTTGTGTCTTTTTATTATAACCTGCTAGCTTGCATCCAGTGTGTAATATGGTAATTAAAGAGTTCTACCTACGATTTTTTGGTCTAGATGCACTTGGTTCTATGTCCAGCCTATGATATTCTAATTGAAAAGTTGTACCTGTAATTTTTTGGTCTAGACACACTTAGTTCTTGTAATGACTGCATATAATCGTGACTATATAAGTGTTGGACTATACTGCAATTGCACCTATAGGTTGGCATTTGTCATTTAGAGGTAATTTTTGGATGATGTCACTCACCCATAAATCAAATCAATCAAGGGGCCACCCATCCTCACCCTTAGCTCCGGTCATTAGGAAGTTTAGCGCTTGGTCACAACCAACCCAAGGGGGCTTAACTTTTTGATATAAAACTATGTCAAATATTTTGCAAGTCCTTTAAAAAAAAACTCTTCAAGAATTTAATTTTTTCAAGCATTTAAATTTTGTGCAGTTTTTATTTGACCCATTTATGATGGGAAATTTGTAATAACTATAAATTTTGATTGAGAACTCGAAATGGAGTGCCATTTTTTTTAGAAGTGTATGTTTTTATGTCTGATCTATTGATGTCATTTATCTTGTAAAACACATTCAATTATAAAGTGCCAAATTTAGAAGGGCCTAATAAAATGGTTTTTTGGGGGGTTGTTTTGGTGCTGATTTAAGCACCCTTTATGCATTCTCTTACTCTTTAACTTATTTTGTATTAGATCAGTGTGAGCCAGTAACAACACATAGTTATCACACATGGATGCCAATAATGAAAAAAATAATTAAATGCAAATAATTATGAAACTTAATGACTGAAACATAACCAATACTCGCTATAGAATATGAAAATTTTAGCACCAATGTAAATTTAATAAGTTAATGGGTTTGATAGGAACTTATGTAAGTGATTAGATGGATGTGACTCTCCTTTCAAAATATAGGCAAAATTAAAGGGTTTATTTGGTAATATTAATCACATGAGATCTATGCAACTTGAAGTAAGAGATCATTTCCCTCAATCTTGAAGATTTTCCATCCATTGTAGACTATCTTACTAAGTTCAAGAACTTGCTGACACAATTGAAAGGGAGTGGAAGAGATAACAAAGATGCATAATGTGTTTACCTAATTTTGTTCAAGTTGAAAGGTCAATTCCAAATATTTTCTTCTATCTTTTTCTCTAGCATGGATGTCTTGGGTGCCACATTCAAAATGTCTAATTTAGAGTTGTTTTATGAAAGATTTACTAGGAAAAATCCAAATTATCTAACCTTGAGTCTTCCACGTCTCAAAAGTCATTAGTAGTATATAATCCTAAGGGCAAATAAAAATAAAAAAGTAAACCTAAAACCACTCTTTCTCCATCTTAAAGCAACACTAAACCCAAAGACAACAACTCTAAACCCAAGAGTTTTCTAAATCCAAGAATAAGTCTAGCCTTTTATGCTCTTTTTGTGTTGGGCCTGGTCATGTAGAAACTAGGTGTTGGAATAAAATGCAAGCCTTAGATGATGCAATTAGAAAACACAAGATCTCTATCTCCACTCCTCTTCCTTCCAATGAGTATGACAAAACACAATGTTTTTGGGAGATCTCAGTTACCTATTACAGACAATTGGGTTATAGATTATAGTGCTAGTCACCACATGACTTATTTTGAGTCTTTTATATCTCTTAGTTTATCCTACTTATAAAATTTAGGGTGGATATTCTTCCTTTATTTATGTTAAGGAAAAATTTGACATATAAATTGTTGGTAGACACATCAATGATGAAATATATGTTCCTGACATCACTACAAATTTGCTTTCTATTTATCAAAATTATCATTCTGGTCAGGGCAAGATAGTAACTTTCACACCACAAGGGGCCAAAATTTGAACATTGTTAGATCCTTATTCACTTGTTGCACAAGGTGTTGTTGATCATAATTCTCTACTATATCACTTTGAGGGTTTTGATGACACTTATTCTATCGGGACATGCTTGGTTTATCATGCCGAGTCTAAAAGTAAGCTTTGACATGAGAGATTTGAATATCTTAATTATAGATATTTGAAGGAGTTGAGCACTGATGGTATAATTTATGGTCTTCTTAGAGTTTCTTGTCTTGATGAAGTTTCCCTATTTGTGATTTAGGGAAACAACACCAAGATCCATTTCTTAAGGGCATGTCCTTTTTCACCACTTGAGCTTATGCATAGTGACTTGATGGATTTTTCTACTCCTTTATTCAATGTATCTAACTATTCACTTGCATTTATTGATAATTTATCGATGTGTACTTGGGTTTATTTTATCAATTACAAGAGTGAATTTTTTTCACACTTTAAAGTCTTCAAGGCTTTGGTTGAGAATTAATATTCTAGTTTCATAAAGAAGCTTGCACTAATAATGGGGGGAGTAATTCAATAAAAAGTTTTCTAATTTTTGGGTAGCTCATGGAATTACTCATAAATATTATGTTCTCATACTCCACAATAGAATGGCCTATCAAAAAGGAAGAACCAAACTTTAAAGGAGATAACTAACTACATGATGCATTCTCCAAATTTACCTATGTATATTAGGTAGAAGTAGTTAATTGTGAAAACTACATTCAAAATCACACACCACATAGAGCACTTGAGAATTTGAGGCTTTTGTACCATAGAATAAAAAGAAAGTCTTAGATAGGAAGAGAAAACCCTTGATCTTTGTAGGGTATTGTGAGGACATGAAAGATTATTAACTTTTAGATCTTGATACTCATGATGTTCTTGTTGGGATAAATAACCGGAAGCACACAATTGATTACCAAGCAACTTAACATGCGGAATTTAACCAAAATATACAAGTAACTAGAATTCAGAAATAACACATGATATGAGAGACAATACACAACTTGTATTAAAACTCTTTCAGAAGGAAATACAACAAAGAAGGCTGCCACAGTTCTTCTTCCTGACACACCTCTAGGGCTCCCACACCTCTAGGGCATAAACATTAAATCTTCCCTAAAAGCTCTCTCTCTTAGGTCCCAACACCCAACTCAAACACAGAGTTGGTGTTCACCTTACACCTATGCTCCACGCACTCCACAAGTGCTCCACGCACTCCACAAGTACACAATCATACTTCAAGTAGATCTCCCTTGAACTTGCAACAACCTGCACCTCAACAGACCTTACTTATGGAAGGATCTTCCTTGCCTTCCTCTTTGCTCTCTTTTTGAGTACACACTGTACTCCAAGTAGATCCCACCTGATTCTGGTCCTTGTTGTGTTACTGTCCTATCTGATCTTGCACACCTGCAAATCAATCTGGTTCTGCACACCTGTGAACCTTGACCTTGCACACACATACACCTGCAAATCAATGATCTTACTTACCATGCAGATCTCCTATCGTAGTCATGCTCACCTGATGACCAAGATCATACATACATGAAGAACCCTGTTGATTCTCCAATCCAGCACCCACACTTGGTACTGTGGCATTAGGAGGAACACACCATGCTCACCTCACACATAGAAGGAGCTTATATTATTGCTCTCTTACTCTCTATCACTCTTTTACAATACAACCAATGAGTCTCTTAAATATATCTCATGCAAACAATGATTAGACACCTAGATCCGTAGCTTCTAGTCTAAAATTGGCTCTCAACATGTAAACACTTGGTTCGTTAGCTAACTGCCCGTAACATACTCACAGCTCGAACCACACAGGTGACCGACATCAGTCCCTGTCTGCCTGGGGGGTGCCAATGCCAGCTGACCTCTGACTGACATCGGTTGCTCTCCTGCCTTATCCTGCCGACATCGGTTGGCCTGATTGAAGCTGGTGTCTGTGACACTCCGCAACCCTTTGCAACCTCCTTCCCTGCTTGCATCAGTGAAGCTTTTAGCTCCACAACCTAACAATTATTTTTTGAACACATGTTAAATTTGATGAGTGCTTATCTTCTCATGATTATTCATCTTCTTCCATGTTTTCTTCTTCTTTACTCCCATCCATTTATGATTCTTCACTTCATCTTGAGGATCCCTTCCTTGAGGATCTAATTTAGGAGGCCACTGAGCAAGTTATGTATGTAGCCTTAGATGAAGATCATGTTCCCAGTATGCCTAAGTGGGCTCATACTAAATATTTTGAGGAAAAGCCTTTCATATGTGATTTTCCACATACTAGACATTATCATGCACATTCTATAGGTTCTAGACTTTTATGCCAAGCATTTTCTGGGGATCCACAATATTTTTCACATGCTCATGTGATACAAGAGTGGGATGATGAGATGAAAAATGAGTATTTTTCTTTGATGATGAATCATACTTGGGATCTCATCTCTCTTCCTAAGGAAAGAACATTGGTTAGATGCAAGTGATATATAAAACACAATATGTAGCTGATGGGTCCATTGATAAGTATAATTCTCATCTTATTACAAAGGGTTTATCACAATTCAAAGGTATTGATTACTTTGATTATTTTTTCCCCATTTCCAAGATGGATTTTGTGCACCTTATTCTTTCTCTTACTGTACCATAAGGTTATCTAGTGAACCAGATGGATGTAAATAGTGCTTTCTTACGTGGATATTTACAAGAAGAAATCTACATGGAGCAACCTATTAGGTTTATTCATGGTTATTCTCTTATTTTTAGACTCTAAAGGTCTCTCTATGATCTCAAACAATCCCCTCGAACCTGATTTAAGAAGATGGATTCTTTTCTTCTATGTACTGGTTTTTTCGCTTCCACTCAAATCTGATGATATATATACAACATGTTAGAGAGGATATTATTATACTTGTCTTGTATGTTGACGATCTACTTCTTAGTAGGAGTTTTTAACATATTCATACTATTCAACAAACTCTTTCCATGTAGTTTGATATGACACATCTCAATCTTTTACACGTTTCCTTGGTTTGTAGATTCTTCAATTAGATTCAAGGATTTATTTGAGTCAGTAAAAGTACACCCATGATCTTATTCAATGTTTTAGTATGGATGATTGCAAGCCAAGTCCCTCTCCATTCCATTTTGGAATCATTCTTACTTATAACTTCACCACTCTTCTTTGTGATCCTACATTATATAGGCAATTGATTGGAAGTCTCATGTATTTAACCCATTCTCACCTTGATATTTCTTTCATATTTGCGTTTGTATCTTAGTTTGTACATACTCATCATGATATTCACTGACAGAATACTAAAAGGATTTTGAGATACCTATAGGGCACCTCCCACTTTGGATTACACTACACTAGAGGTTCTACTCAATTGGTTGGCTATATTTATTCATATTGGGTAGGTTATATTGATAATAAGTGTTCTATTTCTAGTTACTTTTTTTGTCTTGGTTCTTCTTTAGTTTCTTAGGCATGTAAAAATTAACAAGCTATTGCACTTTCATCTACAGAGACAAAGTATGGGGTAGCAATCATAGTGAGTCAATTGGTTCTTTGGCTCTAATAGTTATTGACATAGTTTAGATTCACACAAGATTCACCTACTATACTTTGGTGTGATAACCAAATTAAAATTCACATTTCCAACAACCCTGTTGAGAACCAAGAGACCAAGCATATTGAGATTCACATGCACTTCAATCTTTAACGTATTCAAGATGGAGTTCTTTGCTTAGATTATATTCTAACTTAGTAGTTGTTTGTCAACATATTTATGAAGCCTTTTGCATTACCTTATTACTTTTAGTTGTGTGGCATGCTTGTGGTTTCATAAGTTGTCATTGGGAGGTGTTCATGAGGACATCTTCCTTCTTAATTTCTTCATAGATATATTCTACATAATTACCTGATCATGCCTTGTTGTCAGGACTATTACTATAGATATGCCACTTTATTTTTTGCACCTAGCTTCACTTGAGGGAGTGTTAGAGTAGGTTATTTACCTTAGCTCATTTTCCCTAGGTGCTTTACTTTGTTAATTTTTTTTTTTCTCAACCACTTAGATGTAAATATTAAATGTTTTCTATTTAGGTATAGTGGGTTTCTATTCCTAGGTTAGCTCTTAGCTTGATCTTATTTATATGATTGATCTTCCTTGCCTATATATATATATATATATATATATATATATAAAGCACTTTGTTATACTTATTGAAAATATTGTTTATGATGTCAAAGGTCTAGCATTGGTGATAAAGACCCCATAGCATTTATTGTCAAAAGATGTTTTTAATGTTCATATTTTGGTTAAAATGTGTTGATATTTATTTAATATTAACGAATATATTTTTAGTTGCATAAAATTCAAAAGAGGGCCCATGGAGAAGTCAAAGAGTCACGGGGTAAAGACAAAAGAGGAATGAGACACATTTTCCCATGAAAAGTCATCTTAAGGAATTCCAAGAGTCACCAAGTGAAGATAAAAGAGGAAGGGCATAATTTATCTTGAAGGGACACTTTGAGGAATACAAAAATTAACCAAGATAAAAATAAAAGGGGAAAGGATGTATTTGCTTATGAAGGGTCACTTTGTGACTTTTCAAATACAAGGATTCAAAGGGTCATGCAAATGTGGTGCCATTTTCAATGAGGAGTGAAGGTCATAAAGGGGGAATGCCAATGGTCATTTGGAAAGCTATAAATAAAGGCTTGAGAATCTATTTTTAATATGCAAATTGCATGGTTTAGTAATTTTTTTATCTTTAGAAAAGAGGAGAGAATATAAAGAGATATTGTAGAGTTCTATCATTTTTTGAGAAAACAACATTGAGAGATAGTTGTGTTTTATACACAAGAGGGGTTGGTGCTCCTGGAAGTTGGTGCTTATGAACTTTATAATTTGATTTGGTGCTCATTCGTATACTTGAGATTGTTCTCCATGGTTTTTCCCATATTGGGTTTCCATGTAAAAAATTGGTGTCTCTCTCTCTTGAGTGGTGCATGTTATAATTTCAGTTTTATTGCATATCTTGAATGTATGATTAAGTGGATAAAGAAGTGGAATTTGATTAATTAAAAGATTTAAAAGATATATGATATATTGATTCACCCCCCCTTAGTATATCATGTGCTTAAAAATTAGTATCAGAGTAGGTTCTTTTGGAAAAAATTTTACAGCTTGAAGGTGGATCAGGGAAAGCATGATGGTTGGATCACATGAATGTTTTTTTAAAAATAAGGCACCTTTGTTTGATGGGATAAATTAGATTTTTAGAGCATAAGGATGAAGGCTTATTTGATGTCTCGTAGATTTGATATTTGGCAAATAATTATGGAGGAATATGAAGATCCACAAACACTTGTGACTACTTCAATAGAAAAGAAGGCAAGTAAAAATAATGCTAAAGCTTTAAATGCTATTTCATGTGAATTAAAATTTGTTAAAGTTATGCATTGAAAATTTGCTCATGAGACATGGGGTAAAGCTTGAAAATATTTACAAAGGTGATGGAAAGGTTCATCAAGCTAAGCTTTAGACTTTTAAAAGACAGTTTAAGAGTTTGAAAATAGAAGAGAAAGAAAATATAACGAGTTATCTTTTACAAGTTGATCAAATAGTTAATCATATTCAAGGCATTGGAGAAAAGTTATAAGAATTAGTGGTGGTACAAAAGGTTTTAAGATCTCTACCAATGAGATATGATGTAAAGGTTTCGACAATCGAAGAGATGAAGGATCTAGCCAAGCTAAAGATGGATGAACTACATGCTATTCTTACGATATATAAGATGCAGACTGAACAAGATAAACCCTCAAAGAGGGAAGCTACTTTTAAAACATCAAAGAAAGATAAGGCTAAGATTCAAGAATCAAGTGACAACTCTAGCGATGATGAAGATGATAACAGAACTCTATTCATACATAAGTCAAAAAAGGACACAGGTAAATATAAAGAAAAATTACCTTTTAAATGTTTTAATTATAGAAAGATTAGACATTTTTTAGCTAAGTGCTTAGATAAGAGTAATGGTGGAAATGAAGAAGGAAGTTCTACATACAAGAATAATTTCAAAGGCAAATTCAAGAAGGGATTTGAGAAGAAGAGTTTATACTCTAAAGATCCTAGCTTAGTCGAAGATAGTGGAGTTATTGATTCAGATGAAGAAGAGATTCTATTTATGACCATACATGAAGATGCCTTTGAAATTAAAAGTATAGATGATCAAGAAGAAGAACAAGATGAAGCTAAATTAAATCTGGAAGGAGAACTCATTTATGCTTTAGAATAATTACAAGCTCTTGAGAAGAAGAATCGATGACTGAAGCTCCAAATCGAGAAAAATAAAAAGGAGTCAAAAGAAATAATTGAAGATATACAAGCACACATTAAAGAAGCCAAAAAATTATAAAGAATATCTAACATCTCAATTTTAAAAAGTAAGTGAAGAATGTGAAAGGTATGTTATAAAATTGCTTCTTTAAAAGCAGATCTTGAGAAAATAAATAAAGCAATTAATGATAAAGCAGCTAATGATTCAAAATTTGAGAATAACATTAATATATTGAATAAGATATTATAAATTCAAAAATAAATATTAGATAAGATAGGTATGAGATTTTAGAAGAAAAAGAGCTATGCTGAAACTCTTACAAAAGAGGAAACAAAAAGGGAAGAAGATAAGAATACAAAGGACATATCAAATAAAGAAGGCTGAAAGGAACAAAGCTACAAAAGGCTATTAGGTCAGAGATACACAAATAGGTTCTATTATTATGGTTACTATTTTTATTGTAATGGATATGGTCATAAGAAAATAGAATGTCAAAAAAGGGATAGCAATTTCAAAAATAAGGAGAAGGAAACCCATGCAGAGTCAAGCATAAGTCACAACTCTTTTACTCCTTTATCAGGGTTTGATGAAGAGGCCATAATATGTTATAAGTGTAATAACTTTAGACACATATCTTGGTACTATAGAAGCATGTTTGATTCAGTCAAGAAGGACTAGAGTTTCAAGGCTCCATTCATCAAGAAGAAAGTTCAGATAGGTTCACGGTATAAGAAATAACTTGAAAAGTCCATGTTCGTCTAGACAGCTTTGCATGTAAGAAATGAAGAAAAGCCATGCATCATTGATAATGGATATTTGAGACACATGACATGAGATAAGAGCAAGTTCATAACTCTGAAGAAGATCGATGGTGGCACAGTGAAATTCAAAGATAATACTACTACCAAAATTACCAAAAAGGTACACGAAGTTTGGATAATGGTAGAACTAAGACTAAAAATGTTCTATGTGTAGAAGGTATTAAGCATAATATTTTGAGTGTAAGTCAAATGTGTGATCAGGGACACACACTAAATTTTTATGCAGAAGGTTTTGAAATTAGGAGAAAAGATTCATATGTATTAGTTGTAGATGCTTAAATAATAGGCAATAATTTGTATATGTTATCAGATATCAAAGGTCAAAGATGTTGTTTGATTCAAATTGAATAAAGTTGGTTATGGCACAGGAGAATGGACACATAAATTTTGAAAATCCTATCAACATCAACAAGAAGCAAGCATTCAGAGATCTTTCAAAGATTACAAATCCCTCCAACATGCTTTATGAACCATGTCAACATGGGAAACAAGTCAGAAGATGGTTCAAAACAAAAGAATACGCGACCACTCAGATGTTAGAGCTTGTTCACATTGATTTATATGGACCTATGAGAAATCAAAGTACTCAAGGTGAGAAATATTTCATGTTGCTTATTGATGATTTTACACGTATGACTTGGGTGATGTTTTTGAAAAAAAATCAAAAGCTTTCAACCACTTCAAAGCATTCAAGGCTTTTGTTGAGAATTAAATTGACTTAAAGATTAAGTGTCTGAGATCAGATCAAGGAGGAGAATTCATGTCAGATGATTTTATTGAATATTGTGAAGACCATGGGATAAAAAGACATTATTCAGCAACCAAAACTCCACAGTAAAATAGATTAGTTGAGCAGAAAAATAGAATAGTTCAGGGAATGGCAAGGGCAATGCTAAATGAATATAAGATACTAGATAAATATTAAAGAGAGGTAGTAAGTACAATAGTGCATATTCAGAATAGAGCATTGTTGAGAGTCAACAATGACAAGACACCCTATGAGCTATGGAAAGACAAACTAATTATAATTGATTACTTCAGAGTTTTTGGCAGTAGATGCTTCATAAAGAGCATCAATAAAAAATTGGGTAAGTTTGAATCTAAAATAGATGAAGGTATATTTCTTAGATATTCTAGCAAAAATAAAGCTTATAATTTTTATAATAAAAGAACCAAGAAGATTGTTCAAAGTGCAAGTGTCAGGATAGATGAAGATGTAGTACAAAGAGCTAGTGATCTAGTAGACACTCTTGAAATCATTAAAGAAGAAGATTTTGAAGAGTCAGATGAGGATGAGAAGAAGGATCAAAATGACACAAAGACCCCATCCAAATATGTTCATAGAAATTGTAATAAGAGTGATATCATTGGGAACATAAATGAAGGAGTTCGCACTAGAAGGATGATGGTAAGTGAATCTGAGCAAGTTAATTTTTCTTTGTTATCCAAAATTTAGCTTAAAACTTTTTCAAAAGCTAGACATGATGAGTATTGGGTTAAGGCAATGGATGAAGAATTAAATCAAATAGAAAATAATGATACTTGGGAATTAGTGCCTGGACCAAAAGATCAAAATGTGATAGGAACAAAACAAGTATATAGAAATATGTTGAATGAAGATGGTGTTACCAGGAATAAAACAAGGTTAGTATGTAAAGGACATGCTCAGATTGAGGGTAAATATTTTTAAAAAAAAATTGCACTAGTGGCAAGGCTAGAGGCTATTAGAATGTTTCTTGCATATGTAGTGTTTAAAAATTTTAAAGTGTTTCAAATGAATGTCAAGTCTACTTTCTTAAACAAGAATCTAGAAGAGGAGGTCTAAATTGAGCAGTTTGAGGGATTTATTCTCTCAAATAATAGTAGCCATGTATGAAAATTAAAGAAAACACTGTATAGATTGAAACAAGCTCTCAGAACTTGGTATGTGAGACTTGATAAGTACCTACAAGATCAAGGTTTTAAGAGAGATTTTGTTGACAGTAATCTCTACATCAAAATAGAAGGTGAGCATCAATTGATTGTTGTGGTATATGTTGATAACATAATATTTGGAGGAAACATTGAAAATATGAAAAAAAAAAAATGATAATATGCAAAAAGAATTTGAGATGTCTATGCTTGGAGAATTGTCATTTTTTTTAGGGTTGCAAATATTTTAGTCAGATAAAGGAATTTTCATATCTCAAAGTAAATATGCTAAGGAAATATTGAAAAAAATTAGTTTTGAAGATTGTGCACCAATTGGTACACTAATGGGTACAAGGAACAAGGTGAGTAAGGATGAAGATTCACCTATTATAGATCAATCTTTGTATAGATCTATGATTGGTAGTTTTTTATATTTTATAGCATCAAGGCTAGACATCATGCATGTAGTAAGCATAGTTGTGAGATATCAAGTAGCCCCAAAGGAGAGTCATGTTTAATTGGTGAACATAATATTCAAATATGTCAAGGGGACATTGGATTACAGATTGTGGTATCCCAAAGGTAGATATTTCACTTTGGTTACTTATATAGATTCAGATTGGGTAAGTTGCTTGGATGATAGAAAGAGTACAAGTGGAGGATATTTTTTTCTTGATGATAGCTTAGTATCATGGCTAAGCAAAAAGTAGAATTTAGTATCAATTTATATAACTGAAGCAGAGTATATTGCAGCGATATTGTGTTGTACTCAAGTGCTTTGGATGAAGAAAACTTTAGAGGATATCAAGGTAAAATATGATGAACCTATTTCTATTTTTTGTGACAACACAAGTGCTATTAATATTTCTAAGAATCCATTGATGCATTCAAGAACAAAATATATTCCTATCAGATATCACTTCTTGAGAGAGCAGGTTGTAGATCAGCAAGTTAAGATGAAATATATCAATACTAAAAAATAGATTGTAGATATTTTCACAAAGGCACTACCAAAAGACAAATTCAAGTATCTATGAGAGAAGTTATGAGTAAGGATCAACATCGGTTGAGGGGGAGCTAAGTGTAGATCTAGGATAGGTGATTTGCCATTGATGTCAAAGGGGGAGAAGAATAGAAATAGGTACAAGGAATAGATGAAAAATAGGTACAAAAATAAGTACAAGGAACAAGTATAAGATGCTACAGTAAGGGGGAGTTACTATATGTGTAGGTTGGCATGTGAAATACAGGTTTTAGGATGTGGCAGTTTTAGTTTGAGGTTGTCATTAATGACAAAGGTGGAGATTATTGGAAATATTGTTAATGATTTCAAATCTCTAGCATTGGTGATAAAGACACCATAGCATTTATTGTCTAAAGGTGTTTTTAATGTTCATATTTTGGCTAAAATGTGTTAATATTTATTTAATATTAACGAATATATTTTTGGTTGCATAAAATTCAAAAGAGGGCTCATGGAGAAGTCAAAGAGTCATGGGGTAAAGACAAAAGAGGAATGGGATAAATTTTCTCATGAAGAGTCATCTTGAGGAATTCCAAGAGTCACCAAGTGAAGACAAAAGAGGAAGGACACAATTTCTCATGAAGGGACACTTTGAGGAATATGAAAAGTCACCAAGATAAAGAGAAAAGGGGAAAGGATGCATTTGCTTATGAAGGGTCACCCTGTGACTTTTCAAATACAAGGATTCAAAGGGTCATGCAAATGTGGTACCATTTTCCATGAGGAGTCAAGGGTCACAATGGGGGAATGCCAAAGGTCATTTGGAAATCTATAAATAAAGGCTTGAGAATCCATTTGTAATATGCAAGGGTGCATGGTTTAGTAATTGTTTTATCTTTAGAAAAGAGAAGAGAATAGCAAGAGATATTATAGAGTTCTATCAATTATTAAGAAAATAACATTGAGAGATAGTTGTGTTTTATACACAAGAGGGGTTGGTGCTCCTATGGGTTGGTGCTCACAAATAGTTTCTGTGTTGGTGCTCGATAAAGCCGTTGGTACTCCTAAAAGTTGGTGCTTGTGAACTTTTTAATTTGAGTTGGTGATCATTCATATACTTTAGATTATTCTCCATGGTTTTTCCCACATTGGGTTTCCACGTAAAAATATGGTGTATCTCTCTCTCTCTCTCTTTCTTGTGTGGTGTATGTTATTGCTTCAGTTTTATTTCATATCTTGAATGTATGATTAAGTGGTTAAAGAAAAGGAATTTGATTAAGTAAAAGATTTAAAATAAATATGATATATTGATTCACACCCCCCTCTTAGTATATCCCATGCTTAATAATACTTACATGAAAATACAGAGATATATTATATGATATTGCTCTTTGTTTTGCATATAGATTTGTAAAGTATATGATTTCAAATTCTCCTTATGATGCTTCATTGTTAACACCTGAGAATTTATGGCATATGATTTCAGATTCTCCTTATGATGTTTTTTTTAGTTGTTATAAATTTTTACTGATATTAGTTTATTGATTAGTGTGTGACTTGTAGTGACTCCAAATGCACTTAAATTAAGGAGACATTATTGTCATGATAGTTATTGGGATTAATAATATGAGATATCTGTAAAGAAAGAGCATAAATAACTCTCACAAAGAGTAACTCAATGTTGTACTTTACATTAAAAAATAATTATTTGCATCTACTTTTCCAAATATGGTTGAGAATGATAAATCTATAGCTATCCCAAATTGGAGACATTTTAGTGAGGTATTCTTGTCCAAACAATGTTTTTTTCCAATTAAAATGTTTGGGGAATAAGCCCAAAACAAAACCTTGGAGGAGATTTCAAAGGTTGTTGATTCTTAAAATACGTGAAAAATATTTTAGTTGGTTAAAAAAGGGGCAAAGTCTAGGTGAAATATGAAGCTTAACCATTTTAACCCTCGTGGGAATTTTTTGATGTAAAATATACTAAGCCAATATTGAATATGAGCTTCTGATTTTGTTTTCTAGTTACGAAGAGAAATTTTGTTCCAGGTACCTTCTGAGAGAGTGGCCCCATTTTTCATTCAACCTAATTAGCATTTGCATGTCATGAATCACTGCTCCATAGATTTATTTTATTGACATTTTCATGGGTCGATAATTTCTAGTATTTCCAAATTTAACCAATTAGTTGAACCATCTTTTCATTGACTATATTAGGTATTTGATTGATGAAATTAACATAAATTGGTTCTATGTTTTTAGACAACTAGAATTTTACAATATGCCATGGCATCAAAGATTAGGTTATAAGATCCCAAAGATCACTAAGGATATGAATACATTTCATATTTAGGAATGATACTTTAAGAGTGGCATGAAGAGCCAAAGGGAGGTTATCTAGTTGGAGAACCTTATTCCACTAGATAATATTTGTTGAAATGTTTAGACCTAACTCAATGAGTCAATTTTTTAGTATAAAAAAGAAGCAACCTTTTCCCATGCCTTAAACTTACTATAGGTGCGAATAGAGCCTCTAATTTTCAAGTATTGAACATTCAATATTTTTTTCTACTAAGGAGTGTCATGCCAAGTTTTGTTTCCCTAGACAAGGTTATATCTATGAGACAAGATAATTATCCATGGTTCATCACCCTCTAAGGAGTGAATCACCCATTTGAATTCCAAAATAATTCCTTGATTCATGGAATCAATAATGTCAAGTACACCCTTATCTTTGGGGAGAACACAATGTTTCCAAGATACAACAAGGATGCCTCTACTACCATCCCATTTGGACTATATATTTTTTCTCACTTGTTAAACAAACATGTTGTATGTTGTTGATGATGGGAACCAAAAAAAAGAGTAGAATATGTGTGTTGCATTAATTATTTTATCAACCACTTGTATACACTGAACTAAAGAGAGGAATTTATAAGTCTAGCTATTCAATTTCTTATGGTTTTTTAGGAAAAATCAATCCCACATGTATTTAAGGGATAAGTGAATACCAAAGGGAATTCCTAGGTACCAAGTGATTTGTCCACAAGGGATGATTTTTTGAATATATAGTATATAAAGGGGACATAAAGTCTCTTTGGTCATAAGTAAAGTTTTTTTTATTATCATTTAACTTTGGCCTTGAAATATCGTAGTATAGTTGTAAGATTTCACATATTTTTGGGACCTCCTCATCAATATTCTAAAGGAATAAAATGGAATCATTTAAAAAAAAAAGAATTAAAGGTGGCACTGTTATCTGGAAATGAAATGCCATGAATGACACCTTGTAACCTTGCATTCTCTACAATACTATAATGTGGGTTGATCCATACTCAAACAATGTTTCGCAAAATGGGAATGAACACCTAGTGAAAACTTGAAATAATTTTATGAGTGGTACAAAGCCACTACTTAAACACTAAAATACTTACAAATGTTAGGGATACTAGATGCTTCTTGTAACATGAAGACAATCAATACTATAAAAGAAGGGGTTGAATAACATGGAAGAATACACCATTGAATATTATCAAAAGATGATACATACTACAATCCTCATGTGGGTTCTCGCAAAGAAGTGCTTGATTATATATCCATGTACAAGCAAATAATATCTCATGATTATTGTGTTAAAAATATAAAATAACATGCACATAAAGGTGTTCATTTGTAGCAAGGGAATTTCCTTCTAATACTGCAATAAGGTGTGTAAAAAGCGGCCTTCGTAGATGTTTCAAATTAATTGGCACGAGAAAAAGTGGTAGAAAAAAACTAATAAAAAATAATGCAAGAGCCAAAAAAAAATAACAATAGGACTCTTCATTAGTGGTCTGAATCTACTACTTGAAAAACACATTCAAAAATGTAGTTGTCTTACTAATAAGGTGCCATGTGAAAAATAAGAGAAGATCCTCAATAGGTCCCGATAACGAGGGGCATTTGGGCTTCTATTGGTAAAAGTTGCATATCTATAAGGGAAAATTGAATAAAAATGCATATGTCCAACATTTCAATAATAAACATATAATTCCAATCTAATGAAAATGCCAATGCCAATAGTAGAAGCATTTGAAAAAAGGTAGCAGGAGTGTGGGTGAAGGTGGAGAAGGTGGTAGATGTTGCAGGTGGCACAACCAATATAAATCATAGAAGATGGGCACCAAAAAAAAAAGGAAAATACATGATAGGCCAAAAGGATAGGGTTTGCTACGTGAGGCAGCGAAGTGTCATTCATGAGGAGGAATCCATGAACAAAGGTGGAGCTAGGTAGAGTGATGATCATGATAGAGAGGTGTTGAAGGTTGAGTTGATTGGTGATCTGTAGATAGAGGATGCAAAGGTGAGGAGTGCCAATAACTGCAAAAAAAAACACCCTCTACTCTAAAAACACAAAAACACCATGTATTTTTTATAAAATCCAAATAGGCCCCTAGTTTTTTAATAAAAGGACCCTTAAAAGGTTTTTATGGCATTTATTTAATAAATAAAATGTTATAAAAAAATTGTAAATATTGAGCAAGTTTACAGTCATCGTATGGGTTTTAGGTCCTCTCAGATTATTGGATGAGGTGAAATCACCCCAAAACACTTTTAAAATGCACCTTCCTTAAAAATATGCCTAAAACAATAGTGGGGTTAGGTTAAAAATAACTCTATTACCTTGTCAAAATTTGCACTATGACTAATACATGCCCTAATGGCCATATAATTGATATTAACTGAGACACTAATCCACACCAAGGTGATAAGAGAACATAATGATATTGTTCACATTACTAGCCAAATATTAAAAACAACTCTTATTGCTAAAGTGAGTGAGATCCTTTTTTTTAATAAGGAAGGTGTTAGATTATTTTAATAGTAAAATTTTCCCACTTTGATTAACCTCTTTAATGAGGTGGTTTGAAAACTTTGTCACATGTGCTACCCACTAAAGGATTAGTACCAGATATATAGGGACAAAATAGGATAATGAGATTAACTAACCCAAGGAAAATAATCTAACTAGGGTCTAGCCCAATTCAAGCATAACCTAGGTAAAATGAGAATTATCATTTTACATCAATAATTGAGGTGCTTTTATAGGCTCAACAGACTAAGTGTAGACCTATATGGGGCTGAGATTATCCGAGAAATAGACTAAAATATACAAGTTTACTAAATGAGGTAAATTAGGGATAAAACATTAGGAATAAGGGCTTTATGCCAAATTTGGGTGTTTGCAACTAGGATACTTATAAAAGATATTCTTGCATGAAATAATATTTCCAAATTGAATTGCAATTTTAAGTAGGTAGGGTCATACTCCATAGGACAAGAAATGGAATTCAATCCACATGGGGTACCTATACCTTGAAGGGCCCTTAGGGTGAAAGTTAACTCTCTACCTTTAGAGATGTCACACTTGTCCAAAAATATACCAAGGGCCATAATTTAAGGCTACTTGTGCAGAGCTAGGATTTTAGAAAAGTACTGCAATATATCCTTTATCCAACCACTTAAAATATTTTATAGCTTAATCTCTTTCAACTATGTCCATTTTACAAAATCTGCATTAAATGGAGCAACTCTTAAAAAAATAACATAATTATATTTATTTTAAATCAACACTTACCTCAATAAAATCATCAAGTAGGGTGAAAAACATTGATTTGCCTACATTTAGAAAGGTTGAATTAGAGTCTTTCTTGAGGGGTTGATTGATGGGGTTTTTAGTTGTTTCCTTGAAGCCATCTACGTCTTCATTTATTGCTTATGAGGGAAAAATATTTTGGATAATGGGTATGTGCACAGAGTTGGGGGAAAATTCTATGGATATTTTAGGTAACATGATTACATTATTAAATAATGTGATCACATTATTAAAATTATGGCTCGATAATTACTGAGCCATAATGTGTATGCGTTATCGAGAAAACAATAATGCGTATGCATTATTATAAATTCAAACAATGCGTATATGTTGTATAATGCATACTATATAATGCGTATGCATTATATAACACATACATGTTATATAATGCATACTCGTTACTTTTTTATAAGTCTAAAACCCACTCTATAATAATTTGGGAGTTACACGTGAATCCAACTTTGTCCATAAGTTTATATATACTACTCTTAATGTTAAGTATAAGAAATTAAATGTAACAACTTTTACTTTAAATTTATTTTAGTAAATATAAGAAATCAGGGTCACTCAACATCTTATAGAGTTGGTCTCATAATTGCACAATTTATGATGTGGAAAATAGTTTTTCAAAATCCAATCAGGTCAGTACTTAGGCATTTTCAAGGTCTAAGTATTAAATTTAGGGATTTCAGGACATAAATTTTGTAATTAATATCCATTTTTGGTAAACATATAGTCATTTTTTAGGTTTTTGTGCCTTCTAGATTGATTTTTAGTATTTTTCAGGGTCTTAGGTTTGTTAAAATTGAAGTTTTAAAACCACTCACTTTGAAATTGATGCAAAGTGGTGTGATTGGGGTAACATAGGTCACATTGATGACCTACACACATCAAACAACCACTTTGTGTTAGTTTCACTTAATCATCATCCTTCCATCATCCTTGATCACTTCTTACTCATGCCTCATCACCCATAATCACTCTCTCATCATTCTTAATTATATTTAATCACTCCCTCACTAACCCTCACTATCCTTAGTCATCTTTAATCACTCCCTCATAATCCCTAATTACTCCCTCATTGGTCCTCACTATGCCTCATCATCCCTAATAACTCACTCCTTATCCCTCCTCATCCCTCATCACTCCCTCATTGACCCTCACCATCCATCATCATCTTTAATCACTCCCTCATCATCCCTAATCACTCTCTCATTAGCTCTCACCATCCCTTATCATCCCTAATTACTCCCTCATTGGCCTTTACCATCCCTAATCTCTATTTCATCATCCCTAATCACTCCTTCATTATCCCTCACCATATCTAATCACTCCCTTATTGACCTTCACCATTTCTTATCATTTACAATCACTCCCTCATTACCCCTCACCATTCCTCATGATGCAGAGCCCTATTTCATACTCTGCTTTTCCAAGCTCTTTACCAATATCCACGTAGCTTTCACTTTGTCTTTTCTTACTTGATCTCTGTCTTTGGACCCTATACAAATTTCAAATTCACATTTAAATTTTATTTGTTTCATTTATTCTCCACCATTCTTCAAATGGTCTCACTAAACTCTTCATTCTATTCTCCTTAATCAATGTATTCAATCTCTCTTACATTGAGACTATCCCCCTTACTAGTCTTTACGCTTTATAACAACTTGGATCAAATCTTATCTCTAGTTCATTAGGATTTAATAGGGTTATGAGAAACTTCCTTCCACTCCTTTTATTTCTCTCTAACTTCTTCTCAACCCTACTTAACTTCTCAACACAACCCTCATATCATACACTACCTCTTAATCTATCATATAGTCTTATTTTACGGACTCAAATCATCAAATCAACCTCATTTATGGATACCATATAATATATCTAATTTATTCAAAAAGTTCTAGGCTTTGGTTCAACTATTTTATAACTTCTTTTGGCTCTTTCTACTCTTAGATTAGAGCTTTAGGTTTCTTTCTACCTTGTCTACCACACAATCTTCCCCCATCTATTCTTATCCATACTTACACAACTTAAAAACAATATATTATATTTTTTCATGTTGAACTCAAACTTTTCACCAAATTTTATGAATTATTGACAATTATAACTCCTAAAAACTCACTTTGAAAGCAGAAACCCTAATACAAGGTTTGGATTGGTTTTACAGACCTGAGAAGGGTCAAAATGAGATTTAAATCTTCCAAAGGTGTTTATAATGAATTTTACTATTTTATTAGGTGTTATTTCACCCTATTCACATTTTCCAAGTGTTATATTTCCATTTTTAAGCTACAATAGATTGACTTAACCAAATTTGAATAGTTTGTATACTTAGTCAGAGGTTTATAGTAATCTGAGAAGAGGTTATTTGTTATAATGCATTAAATAAAGGGTTATAAATCAAAATTAAGGTTTAAAATCCTATTTACCATGTTTACACACTTTAAAAAATCAATGCCTTCTATTTATAACACTTAATTTGCCAATTTCCATGAGATATCACTTTGACTTTGTTAAGTTTCTTGATGACTGCAAGACTATTAGTTTTCTTTTTGCTCATCCAAATATATGAAATATACTTGAAAGACTAAAGATTCATGATCATATGAGAATAAATTCACCAAAATATTCATTTTAATTTTCACTCCAACACATGCATATACCTTCTCACACAAATGTATACTTAGAACTTTTGCTCATAGAAGACAGGGTTGTGTTGTTTAACATAGAATGTCCTTAGCAGAATAACAACATACAATGTTTAAATAATATTAAGTAATTTTTATGTCAAGTTAATAATTACTCATACATTCTAAAATACCACCAAATATATTCTCCTCTTCCATAAGACTCTAACCTTCACTCAGATTTCAAGGCACAGTTTGTAAAATCACAGGGTATATAGTTTGTAATTTGAACATTTAAAAGATTTGAAACTCAAATGAAAAATGATATAATAACCATCAAATAAAATGTATTTTCAACTTACCACTCACACAAAGATAACAAATAAATTTTTACTAATCATGTACACTGTCAACTATCTTTGTGTATATTCAAGAAGATGTAGGGTCTATTTGCTTTCTTGTCTACAAATAATCAAAACTTGTCTTTATTCAATTTTTTGGGATTCTTTACATTCATAATTTCAAATCCTACCCAATCCAACCATATTTAATCTTAATTTGAATACAAACTAAGACATGGACAAGACTCTTATTACTAAATAACCATCAATTGAATTCTAACTTCTTTTGTATATTGAGAGTGTCCTCAACTAACTCAACCACTAACATATTTCTCAAATATTAATTTGAGTATATGTGTTTTAACATATTAAAATCCTTTCTTAAGTCTAACCACACCAAATTCAATGTTGGGCTTCTTGAAATAAGATTGAAGTCTCTATGAAAGTTTAAAAATTCAAAAGAAAGTTAGAAAGACTCCTACAAACTTATTATAACCTTGACCACCTTCTAAATAATTTAAACATATAACTAGATCACTATTTATATTGGGTAGTGTTTCTCCTACATCACCTCATCATCCCTAATCACTGCTTCATCATACCTCACCATCTCTAATCACTCATTCCTCATCCCTCATCTCCCCTAATCACTCCCTCATTAATCCTCACCATCGCTCAACATCCCTAATCACTCCCTCATCCTACCTAATCACTCCCTCATTGAACCTTACCATCCCTCATCATCCCTATTGACTAACTCATCATCTCTACTCAATTCTTTCTCATCCTTAATCACTCCATCCAATACCTTGACGGTGGTATTTTTTTGGAGTTTAACAATGTTAGGAGATATAAGTGGAGAGTTGAGTGCTAGCATAAAATATAAGACATAGTGATCAAAATTATGTGGAGTCAAATTTGAAACATGAAAAAATATGGGCCTATTAGAAATGATGTAATTCAATATTAAAAATCCACCAGAAAAAGAGAAGCAAGTAAAACCACCATAGCACCAAAAATGGGTAGTAAATACATGAGGATCACCAAGTTATACGATTTCTTAAAACCAATCAATTGCTTTTCATATGAGGAAATTTTATGATCCGAATAATTATATTTAAGGCCTTCTATTTGTATGTATATTGATTGAGTCATCATACCAGAAAATGGAAAATAATTTTCAAATGATTAGAACAAGTAGTCCAAGATTAGAAAGTGGTGCTTAATTCATAACTTCAATATTCAATCTAATGAAGAGTGTCACACTATGAGCTCTCTATTTTCATATCTCGAGAAGTGGGTACAAGTTATCTATCACTATAAAAAGTTAAGTAGATAATAGATTATGAACCCAATGATATGGTCGGTACTAAAAATATCTCTACTTCCCCCAACAAGAAATTATATGAATTAAAAATATTGTTTCATTAACAAATGTAGATCAATGGTGAGACAATACACTTCATCATTTTTAATGGAAGTAAGAAGAATTTAATTTCTCCTAAATCCTATTTTTAAAAATTGAACTTGAAATTTATACATCATCCATAACCATACTCTAGTGTATGGTCTAGTGTAGGCCTTGAGAAATGGATCAACTAGTAGTGTCACTTGGTGTACAAAATCAAAAATTTTAAAGATGCATCCTTTGTGACATCTCACCATTATACATGTGTGATGTTTTACATGTGGTAAACCATTTATTTACCATTGACATGTAGTTTATGAGGTAAATCCTTAAAATTTTGTGATAGATTATATGGATCTAAAATACCATATATCGTAGTTAGTTCATAAGCTTTCAGTCTTTAGTATCAGGAAGTGCATGAATATTTTCAATTCTTGTAAGAAGTATACTATTAATGGTAAGAATTAAATGTTTAATGAAATCCTGATGTCACCATATCATAGTGTGTTTTATCCAATAATAACAAAGATGAAATAATTGAACCATAAACTAGATGAATACAAGGATATCTTTCAGTCACCTAAATAAATTCCTACATACTATACACTAAAAATAATATTGATTTGATCCCTTAACTACCTCTTTATACAACATATCATTTATAGAGAATGAATATATCAAGTGGTAGATCCATAAAATCATGGATAATGGACACATCATGCCCAAATCATTATCTTTCAAAAACCTAATTGTGTTTGTGCCAAACTTGTGAATCAATTAAAAAAACTTAACAAGATTAACGTGAAGAAATATTATCCTCATTTAAATATTAAGGCATTTTTTTCCATATCCATGGTGTAGAAGTCTTTTCAAAATTGATCTTAAGTTTGGGTATCATCATATTAATGTTAAACCTTTAGAAATTTGGAATATAATCTTAAAAACAAAGGAAGGATTGATTGACTAGTTGATTATGCCTTTTAGGTTAACTCATATAATTAATTAATTCATTTTAAGATGTTGAATGACATCCTCAAGCCCTTTACCTATGCCATTTTTTTAATCTACCTTGATGACATCTTAATATTTAGAAAACATGGGATGAACATCTACACCATGTTGAACTAGTGTTTCACATTTTACAGAAACATATTTTTGTGATAACATGAATAAATGTTCATTTTTCATGCAAGAGATAAAATATTTGGGACACATTACACATAAAATGAGTGCATGTGTGAACCTAACTAAGATTCAAGTTATACAAGAATGGGAAACACTAAATAACTTTGCATCTAATTCAAATCTTCTCAGAATTAGAAAATTATACAAGAGATTTGTGTTTAATTTTTATCTTTTGAACCAAACTACCAAAGGTGAAACCAAATAAAGTTTTATTTAGTCATCTGCACAATAAAGATAATTCGATGAACTAAAATTTAAACTCTATTTTGTGTTAATACTTATGTTACTTGAATATAAATTTGGAAGATCATCCAATTCATTTAGTAATAAAATTGACTATCACAAATGGTTATTGACAACACAAGTCCTAAAAAAGAGTTAATCTCTATTATAATGGATTAACCAACATATGATTGGAATCAAAGATATCCTTAGAGTATATACTTACGCCAAATGATGAGGGAGCAATTAGGGACGGTGAGGGTCAATGATGGAGTGATGAAGGATGGTGAGGGGTGGTGAGGGTCAATAATAGAGTGATTAGTGATGATGAGGGATGAAGAAGATTGATTAGGTATTATGAGGGATGAGAAGTGAGTGATTAGGGATGATGAGGGATGGTGATAATCAATGAAAGAGTGATTAGGGATGATAAGCTCAAGTGATTAGAGATGATGAGAGACAACTAAGGTTAATGAAGGAGTGATTAAGGATGAGGAGGGATGAAGAGGGAGTGAATAGGTATGAGGAAGCGATTAGGTATGATGAGGTATGAGGAAAGAGTGATTAGGGATGATGAAGGATAGGGAGGGAGTGATTAGGGATGATGAGGGATAGTGAGGGTCAATAGAGGAATGATTATGGATGATAAGAGAGTGATTAGAGATGACTAGGGATAGTGAGGGTCAATGAGAGAGTGATTAGGGATAATGAATAATGATGAAAGAGTGATTAGGGGTGATGAGGCATGAGTAAGAAGTGATCAAGGATGAGGGAAAGATGATGAATAAGTGAAATTAACACAAAGTAGTTGTTTGATGTGTGTAGGTCATCAATGTGACCTATACTACCCCAAGTACACCACTTTAAATAAATTTTAAAGTGAGTGGTTTGCAAACTTCAATTTTGACAAACCTAAGACTCTTAAAAATGTTAGGAATCAATCTAGAAGGCATAAAAACCTAAAAAATAACTATATATTTACCAAAAATGGATGTCAATTACAAAATTTATGTCTTGAAAACTCTAAATTTAATACTTAGACCTTGAAAATGCCTAAGTACTAACCTGATTGGATTTTAAAAAAATATTTTCCACGTCATAAGGCATGCAACTGTGAGACCAACTTTATCAGATGCTGAGTGACCCTAATATCTTATATTTACTAAAATAAATTTAAAGTATAAGAAATTAGATGTAAGAATGTTACATCTAATTTCTTATAATTAACATTTAGAGTAGTAAATATAAGCTTATGGATAATGTTGGCTTCACGTGCAACTCCCAAATGCTCATGGAGTTGGTTTTGGACTTATAATAAAGCAAAACATACGTGTTATATAATGCGTATACATTTTATAGTACACTATATAAAACATACGTGTTATTTGAATTTAAATTGAAAACCAAGCCTTTAGGCTCAAAAATGGCTTATATTTTCTAGCCAAAGGTTTGGGATTATACATCTACAGTCGAGACTGAGAGTTTTAGGAAAAACTAAAAAATTTCAACTTCAATCACCAAATACACTATGGATTTCAACATCAAAATTTGAAAAATTATTACCATTATAACGAGCATGTTTTCCTCTTTTTAAATGTATGATTTTTATAATTTTTAGGCTATTTTAAGTGTTCAAACTATATTTATTTCTAATAACACCTTTTTTAGGCCACTACATGCCTCACCCATACATGCATATTCATGTTTATCTAATTTGTTTTTCATTGATCGCAGTGCAAAAAAAATTATATGGTAACAAACTAGGCCTAATTCTATATACATTTTTTAAAAAATCATTTTTTTTGTGGTAGTTAGGGTGGGTCACACAACCGACTATCCATTTTTTGTTAGTTTTTAGGATATGCTTAATTTCAAAATTAATTAAAAAAATATTCATCAAAAATATATAAAAAAAAGTTTGTAACACACTAGAATATCTTATCTAAATATTCACCAAAGGGTTTCTAACAATATTTAACGATGCTCAAAAAATGGTGGGCTGCATGGAATGGTACAATTCAAATTTTCTTTAAAAAAAAAAGGATGTCCTCTTCAAATTTTATATGTTTGACCTATTTATTCTTAACCATTTTTCAAAAAAAATAGTTTTTTGAAAACTAGACTCGAAATGCTATAATTCATGTTTTCATACCATCTTCAAATTTTGAGTGTAGCCAACTCTAAATATCTGCAGAAGTTCATATTTTTGAACTTTTAGAAAAATCATGTCCATGAATAAGCCCTTTTTTGTCCTCTAAGTTGGTGCACTTACCCTAATATTATTTTCCATTACTTTATTCACTCATCTAATGAAACCCTGATTCATAGAGTTCTCGTTACATATAATTGTTTGTCAAAATTGTATATCATAAATTTGTATATCATAATCCATTTTTTTTTTATCATTTTGAAATTAATTTATAATAATAAATATATATGCAAGTAACCCAATGTCATAAATTAAGATGAAAAATTAATAAAAAAATGTGTTTTATCCTCTACTTCATCTAAGTTTCACACCCTACAAAATATTTGATCCTAAAAAGTTTTGAGAAGGTTCATTCTACAAATTTTACAAAGTAGCTAATGTTCTAGTTGAATGCTCAAAATTTTATATGAATCTAATAACTTCGTGTGGGTAGGTGGGATATACCACTTTAGGGTGAAAATAACATTATTGTATACACTGGGTTTTTTGGGTCATGGATTTGATTATAATTATTTTAAATACCTTTGGTTTAGATTTTTGATTCTAAGTTTCCCAACTCTTTTTAGTAATATTACTAGTAAATATCTCAAGACTTTAATTAATTATTTAAGTATTTGTAGTTAAATTGTAGACACTTAAATATTAGTACAAGGTTAGTTTTCATATTTTATTATATTTGGTTTATTTATATACATTTGGTTATTTTTGAATATTTTTAGTCAACGTACATTCTTCTCAAACTTTGATTCATCTATTTTTTTAGGAACACCTCATATCTATTAGTTATCAACACTAGAATCCTAGTCAAACATTCTCTATTGAACTTGGTCTCTATTCTGAGTCTTTCTTTCCTTTGAATTAGAATCAATTGACTATCAAGTCCAACCTTTTCATTTTGTATTGCCTTTCTACCTTGGTTTGATTCCCCATTCCTTGATTTTCACTTATTACTATCTTCTGGGATTAACATATGTTCAAAGTATCATAAAATCCCTATATAAATAAGTATATCCCAAGAAATTTAGTTATTCTTCTCATATCAAATGAATTTATTACTAGTTATTTGTTTAGTGCACAATTATCAAATATTATCAAGAGTTTTATACATTCAACCAATGAGTTTTCACATTGAGCCTACATTGCATCAATATCATTACACCATCACATATTGTACCAAAATAATGTCACAATAAAACATATATTTTCAGTTGATTATATTAGGAGAGGAGGTGAGGGCCTTTCTCTCGTTGAGTTCAATTTCACCCATAAGTACTAGAACTACACATACAAGATATGTAGGTGTAACTCCTCAAAATGTTTCTCAAGCCAATTAACTTGCACAATATTTTATGCATATATTGTTAAGATTGAAGTCATTATTAAAGAAGAATAAAATCAAGTAGTTCTTCCCATCATATTAATGAAGCGAGGCCAAAATCCAAATCATCATCAGTCTCTGTAGAGGTCTAAAAAGTTATAAAACTATAAAAAAGTAGAGGATAGAATTGGTTACATAGGACATTATCGATAGAAATAATCAATCACATGTCAATTTCGACTTAGACACAATCAAATCTTTGTTGATTTTGTTCCAATTCTAAATTAGAATCATATTTTAAGCTCACATATTCTATTCAAGTCCTAGATTGTATTCTTAATTCTAGATTTCAGCTAGAGTGCCCAGGTGTTTTCATTTAAGTCTTTTTACCACTTTCTATTGTCATTACTATTGCTTATTTAAATAATTTCATTATACCATTAGTAATATAGTTTGACTCATTAAGTCATATTCAAACTTGTAGATTACTATATTTTTGTAGGTCTCCCTTATGCCCTCATTTTAACTTAATGTATCTAATGATATGTACCCTAGTGTCACAAATTAATGTACCTAATGACATGTACCCTAGTGTCACAAAAATTTAAAACACAAAATGAGTTGAACATTATTGTTGAGCAATTGGAGACATCTGTCCCACTTAGTTTAGATAGTTTGTTTTTGAATATTATTTTCAATGGATAACAAGCCAACTTTTATGAGAATAAGAGGGTAAGATATAACATAGCTCTCTTTAATAAACAACATTTTTATTATACGATGGTATAAGACATGTTTACATTAATGTAATTATAACTTAGTTCATAAAATATTAAATTAAAAAAACTAAATAAATTTTGGTGATATTATTATTAATGTAAATGTTCATTAAATCAATTCTTCACATAACTAAATAAGTTTTGATGGTCCATGTTTTCTAAATCTACAAATAAAGTGCAAGGAAATTATCTATTTCAAATTTATCTCATTTTAAATTTTATGATTAATTATCTAACTTTTCTTATCTATTTTTAATTCGTTAATTCTTTTTATAAATATTTTGATTAAAAAGAGTCTAAAGATTATAAAAATATTTTAATTAAGAATATTCTAAAAATTATAAAGATAATTATCAATAAAAATAAATATAAAATTATATTTTCTAAGAAAAAATTAAAATGAATTATTTTATTGTTGGATTTTAAATATTTTAATTACATTTTTGATGATGAATCACAAGTAGTGATTCGAAATGCGTCGAGTAAAAAAATTTCACACAAATTTTATACATAAATTTTTATGATTCACTCTTATAAATTGTAGAAACATCAAAGATTTTATCTTAAATATCAATTAAAAAGTTATCATTACCATAATATTATCTTTGAATCAAAAAAGATACACATCAAATTATTTTTGGATTCACTACATTTATTCCAATAAATTACATAACCCATGGGAAAAAGAAATATTAATGATAAAAATTTTGGAACATATTTTATAATAAAGATGTCCTACATGAAAAAAACTCAAAATAGAATTTTGAAATGTTTTCAAATTATGAAAAATATATATATATATATATATTTTTATAAAAAAATTATCAATTCTAAATTTGAACATTCGTTTTACCCAAACTTTTGAAAAGAAAATAATGATTACCAAACTAAGAACTAACTTATATAAGTTATATATGGAAATAAACAAATGGACACTTTGAAAAACATCTTTTTTTTCTAAATTTTTTGGTGGGTATAATGTTATCTTATTTAAATTAAAAAAAAGATAAATTATATTTCCTTTTAACAATTTCATTATATAATTATGTTATATAAGATTTATATATAAAAATATTTGTATTATAATTTAATGTAGACATTTAAAAATGTTTTTTTTAAATTTATTAGTCATAAAATTATATATTTTAATATATTTATGTATTTATTAGTATAATAATTATATATTTTTTTTACTCTTAATTTAAATTAGATGATATTAATATATTTTAGTTGTTTTTTAATGTTCCTCTTTTTTATCTCTTCCCTCTCTTCCCTCTTATTTTTTAGCATTGTATGTTTTTTCCGTTGGGGTCCTTAAAGGTTTGTAGTATTATCTTATCTATTTTTTTTTAATCATTTAATGTTAGTTTGCATGCAAATATGGTGATAATTTGAATTCAATAAATGTATAAATATATGTGTTTTAGTAAATTTAGGCATGAGGAGATATGTAGAGAGAATTTGAAAATATATCTAATATTTATTTATACATCAATTTATTGAGAATTTACAAAAATTCTATAGAAAGAAAGCAAGCATTTAGAGAATATTTATTATAGTACATTGAAGTTCATAGTAGTGATACATTGCATCACACTAATTTTCCTAATTAAAATAGTAACTTGCCAAAATAACAAGATGAGTCCAACCTAGAAAATTCAAAGTGAACAAAGAATATTTATAAAAGAATTAAGTTCTATTTATAGGCCCCAAGATCATAGACACTGCAATGTTTTAAAGGGATAGGTAAGGAATAAAGATTTAGAATGATTGTGTTTGTTAGATCCGAGGATCCAAAAATCTTGTTCAATTTTTTGAAACTTCATGTTAATCATTACGAAACTACAACTCTTCTCTAAACCTTAATAGGGCCAATAAACTTGCAAATGATAAGGAATTAATTTTATTTTGAGGCTTGTGTTCACACTTATCATTATTTTTAGGCATCTACTACTTAGCATGTCCCTTAATGATGTACAATATTGAAAAACTTCACACTAAGTAAATGTAATTTACTATTAGATTTTAATTTCTATTTTCTTATACCTGGTATTCAAGATACTCTTTGAAACCTTTTTTTAGTCATTTATCACTATTTAAAATTAATTAGGCCTAATTTAATATGTTATATCTATTTAATCATAGTTAAATGTTTATAGATATATGTGATGCAATTTAATTAGAATCCATTTATCCAAAACACATTTTATTAGTAAAATCTACACATATTCTCTCATTGTCATCTTTGGATACACTAAAAGTGGGAATCCTTTCCAATATTGTAGTGATTTTCTTCATGAGTGTTTGGCTCTCTATGAAAGTATAAATTGCAGTGAGGTTATAGGAAAATTTAAAGATTGTGAACTAGGGTTATCTCAAAGGACCCTATTCTTTCTCTTTCATTTGTTTGCTTTATAGTTCCATGGGGAAGTCTACCAAAGAAGGAGCTTGGGGTTATTGAGTCAGTCATTAGGAGTTAAAAGGGTAGAAGATGTGTGGATAGGAAGTGAAAGTGGAGGTGAAAGGGGTTCAATATGAGGAGGATGAAATTTTAGATAGATTGTTATGGGATCTATGATATCTCTATCACTTTTGCCATGGTCATCTCAAAAGTGATGATTTCTAAATTGCTACACCCTTAACCTATGACGTGTTTAGGGATATGTGTGGTTAAATTATAGTTTACATCTTATATTATCTTGTCACATTTCTCTATGTTCTTAGTAAGTTTAGCCTATGGAATAACCATGGTTAAGTAGAGTATATATATATGAGGTAGTGATTAGTATTTGACTGTCATAGTATAAATTCTACTTTGATTGCATTATTGTGGAGATTTCCCCCTCGCAGTGGCTCAATTATATTTATTGATTATTGAGCATTGAGAAGTATTCCAAAGAAGGAACTTGGATTATTGAGTCAGTCATTGGGAGTTAAAATGATAAAAGATGTGTGGATGGGAAGTGAAGGTGGAGGTGAATGGCGTTCAATATGAGGAGGATGAAGTTTTAGATAGATGGTTATGGGATCAATGATATCCCTATCACTTTTTCCATGGTCATCTCAAAAGTGATGATTTATAAATTTCTATATCCTTAACCTATGATGTGTTTAGGGATATGTGTGGTCAAATTGTGGTTTACATACCTCTTATATTAGCTTGTCACATTTCTCTATATTCTTAGTAAGTTTAGCCTATGGAATAACCATGGTTAAGTAGAGTATATATATGAGGTAGTGGTTAATATTTGATTGCCATATTATAAATTCTACTCTTATTGCATTGTTGTGGAGGTTACCCCCTCAAAGTGTCTTAGTTATATTTATTGAGTATTCTACTCTTATATCAATTACTGTTGTGTATCTATTATCTCTACTGTCATTTTTACAATGTATTAATCTACTGTACAAACATCAAGTAATTTCATTACAAGTGGTATCAGAGCTTTGACTTAGACAAGTTTATACAATGGTAGTTTTTTGGATATGGTGTTGCACATATCATACAATCTGAAGGATAAAAAAACATAACTTGGGATCTAGAAAGATTTTTTTTTTTTGTCACTGCAATATTATTCGAAGTTATTTAAATATATATATATATAGTAAAAAGAAAGTCATAATTTTTTTTAACCTTTTGCAAATTAGCATTTATTATATTCATCTCTTTGAAACAATTATAATGGTATATTCTCCATTGACACTTTTTGAGTGAAAAAAATTCACCCTTGTGCACATTTGCAGTCATTAGATTCATCTTGGTGAGGCAATTGCAATGGTCTCATTTTCCAATACACTTTTTTTCAAGGCTAAAAGCCTCCTAGGGTTTATGCATGGCTGGTTCTAACACTCATAGATGCAAGAAAGGGAAAGAAACTCCTAAAAATCCTCACAAGGATGACATGGAGTCCAAAACTTCTGATCCTTTTATTTTAGAGGTGGTTCAACAACTTTAGTCAAAGTTACCTAGCATGGTGCATAAAGATGATATTGATGTGATTAAAGGGAACATCATGGGGTTGAAAGGGGACTTAAATGATTTGTAAGATTAATTACAACACATAACTAGGTAATTATCCAACTTTGTAACTTAGTATTTGTAAAATAACACTCCACCACTCCAATTTGGTTCTCCTCCTCCAAAAAATACACCACCAATATTGGTTTGAAGCCGATGTTGTGAAAATTGGACTTGTACAAGTTTGATGGTAATGATCCACTCACACAAATCACTCAAATTGAAAATTTATTTGATCTACATCATACTCCACGTTCATAAAGGGTGGTCATGGCTTATCTGTATCTAGAACCTAAGTAGTACATTTGGTACTGATGGTTGTGTGATCAAAATGAAAAGAATGGTCTTTCAATTTAGTAGTCCATATTTTTTCAGGAGCTATAACTCCACTATCATAATAACATCTCAAAAAACTACTTCAACCAACTAGACAAACTACACCAAACAAGGACTATAAAGGATTATATTCATAAATTTTAGAATCTATCCTTATGTGTGGTAAACATCACTGAGGAAAATTTCACTGACATATTTTTGGGTGGCCTTGAAGATAACATCCAATTGGAGGTTCACATGTTTAGTCATATTTTAGTATTTGAATCCATCTAAAGGGTACACATGGAAGAGGAAAAATATCTGATTAAATGAAGATCTTTCACTAATGTTTGTGAATGCACTTTCCCAACAAGATCACTTATTCAACCTACCAAATTGACCCCTTAACAAATTAAAGAGAAACATGCGAAAGGGATATGTTTTCGTTGTGATATAAAATGGAAAAGACGACATCACTGTGATGAAAAGAAGTTGTTTTACATTGAAGGCGACACTAAGGATGATGAATATGATGAGGAATTAGGTGTAGATTTAAACAAACCCAAAGATGAATCTAAAAATTCTCAACCTACTATTTCTTATCATGCACTTTCATGTATTAGTAATCCTCTAAATCTTAAGGTGGTGAGTTTCCTCAAGAAATAGAAGGTCGTTGTTGATTAACTCTGGGAGTACACATAACTTTATTAACAATAATTTGGCTAATTATTTGAACTATTTCATTTACCTAGCTCTAGAATTTTAGGTCATGATTGTAGATGGTGGTACGATCAACTATTCTAAAAAATGCCATAGTATTAAGCTTTCTATAGGAGACTACATGTTAGATTCTCCTATGTTTGTTATTCCCATGGGAGGGGCTGACACTGTTTTGGGAGTGTAATGAATCACCAATTTGGTCACTATTGAGATGAATTTATAGGAAATATTCATTTTCTTCCATTTAAAAGGCGTGACATTTGAACTATATAGATTAAGGGATAAATATCCATAACTTATTAGTTCCCATCAGATGACAAAGATTATAAAAAAAGTGTTAAAAGATTCATGGCATGCTTATTTTCCATATAGGTTCAACCAAAAAAAGAGTCTACCCATCCTAATTTACAAATGGTGTTGGATGACCATTATGTTATTCTTGGTGACATGCCAAAAGGACTTGTACCAAGCTGAAGACATGATCATGCCATTAGACTACTTCCCATAATTACACCACCTAACATCAAACCCTATAGGTATCCCTATCCCAAAAGAGAGAAATTGAAAATATGGTACACTAGATGTTGGAGGCCAGAATCATTCAACATAGCTAAAGTGAATATTCCTCCCCAGTGGTAATGGTATAGAAGAAGGATGAAACTTGAAGGATGTGCCCAGAATATAAATAACTCAACAATTACACCATCAAATAAAAGTATCTTATTCCATAAATTGATGATTTTATAGATGAATTTCATGGTGATTTTTATTTTACTAAGCTAGATCTTAGCTCCAAGTATCATCAAATTTGAATCCATGAAAATGACATACCTAAAACAAATTTTAGAACTCATGAAGGCCATAATGAGTTTATGATCATGCCTTTTGGCCTCATAAATACACCTTGTACATTTCAAATTTTAGGAATATTATTTTTAGGCCATTTTTTTAGAATGTTTGTATTGGTGTTTTTTTATGACATCCTCATTTACAACAAAACTTGAGAAAACCATTTGAAGCATGGGAAACAAGTACTCTCAATTCAGGAACAATGTCAAATTTATGTCAAACCTTCTAAATGTGCTTTTGGAATCTAATAAGTGGATTACTTGATTCATATTGTTTCATATGAAAGAATGAAAGTTGATCCTAAAAATATCTAAGAAATTATGGAGTGGTAGGTTCCCAAGACCCTCAAGAACCTTTGGGGATGTTTGGTTCTTTTCCTTTAGTTTAGCATTACTTTTCCTGGTCATGCGTGCAAAGAAGATAAGAGGTCCAACTAGCCAGTGCACTAGAATATCATGTGAGAAATGGTTTCACATGCTCACTCAAAGCATGTAGATTAAGACTGATTCCCATCAATTCTGTCACATGATGGTATATACATTAGGTTTTCTAAACTAAGGTGCTTGAACAAGCACTTAATTCTAACTAAATATATCATATTTAATCTAATATATACCATGAAACCATTTCATACTTAAATTATTTATCACAATTAAAGAGAGGTGAAATCAATAAAAAGAGTAGTAGTGCCATTAGTTCCATAACAAGTTTATATGTATTTCAACATCACAAGTATTCCATCTTATTATATGTCAATGATCACCATTCACAAGTATTTATGCATATCAGGAAGATGAATAAGTTGAAGATTACATTTACCATTATTCAACAACAACCAATAACATCTACCACCTTCTGAGTAAAATTATGGGTATTTATACATGATTCTACCTTGATCATTTAGTTACAACATTAATATGAAAATGATGACTTGCCAATAACCATTAACAATAATGAGTCATGACACATAGTTATATTGAATTCATGAAGATATGAGGCTAAATACCCCTATATACCTAATATATACTAGATATATGATGTCATGTGTCTATTTTCTCATGGGTCGGTGCTAGATCCATGATTGACTTATTCTCCTTCGATGCTCACATGAACTATTTCTACCTTTTGCACCCTTGTCCAAGTCATACGCCAATTTTCCAAGTCTCACATCCTCAGTTCCTCCATATTTCCTGTATCCTTATTCTTCATGAATTTATTATTAAATTCCAAGGTCTTCCATGTCTTGGCTTACTTATGTGCTCAGGTTTAATTTTTCACCCATCTCTCACATGCCATCATTACAAAAAATGCTTAGAAGAAAATGATACAAAATTTAGGGTCCAACATTACCCCACACTAAGTCAATAGTTTATCCTAGAATATGTGACCTATTTAGGTCCCTAAGATACCAAAAATTTAGGTCATGTTTTATTGACCTGGCACTTGAGCTCCTCCTAAAGGTTTAATGTATTATGTAGCTTGGAGGTAATTTCTTTAAATTTGCCTTTGAGCCATCTGGTCTCCTCGAGTTGCTTTATAAAATCACTTGCTTGAGTTGTGAAAAGCTCAAGTATGTAATAACATCATTGTGGATGTCCTTAAGAGTTCTAAATTTTATCAAAATGTATCCTTAGAGTGCCATAAAACTGGTGTAAAACTCTTGGCAATGAGTGTTAATCTTAGTTTTGAGTGTCTCCACATCCTAGAATACTTTGGTGCAATGTGCTCTATCCTTTATTGTGAGTACATTCTCATCTAGTTATTGGAATGGGTTTCTTTTGGATGAATCCTAACTTATAAAACTTTGGCAGGTTGCACCAACCTAAAAAAAAAAAACCCATCTTTTATGGAAGTTGTGGCACCCACTCAGGCCAAAAAACTCTTACATATTTCTATGGATTCTATAAATTACTTTGTAGCTCAAGTTTACTCATGCTAGGGGTTGGCATGTTCTTTGTAATTTTGTAATAAAATATTTACCAGGGTCTCCACCTTATCAATAGGTTCATTAGTGAGGGGCATCCATCAATAAGTGTTAGCTCTTGTTGGAAAATTTATTTACATAGTTTTAGAGTCTTTACCTAAGCTACCATCACTACTTCTAGTTAGCATTTGAACTTATCTAATTCCTATTCAAGCTTTATTATTTTTCTCACATTCATATCAGTACAAGGTGATGACCTCTTGATGTTTTTTTTAAAACTAATTAACATCATAGCCTTCTAGAGCATTTTTCCATGTAACTGTGAGAGCCATCTTAATAGGGGCCACACTTGGTCCAATGAAAATTACCTGGTATCCACCCAAAATTATTCAAGAAGATCCATCCCTTCTAACACTAAATCTATGATGGTCGATGGAAGCTCAAAATCTTGTTCCTCATTAAACACATTCATATAAAATGAGAGATCATGTCAAGTTTGATTGGAAGCATCCTCCTTAAAGAAATACCCCCGCATATACAATCATTCTCCAAGGAGGTTTTGCTTGAGATATCATAAAAAAAGAGGGTATTATCCTTAGTTACTTGCTACTACTTCAATTCCTTAGCAGGACCCTTGCCCTTATTTGGATCACACTCGAAGATATTGACATCTAGATCAGTTTGTTGTTGGGAGTTTGAGCCAACATCTTGGTCCCTGACACCTATAGTTGTGTTTCTATTTTCCCCATCTTCGCTAGTGGCATTTTTAGTGTCTATTTTCACATCATTAAGGGAATACTCTTCTTGTTACACTGGGGTTTCTTCTAGCTCGAGGGTGGATTCCTTAGGTTATCTTTTAGGTGATGGATGAGGATTCACTGCACTTTATTTTGATACCCCAACACTTAATTTAGAATGATCCTATCCTAAAGGAATAGAGCTCTATCGGGAAGCATCAATGCCCATTTTTTATTGTTTCACATACATGCCTTAGTATTTGGGAGATGATGGGGCCATCATTTTCCACTTAGGTTGATTGTCTTGTCCACTTCCAGTGGCATTAGGCCTTGGCCTTTTTTTTGTGTTGCCTTCTTTGCACTACTATTTATAGAGAGAGGAAGGGTTTATTTAAGGGAATTTTGGTTACCTAAAGCCTTATTATTAGGATTGAGCATATAATATAACATATGAATATGTCCCCTGATGATAATCTAGTGTGCATTAATATCCGTAATATCCACTTGATCTTCTCCCTATCTGCATTTTCTAGGGTAAACATATAATTACTGAAGAGTATGAGTCTCAACATCAATTTTATCAGCATCAATGCATACCTTGTGCACATCGATAATGTGATTCATAATATTTTTGAAGTATTTGGTAGTAAAAACATATGACAACTTGAGCCACCTGGATAAGTTATATGTGTGCTCTATTTAAATACATGTAAGTGAATGATGATGCATCACATCAAATTGGGGTTGAGTTCCCATTTGCAACAAAAACTCTTTAGGGATGTGCCATTCATTTCTAAATGCCTCCTTTATCCATTCAAACCATCACTTCCTTTTTAGTTTGTGGGAAGGGGAGACGGTGCCCAAAAAATTAAACTAATAGAATCATTCTGTAGGGGACTTTCTCTCTGGTGGGTACACCCACTTCAACTTTTTCTTGATGTATTATAGAACACCAATCTCATCAAATATTAACAAAATAAGAATCATGAACCATGTAAATTTATGGTTTGGAAGGTGGTGGGCCTTCTATGCATCCTCAATAATCTTCTCAATGAAATATAGGGTGCAATTATATTTATGCCCCTAGGCCATTTGGCTCACCATATAGAGGTGCACTTGTCTACCTCTTTCCACCTGTCTCTACCCCAAACTTAGTCATTTACAAGCATGAAGATACCCAAATGGTGGGTTCTAGAGGCTAATTATATACATTTCATGGCCCTCCTTCTTATAGTTTAGTGCTACCACTTCCTTATGGTCTTCCAGATCCACATTAACATCCATACCCAAACATTGTAACCCTATTACTTTGCTAACCCATTGGGTAGTGATTCATATCCTATGCCCTAAAAAGTATAAATACTCCTCATGGATGCATGAGACTAAAAATCTCATCTATTCCATGGGCTTCCCAAAATAAGGAAAGTGAAATAATTGGAAAACTTTGACATCATTCAACCAATTAAAAATTGTGAGGTCATAGGTGATCGAGTTCCTTGTATTTTGGTACTTGACTCCGTAGTATTGCTACAAGTCTCCCTCATTCTTGGGATAAAAATGGTTATAGTTGAGCACTTAATATGAGGACTCCTTGGACTCCCACTCTTATCCACACAAAACTAAATCTAGGTGTTGCATTTCTTCAATCAACATAAAGGGTGGAGGTGGTGTTGTGGAATTATTTCCCCCCTTGTACATCATTACTAGTTCAGTCTTCATGTATGTTTTTGTGCTTGTTGTGCCATGTTCTCTAATTGCACACTAGACTCAGTAGGGGTTTCTTTCTAAATTAGAACAAGTTATCCTCCTACACCTTCATACTCTTCCTCTTCAAGTATGACTAGTAAAGGTTCATTTTTTTGGGCCTTATATTTGGACACATCGCCCTCCGAGGAGTAACTATTTGACTCTTATAAAAGAATATGTGTTTCCTAGTTTGAATTTATTTAGATTTTTTCCTTAATGTCTTCTAATGGTAGATGCCAATACCTACAACTTGAAAAATTCTCAACAATGTTACTTCAATCATAATTTCACTATTTTCCTTATTCACAATCATCTCCTCACTTCTCAGTTTTGAATTTGTTATTGGATTTTGATGAATGCTTCTTCTTGTGGCTTAAAAATTCTTTGCTTGGGACCTGTAAGTTCAAAAAAATTCAATAGTAAAGTATTAAAATGAGGACCTTCTAACTTTATATAGTTTTGAGGACTTGCATACATTTATTCTCCCATACCTTCATCCATTATTTCACTCATTAATGTTCTCAAATGGTATGCCACAAATTCTATTTAGCATGCTTTCCATTATGATTAACACTTTATCCATTTAATACACCCAACCCATCCTCACGATTTCCTCATAGTGCATGCCAATTGTAAAAAGATTTAAATTTCCATTCTCCAAGGTGGGAACTACTTTTTCCTTCCTAACCCATTCGTAATGGTTTTTCCTTTACCACTCTTTTTCAACACTTCAGGTCATGCACCGCCTCTTGCATGAATTTATTTCTCCTTATATGCCTCCATTTTCACACCCATTATGTGTATGTTTCCCTTGTGCTTTCTCTTGAACATTCACTTGTGATTTCATTTGTGCTTTTGATTATGTGCATAACCACTATGCATGTTGATCTTCACTTACCTTTCCTATGCACGATTCCTTCCAAATTTTACTTTACATGCTCCATATTTACATTAATCATCTTTAAACCTACACCACACTAAAATGTTTTCATGGTCTTCCATGTGCATGACCAAAATAAAAACAAAGGAGAACCATGTGTTGAACTAAACCTAAACAAAAGGCATGTAACCAATGCATTTATTTATTGGAAAATAAAATAAAAGGATAAACTAATCTAGTGACACACACCTTATTGAGAATTCTTATAAATATTACATGGAAAAATATGGCCAAAGTTGATTACAATTAAAATGACCTAGAAGAAATTGGGCATCTAATCGTCTTAACTTGAATGCTCTAGTAGGATGGATGTTATGAATGATGAATAGACCATCCCAATGGACGTGAATTTTACCAGAGTGGTGAGCGACCTTAGAATCATAGATAAATACATGCATACTGGGATAAAAGGTTTTGTTTTTGAGATGTCTATTATGTCAGGATTTCTGCTTCTATTTTTCAACTCCTTAACTCCAATGTGCAAGAAAGCGTGATTCATCTAACTGTAATAAAGTGTCAAGGAAAATTTTTAGATATTCTTCATCATCAAGCCAACCAACTCATGCAATACATTATAAGGAACAAGAACCTCCACCAATAGAATTGCTTCAATGCTAAAGACAAGATACAAATGAGTATTTTTGTTCAATTACTTGTATATGGTTTGATATACCCATAAGATTGCAAAAACTTGATCATCCCAATTAGTGAAACCGATATTGTAAATCTTTATCAATGTGTGGCCCATGATCTTGTTAAAAATTTTAGCATTACCATTAGCTTGAGGGTGCTATAGAGGTGTCTTATGGTGCACAATCATGAACTCGGCTAAGAGGATGTGTATCATTTCATTGAGGAAGTGAATGCCATGATCACTTATTAAACTTAAAGGGCACCCATATCTAATGATGATATTTTCCCAAAGGTATCTAATAGTAGTTATAGTAGTACAATCATGTGTGGCACTTCTTCAACTTAGTGTGTGAGGTAGTTGGTGGTAGTAATGATGGAGCACTGTTGGTTCATCTTGTAGTAGGGGTAATGGGCCCAATAAAATTGATAACTCTTTTTTGAAAAGGTTCATGAGCCAGGATTGGATGGAGAGGCACAACATCTGGTAGTTTGGTTTTCCTACTCTTTGACAGATATCACATTGGCACACATAAGCTTTGGCATCTTTGAACATGATGAGCCACCATAAACTAGACAGGAGTAACTTGCATACCGTTATATCACTATTATAATGTCCTTTGGAAACACCCTCATGGACCTTTCAAAAGATTTACATGCATTCGTGCTACATAAGACTTATGTTTAACACCTCATCCCTTCCTAATTTGTACATGTCTCTACCAATAAGCTAGAAAGGTGTAGCACGTACAACTAATTACTTTTTCTCTTGGGTGTTAAGATGGTCTGGTGTGGAACTTGTTGCAATAAAATCAACTATTTCTTCCAATTTTTAGGGCACACATAACTTGAAAAAGTTATACATTATGTAAATCATTCTCTATAGCATGTGTTATTTCACCATAATCAATATGCAAGAGGTGGTCGGGACCAAATTTCACTTTGCCAAGTTTTACAACCATGGAGAATTAGGGCTCCTGAAAGAGATCAATCTAACAATAGATTCATCTATGCAACACTGGTTTATTCACAAGGTACTTAATCACCTCATGATCTATAAATAATGTGAAAGGAGTGGATAATAAGTACTGGTGGAATTTTTGAAGTGCATATACCATGGATAAGGCTTCCCATTCTATGGTAGAGTAAATTTTCTTCACTGGTGTTAGCTTATGACTAGAAAAATATATAAGATGATCTAGATTCCTTTCATGAGGATGCACAAGGATAGTTCCCACATCCATGCCAGAAGCATAGATGTGTACATTAAATGGTGTCATCTAATTGGGAAACTAGAGGATGGGTGAAATTAATAAATTTTACTTCAAGGTCTTGAATACCTATTGATATCATTCAGTCCAGAGAAAGAGGCCATTTTGTTTGAGTAATTCTTATAATGAAGATTATATATTTGCATAATTATGAATGAACTTATGATAATAGCCTATGTGACCAAGGAAGGTGTAGACCTCATGTTGTGTGGTTAGAGGTGAGAGTTGAATAATAATTACAATCTTGGCTAGATCCATGAACAGTCCATCTTGATAAATGATGTGACCTAACATGATCCCAAAATGTGTGGCAAAGATACACTTTTTCAAGTTCAATTAAATCTTAAGTTTTTGACAACACTCAAGTATGAGGCACAAATTGGCACAGTGGTCATGTACCAAGCCATACACAATCCAATCATCTTGACAGACTTGAAGGAACTTGTGGATGAAATATTTAAAGGCTTCTACCATAATACAAGAGAAGACTGTTGGTGCATTCTTTAAGCCAAATGGGTCATAAATTTATACATAAAATACCCCCATTCAGTGGCAAAAGTGGTTTTTGCCTTGTCTTCCTTAGTAATTGATAACTGGTGATAGCCTAAAAATCCATCAATGAAGGTATAGATTTCATAACTAGTGACACCTTCCAAAATATCCTTTATGAATGGTGTTGGAAATAGGTCCATGACACACACAACATTTAACTATCTATAATCCATGTAAGTGCATATTCAATCATATTTATTGATGTTAATCACCATGGGGATAACCCATTTAGATTCATCAATGGGTGTGATAACCCTGGCATGCAACATGCCATAAATTTATTCTTTAATGCACATGTGCAGATTAAGATTCATTTGATATGGTCACTTCTTGATTGGGTGAGCATCCTCAACCAAATTGATGTGCATTTTTCCCAATGATAGTTGCATGGGAAAATATATAGATATTCCTGTAGAAGTTAAAATATTTTAGCCAATTCTATTTCATACTAGTAATTTCCTATAGTATCCATCTTGGAGGTGTCTTTTGTGCCAATATTATACTAAACTACTTGGAACAACACAGAATAGGGTTTCTACTTAGATGACATATTATTTATCACATCACATGCCCCATATTTTGTAGGTAAGTTTAAATGATCAAACTATGATTTTGGGGGATCAGTGTCAGTATCCTCATCAACTTAACATACAACCTTCTACTTACCCTTCTAGATCTGTTCCCTATTGTTATATTTGGAAGGTGTGTTGCATTTGAACTAAATTATGTTAGGAGTATCAAGTTCTTAGAATATAAATAAGTCATCCTCAATTTCACCATGCATGGTCCCTATTCTATCTTCAACTAGTGCTTGATTGCCTAATACTGCTTGATGAATCACTTGTAAGGATAAGTTTAGATCTGATTGGGGTGAAGAGAATGCAAAGGTGGTGAGCAGGCCATGTTTGATGCATTCCTAGGTATCCATATCTAGGTGTTTCTCTTGATGAACATACCACAATCTATCCTAAATGTGTAAAGTTTCATAAAATGCATGTACCCATAAGGATTTTGGTCAAAATGTATCATCAGCATTCCAAACATTCTCACAGGTGGCTAGATGGTTGCCTAAAGACTCAATACCATTACAACTAAGTGAAATATAAACTTGATTATCATGGTGAAAGTGATGATACAATACAACATGTACTAGTTCCCATGTTAACAACCGATATTGATGAGGAACCCACCAATGGGAAACTATTATTTGAAGTACAATAGGGAGTGCACACATACGTTAATCTTCAAAAGCGTAGTAAACCTATAATTGTTATAAATAATCCCAAACTTATATTTGGCCATGAAACCTAGGTGTTTGATTCAATTGAAAAGGTGGTGCATTCATTAGGTGCCCACCAATGAGTTGAATAGACTTATAGTGCTTAGGTAGTTTACGTGGAGTATTTATTTGTTGACCAACTACAGTATAACCTCATCTCATGAGGTCATATTCTTTATCTGCCCAATGTTCACAAGTAATGATGGTAGTGTCAGAGATGGGTTGTGCATCTCCCTAATGAAGTAGACCACTAGGAGTAGGATCTACCTATTTATTTCCTTGCATTATTATGTTATAAATATGGTTGAGGTCCTTATCAACATCAAATCGTTCTATATAAGGGGGAGCTTGATCTTTATTGAGAGGAATGACTATGCATTGGGTGTCACTCTCAAAACTGATGTAGTGCTTCTTAAAACATAAATCAACATTATTGGCATAGCACATTGATCAACCCAATAGATCTAGAAAATCATCAGCTTCAACCAATTCAGTTACTTCAAAATCACCTTTAAAAGGGACACCCACAATGCCAATGGTGGCATATTTGAGAAATCCTATAAGCACTACCTGAGTCATGTTGGCCATAAATATAACATGTGGGGAGGGTTTCAAAGTGGGTCTCCCCATATTCCTTCAAGCATCCTTCATAATAACATTAACTTATATGCTAATATCCACTAGTATATCTCGGATCATTCATCCATCAATAGATGCATTTACCATGATCTCCTTATCACATTTGACATTTGTTTCGCCATAGGATTCTTATCAATGTGCATGGTTCAAATAATAATTTTTAGGAGTCTTGGTTGTCTATTATCATACCCAGTTCTTTAAGAGGTGAATGCTGTTTTCATCAAGGATTAGTTTACATAGCTCTCAAAATTCATCTTGCCTAGATTCTGTTGAGATAGTTTATTTTTCCATGTTAGTGTGCATGGTTACATATTCTAATTTAAAAAATCAATTTCAACTTGTAAATCATGTACCAAGGCCATTATGTCATGCAATACATCTTTAAAAAAATTAGCATCAGGGTAGTGTTAAGCATGTGGTTCTTCACACCGAACCTTCTTCATAGGTGGAACTGAAATGGGTTAGGTAAGAGTACCACTTTATGTATAATATTTACCTTAGGTCCCATTGGTGGGGTGGTAGGACATGGTCTCTACTGATCATTTTAATTTTTGGCAACATGAATCATCCCAACGCCCCTTTCATTATGCTCTTTGGTGATAGCCATATATAAGTTAGGGTATTCTTCTAGATGATGCTCATTATTACAAAAGGCATAAGTTAGGTAAAGTAGGAAATCGTGATGATATTGGTGTAGATATCCACACTTGTAATAAGTCTTGGGTGGAAAACAACCACCCTTCACCCATTGCCATGTCCTCGACCTTGAAAATATTATCCTCTACCAGATTCTTGATTATTAGCAACATAAATTTGGCAAGTCCCTCTTGTGCATTCTTCATGGATCTCATTAATGACTTGAAAGTCATTAGTATCATGCATATACACATCACATATTTTATAATATAGTGACACTTTATCCTAGATAATGTGTTAAATCAAATAACAATTACTTGCATCATGATCTTATTGGCATATCTCACAAGACTATTTTGTTACAATGCGAACATTCTTCTATGGGTGGTTATTCCTATTATGGCCCTCTACTTTGCAATCAACACACCATAAGCTAATGTGGGTGTCATGATCATTATTGGTCATTAGTTTCTCTAGCTGAGAGGCCAAAACATCAATCTAAGCATTTATAAATGGGTTGATACCCTTATCTATACTTCCCATAGCTTCAGTGTGGAGAGTAGTTTTTAGTGCCTAATGCGAGTTAGTAAAGGTCTTTTGGGAGAGAGCTCAATGAAATGGAAGCAACAACCCTCCCAAAAACCATTGAGCATGCTATGTTGAGTTAATCTCAAATGATATTTTTAAAATAATCATTTTGAAATGTGTATCATATTCACACACACTCTCAGTGGTATCTTGCTTTATGTCATTTAAAATAATGATGCTTTGTTTCTCAAACTCAGGAATGTTAAACTCCTAAAGGAATGTATTTTTTAATGTTTCATAACTCACAACTGCTTGCTGAGGGTCAAATTTTTGGTGTCATTTGTGTGAAAAATCTACCAAAGTAGTGGAAAATTGAGTAGCCTTTCATTATGAAGAAGTGATCCCTCATGCTTTCCAAATAAGTTCACATTTATGAACATGTTCCATCACATTTTTGACACCTTGATATTCAGGGAGATGAAGTGTCATCTCATAATACACCATAGGTGCACTTGGTGGTTATAGTGGACCTTGTTATGGAGTTCCTCTATCTCCTCCTAAACTCTATGGTGGAGGTTCACTACTACCTCCAACACTGTTGCCTAATCCTACTCCAACAAAACCATCGTTGGTGCTTCCTTTCATGCTTCCTATAGTAATAGTTACACCACAAGTAGTGGGTGCTGAGGAAGGTTAATTTATTGTGGTTGGCCATGTAGTTTGTCCCCTATTGATATTAGGTCTACTTGGCATTCCAAGTTGAGACATAAATTGTATTTGTAATGGAAAATTCAATGTTAAAGTTAGATTTTTATGTTGAACTTGTACTCCTAAAGAATCCTCAACTAGCTTAGCTTCAGATTTTTTAGACTCTACACTATCACTATCCCAGTTTATTAAAATAATTATATCAAACTCAAATGCACGAGCATGCATTGTGGTAGGGGAATTGGGTCTATCGGGATTGGGTTTCACTATCAGTGCCTATCATGGTTCTTTCACGCATACCTATGTTATTGAAGGGAATGATCCTTTGGGTAGGGGTAATCATTATGCTTATCCATTCTCCTACGGATTCCCATGACACTTCTAGTATCCTCCCATTGACCCTTGGGTTTTCTTCCTCTCATAGCCTTATTCCTGTCCTCATCATAGTTTTACTTGCTCCATTCAAGTAGCCCAACTTCCATACTGAACTCCCAATATCATGATAATGCATACCCATCCATTTCCCTACCGGTCCTACTGCTCATGCATGAGAGAGTTTAGCCATCCATAGAAAAGTTTTCAAGTCCAAAATTGACCATAAGTTTTTTAATCTATGAAGAGAACTATGTGATATACCTTCCTCATGGATCTCTTAAGAATTTGAGCTATGTTTCTTTTGGGAAAGATTATGTGAGATCATGTATCCCAAAATATAACTTTTAAGTTTTCCTTTCCACAAGATGTGTACTACAATGACCAAATGAATTCTAACTTATCTAGGGCCATCTGATGCTCTATTGACTAGGAAGCCTTCCACCCATAATTTCTTGAACAATTTTATGCATATACTGAAAGCCAAGCATATTCAATACTCTCCAAAGAAAGTTGCTAAACCATTTTCTTACCATCGTTCTAATAAGTACAATGGGTCCCAACAATGAAACCAAAATTTTAGGCTATTTTCCTTTAGTTCAGCATTAATTTCCCTTGTCATGCACATAAAGAGGATAAGAGGTCCAACTAGCTAGTGCAATGGCTTATCACCTGAGAAATGGTCTCGTGCACTCACCCTAAGCACGTGACTTAAGACCGATTCCCATCAATTCTGTCGCATAATGGTATATACATTAAGCTTTCTAAACTAAGGTGTTTGAATAGGCACATAGTTATAAATAAAGATATCATAGTTAAGCTAATTCATACTATGAAACCATTCTACAATTAAGCTATTTATCACAAGGAAAGGGAGGTGAAAATCAAGAAAAAGAGTGGTAGTACCATTATTTCCATAACAATTTTATATGTATTTTAACAACACAAGAATTCCATCTTATTATATGTCAATGATCACCATTCACAAGTCTTGATGCATATCAGTAACATGAATAAGTTCAAGATTACATTCAACATCATACAACAAAAACAAACATCAAAAACCTTCTAAGTAAAAATAGGGATATTTATACATGATTCTACCCCAATCAATCAATTATAACATTAATATGAAAATGATGAGTTGCCAACAATAATTAAAAATAATGAGTCATCGCATGTCATTACATTGAATTCTTGTATATACAAGCCTAATTACCCATATATACCTAATCTATGATAGATATATGATTCCATGTGCCTATATTTTCATGGGATAGTGCTAGATCTATGTTTGAATTATTCTCCTCCGGTGCTCGCATGAACCATTTCCTTAATATTTTCCACCTTATGTGCCCTTATCTAAGTCATACACCAATTTTTTGAGTCTTGCATCCTCAGTTCCTCTATGTTTCTTTTGTACCAAGGTCTTTCATGCCTTTGATTTATTCCAATCCTATTTTTACTTTCATAGGCATCTCTCCTTCGCCATCTTGCCAAAAAGCACTAAGAATAAAATGATACAAAATTTAAGGTCCAATAGGGGATTTATGAGGCTAACTGGTTACTATCACAGGTTTGTCAAAAATTATGGTAGCATCACAATCCCACTCACATCCTTTTTGAATAAAGATTCTTTATAGTGGATTGATAAAACTACAAAGGCATATGAATAGTTTAAAATAGATATGTGCATAAATCCAGTTTTGGTTGCTCCTGATTTTTCTAAAACTTGTGTTTTGGAATGTGATGCATTAAGATATGGCATGGGAATTGTACTCATGCAATAATCCAAACCACTTGAATTTGAGAGTATCCAACTAAAGGGAAATAATAGGCTCAATCCAAGCTATGGGAAAGATATGATGGATATTTTACGTGCAGTCAAGTAATGGAGACCTTATTTGATGGGTAGTCACTTTTAGGTAAAGATTGAACATGATAGTCTCAAATATTTTTTGGATTAATGATTGTCTTCTGAATAAAACCAAAAAATGGTGACTAAAATTTTATAATATGATTTTTAAATAGTATATAAGAAAGTAAAAGCTAATTTGGTGGCAAATACACTATCCTAGCGGGATGAATTAATTGATTCATTGTTATGTGCAATGACCATTTGGTAGGAAACTTGGCTAGAGGAAGCAAGACCAAAATGGGAGAATGACAATGCTACCCATGATTTGATTCAAAATCATCAACATGGTTCTGGGGGATATGAAAAATTTACATGCAAGGGGAATGCATTATGGTATAAATATATATTATACCTATATATTCTCTCCTCAAACATAAAATATTTTAGGAACTTCATGCATATCCAATAGGAGGTCACTCAAGATTTTTGAAAACATATCATAGAATTAAGCAAGATTTATTTTTGGAATGAATTAAGGGGGTTGTCCAAAAATATGTGGCTAAATGCATGGTATGTCAACAAAACAAAGGTGAAACCATTAAGACCCTAGGTCTTTTGTAGCCTTTATCTATCCCTAGCCAATGTTAGGAAGAGGTTTCCATGGATTTCATTACTGGGTTACCATGGTCTAAAGGTAAAAATTTTATCATGGTAGTTATGGATCGATTCACCAAGTATGCTCATTTTTGTTCCTTATCACAACCATTTGTTGCTAGTATAATAGCTTCTATTTTTCTCAATATAGTTCAAAAATTGCATTGTACTCCAAAAACCATTGTAAGTGATCGAGATCCCATATTTATTAGTAGCTTTTGGACTAAATCATTTGCATGTTTGGCACCCAATTGGCTCTTATCTCATCCTATCATCCTCAATATGATGGAAAAATAGTGATAGACAATAAATGTTTACAATGGTATTTCCATTTTTTGTTTTTGACAAATAAGATAAATGGGTTCATTGGTTTTCACTTGCTAAATAGTGGTATAATACTTCTATTCATAGTTTGTCCAAAATGTATTCCTTTGTGCCCTTGTATGGATAACATACCCCATCCATCACTTCAACCTTGAAGGTCCATCCCAAGGTTTGAGTTGTTGATGAACATATTCACCATAAACAGGTGGCACTCACCAGTTTGTGAGAAACTTTAGCCATAGCATAAAATCAAATGAAGCAACAAGCGGATCAACACCATAGTGAGTAACATTTTGACATAGGTTATTGGGTCTTTGTACAATTAAAACCATACAAAAATATGTATCTAAATCAATATAAAAAGGATAACCAATTATCTCTTAAGTATTATGGCCCTGATTAGATCTTGCAAAAAATTGGTAGTGTAGCTTACAAGTTGGAATTCCCCTAGTCCACTCACATACATCTGATATTCCATGTATATTATTTGAATAAGTTATTTGGACACAAAGTTTATACTCAAAATGAGTTAGTTAAATTGGATGAGGAATGTAGGGTTATTTTATATCCTAATGATATCCTTCAAACGCACACTAAGCAACTACGAACCAGAGTGATTAAGGAGTATTTGATCAAATGAAAGATTTTTTTTTATGAATATGCAACATGGGAAGACAAAGCATTCCTAAAACAACATCTGAGGTTGATTCAACATCAAGGACAACATTATTTTAAAAGGGAGGGGTATGTTATGCCCTTAACCTATGGTATGTCTAGGGATATGTGTGGTTGACTTGTGGCTTACATACATCTTATATTATCTTGTCACATTTCTCTATGTTCTTAGGAAGGTTGACCAATGGAATAACCATGGCTAAATAGACTATATATAGGAGGTATTGGTTAGCATTTCATCATCGTATTGCGAATTATGATATTATGCATTATTGTGGAGGTTACCCCCTCAAAGTGGCTCAGTTATATTTATCAAACATTATGATCTTATATTAATTATTGTTGTGGACCTATTATCTCTACTCTCAAAGTGATTTATAGTGACATGGTGTTTAATGCTATAATGTGTAGATTCTTAGACATGAGGCTAAAACAAGAAAAGTTACAACATTGGATATTAGCTACTTAGAAAGACTATTATTTGCCTACTATAAATTTCATTTCTAATGATTTCTTCCAGATTTTATCTCATATGGAAAGGGTCTGATATTTTATTTTTCATCACAGTACTTGGTTTTAGGGCTCTAGGGGATTTGTTTATATTCCCTTGGTCCCATTTATTTTTATGTGAAGTTGAAAAGATTACTAAAATCCCAATATGGGTTCATATTTATAGATTCCCATTAGTTCTAGATAATGAAAAATGATGAGATTTATGGCTGGTGCATATGGGGATTTCATCAAAGGGGAAGAGGTTAATAGAGACAATCAAAAGTATGCATAAATGTGTAAAAATTCATCTAGTGAAACCCTTTACTCTCATGGTTCATATCGTCTCTTATATCAAATCACAGACCTAGAATCTATAGTATGAAGGCTTACATTTTTGTTACTTTTGGTGTAAAAAATTGGACAAAAGGATTTTTGTTGCATCCTTCAGCATGGTAGGAGAAATATGTCAAAATCCAAGATATAGAAGAAAAACATAGTGACCCCAATACTGATTTCATTTATCAAAGTGATGGAAAATTATTTCAAAAGGAGGACAATGAAGAACATTTGGCTACACTACAGGTGGATAAAGGAAGGCATAACAAATATGTGATGGATACATGTGCTATATAAAAATCTTCTAGAATTGCAACAAAGGTTACTACTCTTGCAGGCAAATCTTCAAGTTTCAAAAGTAAAGGTTTAGTTTCATTAGTAAAATCTTCAAGCTCCATAATAATAGAGTTAAATCCCAAAACATTGGTGTTGGGTTTTATAGTATTAGACTCTAATGTTGCTACCTTAGCCTCTGAAGTAACTGACAAGGGTTTAAAATGCCCCCTTTTACAACAATATTTTGGTGGTTGCAAAATTAAAGGAGGATACTTAGGAATGTCAATATTTTTTGGCTACCCCAATCGTAACAAGGATTTCATAAACCACTTTTGTTTGTTCTCCTCAAATTAATAAGAAGCATAGTAGGTAAGTAATATTGGAGAGGCTGAATATAGAGGCTTTGGAAGTTGTTGGCGATGGATCTCAAACAATGTTAGAAAAATATTCCCTAATCAGAGAAGGATAGTCTTGGCTCTACTTTGTTAAATTATTTACACTATGTAAAGTGAGCTTAGAGGTATGATTTAGTATGTTTATTCCTTGTGTATTTTAGGATTTGCTTCTTTTTTTCCCCTAGAATTTTTTTTAAGTTCATATTATAAAAATAATAAATTACATTTTGTTGATGCAACCAAGCACATTCAAAAGGAAAAACAAGAACCAAAAGCACTAAAACAAAAAATGATAAAAGAAATGATTCATATACCTAGTAATAACCATTTCCCATTTGGAACACCAAGTAGAACCATCATGAAAGTATGGGGAAATAGGCCACAACCATCCACTCAACCAAAAATACATAAAATCAGCCAAGCTCCCACAAAATTGAAAGCAAAGCTACAAGAAAAATAACCAAGACAAATAAAATATTAAAAATAAACAATTTCCCCATGACTAAATTTTGAGATGAACTACCTCCTCAAATCTCCCATTATCCTGGACCACTCAATCCCCCATCACAGAAAGATTTGTTTCTAACACATATTCCCTATCTCTAAATTCATTTAATATCTAAATGTCCTCCCCTAATAGTAACCCCTCCTTTAAGATAAAATATTCCATCATATTTAATTCCCTATAAACATAAAAGAAAGATATGTCTTCAAATGAGAGCAAAATTTTCTTTATTTGAGTGAAAAGAGGCTGTTGACCCAGATTTTCAATTTTATATAATCCCTTCATCCAGTTGATGACTATCTCATAGTCCCCAAAGACCTATAATTTTTTAACTCTTCTATTCACTATTAAAATAATAAGAAGCTTTAGATCCATAAGCTACACAAATTTATTTGAACCCCTTCCCAAATCTACCCTGAAGCGAATGTAGTAATTTGAATTAATAAAGAGGATTCTACCAACTTCAAAAACATGAGTGCCTTGACATGTACCATCAAATTAACCCCACGCTCTAGATTAGTCAATGGGAGGATGAAACAACAGTTGTGACATCTTTATCTTAGATATAAATTTGAATTTCTAAAAAATGATCTAATTTTGGAAAGGTATTGTAAAGTAGGGATAGTTTTACCTTGAAAGATGCTAACATTACTAGCAATCCAAATACCCCAAGACATAATGAAGGGTAATGGCTTGAATTTTTTTAGACTTGGATTCTCATACCACCTCTCAAAATAGTCTTCCACAGTAACACCCTATCATATGCCTCTCAACCCTATCAAACCCTACAAACCAACCCAAATCTTAATTGTATAAGGACATGTGATGAGAATATCGTTCATAGTCTATGAAACATGAAAGTACAAGTTATAATGACCTGATCCATGCCAACTCTATTTTTTTTAAACCTCCTAGGTGAGTATTTTTTACCTTATAGATAACCACATAAATAATTTAGACTTTAAAGGTGCTTTTATCTTCCACAATTTTTGTCACTACCTGGATTCCTCTCCAATATCTAAATTTGTAAAGTTAGTCTTATATCCTAGCTTCATAGTGTATTCACTCATGGATAGATTCTTAGACCAAACCAGTTTGTCTATCTCATTACTTAAACTGGCACGACTCCATTTCGATCTCTTCATAAAATATTCCCATCTAGCTTCATCCTCTCCATCCTAGGTGCCAAATGTTTGTGGAGCTTTGATCCACACCTTGAGCCATGTTTGAAATAACTAAGCCAACCAATGTATTAATCAATCCCTTAGGCAAGATATAATCATCACCAAATCTGACCCAAGGATCAATCCCCACATTGATTTTGGTCCCATTTCCCACCTTCTAGATTAACCAATTACCAATAAGTGGAAATGATTGAACAATGGATGTCCACATAATGAATGCATTGTGGTTATGTTTATCAGGGCTTCTAATCAACTCTTCAACATTAAGAGGTTTGATATATTTTGAGTGATAATTTGATTCCATAACCAAACCTTTGAGATAAACCTCTAAAGGCTTTTTTAATCCAAAGCCTTACAAAAAAGATGGATATTTTAGAGGCCCCATTCTCCAACCTCCTTAAGCTTAGTGACGGATTGCCATTTGAACAAAGAAATACCTTCCATTTCCTTCTTACCAATCTAAATAAATTTGAATTTATTTTTATAGATCTTCTCTAAGACACCATTTGGAATGTGTGATAATGATAGCTAATAAACTAAAATAGCCTCCAGGACCAACTTCATAAGGGTAAGTATACCCCCAAGAGAAAGCCATCTATTACACCAATAATTAATTGTCTTTTCTATATTTTTGATTATCCATTTCCATTCATTTTGTGCATAATCCTTTGGCTTCAGATAGAAACCCATATACTTGAAACCAACTCGAAGGTCAATACATTGAAAGGGAAAAATATCTATATCCCAATTGATCTGTTACACCTCCAAATAATTAAAAAAGATGTAAGACTTATGTAAATTTAATTCCATCCTTGTAGCCACACTAAATATATCAAATGACTCATTTAAAGTTATGATGTCCCTTCGATAGCTATCATAAAAAAGTAGCACATTGTCCACAAAAATTAAATGAGTAATCAAAATGGTCCTAACAACCTTAAAACCCTTGATTTTACTAGTCCTCTTGGCTTCTAGGATCATTTGACCGAGCCCCTCAATAATCAATAAAAAGAGTAATGGTGAAAGAGGATAGCCCTGCTTCAAACTATGAATAGGTATATATATTTTGAAATAAAGCCATTAATTAATAAGGAAAAATAAACAAAGGTTAGACAACCCATTATTCGATTCACCATCTACAAACAAAATCTAATATAAATCAATATTAATCTCAAATAAAGCTAGCTTGTTTGATCATAGGCCTTGGATAAATCCAAATTCATAACAATTGTCAATAAATTCTTATTTTTAGGGAATGTAGTCCCTCCTGAGCCACTCCTATGATGTCATGAATTTGTTTTCCATGTAGAAAGCTAAATTATTAATTTGAAATGGTCTTAGAAAATAGCCTCTTAACCCTAATGGAAATAGTTTTTTTTATGATCTTATACATGGAATTGCATAATGAAATAGGCTTAAAATCATCAAAAGAGGCCAATGTGACCTTATTCAGAATGAGTGAAATTAAGATAGAGTTAAAAAACCCCAGTATCTTCCCAAATCACCTTGATTATTCCACCACCCTTAACAGGTCCCCAACAACCAAATAAAAAAACCCACTAAATAATTTCACGGTGGACACATCGGGACAAGTACTTATGTCCTTTTAGAAGGTAGTCATGACATACCACAACTCTTCCTTTGAGACTTCCTCAACACATATCCCATTTTATTCCTCATTAACAAAACTAGGGATGAAAGAAGCAATTTTAACAATCTCTACTATGTTAGCTCTATCGGATTCCTTATACAAATTCTCAAACTGTGATACTCCTATTTTAAAAATCTCTTTGAAAGATCACAATGTGGAAATGTCATCCTTTCTCATTTCTCAAATAGTATTTTTGATTTTGCAATGATTAGAAAAACTATGAAAAAAAATTGTGTTTTCATCTTTATTTTCCAACGACAAAGCTTTGCTTTTCAATCTCCACTAAGCTTCACTATCTACCAATAGTTTCCTCTTCTTAAGCTCCACTTCATTTATCCCTTTTTAGTAGTCTCATCATAAACCAATTCAAAGTCCTAGCCATATAAATATGTGATCATCTATTCCATGATAGTTAAATCATGTTCAACTTCTTTACATTGAAGTTAACTCATTTGACCAATACTTTTTAATCTTTTCAGATTAGCTATAAATTGGAGACTAATCATCTCCTTGGAAATGGCATCAAAGGCTACCCACTCATCTTTAATTATCTTAATGAAGTCATCCTTCTTCAACGAAGAAGGATTAAATTTAAAAGGGATTAGAGTCTTACAATCCTCCCTTTCGATATGGAGTAAAATGGGAAGATGATCAGAATCTCCACCTGATGATACCCAAGATCTAATACCCTCAAATCCATTAAGTAAATAATCATTGATTAAAAACCTATGGAAACATTTGGCCACTCTAGTAGAACCAACTTTCATGTTCCTCTAAATGAGAACCAACTTAATAGGCTCCATATCCACAAACCTAGCCTCTTCAAATTAATGTGAAAAGTATTCAACGAAATGGTCTATTTTAGTGATATCTTCCCACTCTTTAGTTATTTTGGTGGTCAAATTTAAATCACCTCCAATAATGGTATTAATAGATCAAAAAATAATTTGATAAAAAATATCCTCCAAATAACCCACTCTCTCTTCATAAGCCCATAAATATTTTCCATTGAGAAAGATTTCCCCAGCTCTAAGGAGAATTTACAAATCAATGCTAGAAATAATTTTTTTATATCTGGCTAGTCTCATGTTGTTATCTTCCATCTCGAGACTAATCCCCCAAAGCTCCTAGCAGAATCCACGACCAAAAATTCCCAATATTTCAAAAGTTTAGATAAGTCCCCAATAACCTTTGTCCCTTCCTCCTTCATTTCTTTAATCAAAACCATGTTTGGCTTATGAAGGTATACCAACCTCTTTAGGGTAGTCCTTTTTATTGGGTTACCCATCCATGTTATGTTAAGGGACATAATGATCATGTGTTACACCTCTCAGGGGTTCGCCCCACTCTAAGGGCTCCTAAAAGTTTTTTTTGATTTCCCTATAAAATTTCCATTATAGCTTTGGAATGTCCAAAATAAAATTTAGATGTCTGACCTCTACCCAGATTAGAACTCTTCATCAACAACAATCTACATATGGCTCCTTCAATTTTCACATCTACCACCAGTTGTCGAGACTTAAATGGATTTCTTAGTTGATCTAAAATAACTAAAGATTCAGTTTATTCCATACCAGATAAATCCTCATGTGACCTAACAAACATTCTGGAACTGTCACTATTTTAATATCTCCATATTCTATCAATATGGCCTCTATATATTCTTGTGATCTCCCTTTGATCCCAAAATTAATTCCATCACCTCTTTTATTTTTTCTGGTCTTTCTCCCCCAAAATTCCTTATATATCTCCCTCTATGGTATTCTCTTAGAAATATCTAAACAAATAGTCTCCCTCCTCTCTAAAATTTTTGAAGTGTCCAATCTCTTATCCATAAGATGGGTAAGCTGAGTGATGTTGAGGTCCAATAACATCACATCCTGCACATATGCATTCTGATAGTGCCTCAAATCATTTAATGGCATGTATAATGGAGAATACATCATATTAAATCCCTCCCCCTTAATTAAGCCCACCGATGGTTAAATTTTCTTCAAATAAATATGGAACCACCCATTCCATCGATCTCGAAACCCTGCTATCTACCTCCAATTGATAACCAAGAGGCACTTCACTAATAACCTTGTTATTCCCCTGAATCTTTATATTTGAAGATGAATTCCTCTTATAGTCTTTGTGATTGAAAGGAAGAGAGAATTAAATTACTAAATGACCATAAGCATGACATCTATCAAACCTAAAAGGAATGCCCACATAGTCTAGGGATTATGTATGTTTCCAACTACCATATTCCAATTCTATCTCCTCTTCTAATCCCTCCAAATCTAATTCAGCCAAAATTTTGGATACTATCCTAAAAGAAATCTTAAAATAGCTGATATCCACCTTGATAAAAAAAACCCTAAGTTGTCCCATATGGCCTTAAATACCTCTTCATTTAATAACTCCAAAGGCAATGCCATAAGCTTAACCCAAACAGGTTGTGTCAAATAAATCTCCATGTGAGGATCAAAAATTAATGAACACTTATTTAATGATAAGGGGACATACCCTTAAAAGTTTTATTAAAATTTTGAACATCTTCAACATAATTAAAAAAGAATGTGAGCCATACCATCACCAATATATGGAATATTAGAATATATCCAAACACTAACCTCCAGTATTGAGCCAACCATTGTTCTAAATTCTTTCCCAAGATTCTTATCCCAAAAAAACAACCCATCAAGGTAGTGTTCACCAACTCCATGATTTTATCCATCTTGACATCCTCCCCTAGGACAAGGTTTACTCGCTTCCCTTGAACCTTCACACACCTTTTTCCTATCCTCCTCTAAGCTAATTTGGAATAAATAAAATTCTTTTCTTCCATAAATTTAGGAAGATCAACCTTATCTACATTCATATGAATAAAATGCCCCTGCATGCCTCCTTCAACACCCCCAGTTTGGCCTAAACCTTTATAAGTAAAACCATTCTACTAAAAAAATTGGGCCTTCTCTTCCCCCTGTACCAATAGGTTTTCAAGGCATTTTGAGCGATCAATTGATATCACCAAGAGTTCATGCGACCAAGGATCCACATAATCCCTATATTACAACACTAGAAGAGTATCTTTCTATTTTTTTAGATCCTTGTCCCCAACCACACCAAAATTTTATGAATCATTTCTCTTTGATCCCCAAACAATAATTTCACATGTTCTAAAATCAACCCCAATATTCAACTACTAGTGGCGTACTCCTTGTAAAACATGTTATCCTCCAATACACCGGAAAAAGGAAGACCCAAAGCCTTTATATAATGCTTATTTGTCTAGCCTTCCACTGAAAAATGTCCATGCCTTCATGTGGATCATCAAAATAATCCACCAACTCTTCTAGACTCTCCATTGTCTCTATTTATTTAAACCCATTACCACTAAACTCTTCACCATCCATCAGATCCTGAGGTCGATTGACAACCTCTAAAATGTAGATATCAAAAATGGATGAAAATAAGGAGGATCACTTTGGTCAAATAACACCTTAGGGGCACATACAAGGTCAACAATATAATATAGAGATGATGAAGAGAAGGAAAAATTGTTAGAGGATCAAGAACAGTCCCAATCAGGATAATGAGAAGGCCGTCAGATGCCAAAAGAATGGAAGAAAAAATTGATCTAATCAGTTTTAGTTGAACCTAAATAATTTAGGTACCCAAAGCCAAAATGATCACAAGCAATCAATAAGGGTCAATGTAGGAATCACAGGTGAGACAAGTTCGCAGACAAGGCTAAGACAAAAAACCAAATGTTGGAAAGTGTTACAAAAAATTAAGATAAAAATTCACTTGTATACCTAAGCATTTTGATCTTTGGGAAAAAGAAGCAATTTGGTAGTTGACAAAACCTTTAGTGGAAGTTTGACCTTACTTTGCACCCTACCAAAACGCATTACATGTTATACAATCCATCAAAACATGTTATATGTTTTATGCTTGTCAAAACCCACTACTTGTTTAGCACCCCTATGAACCCCAACTCCTAAAAAATAGTTCTCAGAGTTTAACACCTTGTATAACACCTTCTAAACTCTAACAATCATTTGGAACCCTAAGAAATCTTGAGCCAAAAAAAATGAGACATAGCTTGGTGGTAAGTGCATGCAAGTTAATCCTATGAACTTCAACATGACATGGTCAAATCATTGTGATCAGTCTATTATTGTCTAGTGTAGCCGTGTCAAGTATAGTACCCATACACTAGACGAGCTCCAGTCAAATCTGCATCTTCCTTCTCTTTGGCATCTCACTAGGATGTTTTGGCATAATGTTTCTTAATAAACAAGATTACATTCTATAACGTAACAATGATGATTACCTTTGCGCAATAAACAAGGTGCGCTACCCTATGTGCAACCACCCTTTGATGTTTTCACATTGGGTTACTTTCTTGTATTTTTTGCATTCCTATCTTTCCAACTTAGATCATTTTTATCCTTTCATAAGTTAGAATTCAATTAAATAAATGGTAGGTGATAGGATTTGTTTCTTGTTGGGTTGTTTGTTTTTTTAATCATGTGAATTAAAAGTTTTAGAAAAAATTCTAATTTGTTTAGGTTTGTGTCTCCAACTTTTTAAAAGTATATATTTTTTTAGTTTTTTTCTTATTTTAATATGTAAAGGACTTCCTAACCTTCTTCTACCAATTAAATTTTTTTTAAATAAAAAACAAATAATTTTTTTTTTTAAAAATTCTAAAATTCTGAGAGCACTTTAATTGAAAAGAATCTACAAAAAGATTATAACATAATTGACATGAAAAAAACTCTATCATACTTTATACAGAGTTTATAGCGAACATATAAACAAATAACATTTATCTATAAAGTGCTTTATACAAAGTGCGTACTTAGTAATTTAACAATGCTTTTTCCATATATTAAGGGAGAGTTTCGTTTTTTTCTTATTTAAAAAGCTAAAATTTAAATACTACTTACAAACATTTATAAAATCTTCTCTTAAATTATAGTATCATTAAAGTATGGTATCATTACGAAACATCATTAAAAATCAAAACACATTTTTTATGTATGTTATTAATCATGTTAATTTTTAATACTTATTATATTTATTAAAGTCAAGGTGGAGGGTCTCTTTTTAATAGTTATCATGTATTACATTAGTAATACATATCAGGGATTACATGAGGATGGCACCTTTTTTTTTAAAGAATCTTTTAGCATATTTATATTAAAAAATATATAAAGATAAAGTATAAGGATAGTTTCTAATAAAAATAGAACGGTATTTTATTGATATTCACAATTCTAAAAAGAGTTTTAAAATATAAATATCAAATTAAAATATAGTATAAATATTTAAAGAGTTCATTTAAGTATAAGTAATAGTACTTAAAGGAGGAAATTCTAAATAAAAAAATAAGATTACAATTAGATCTTAATGTAAAAAAGAAGAGTATGATTATGAAAAAAATCTAAATAAAAAAACATAACTTGACCAGTAAGCATAATCTCCAAATAAAATGATCCTCTAAGAGATGGGCTTAAGATGGAAAAGAAAAACCAAGATTTGAATCCACTCAAAGTTTTTTTAGTGACGAATCTTCGTTAATATACAAATATTTTGTTTTACGAAATCTGAATTTAGTTAGTGTTTGGACCCGAAAAGAGCAATGCATCGCTAAAAATTTTGGGTTGTAAATATGATTTAGAGATCAGCTCACCTACCGTTGACAACTAATTCCACATTTTCGACTATAAATCACCATGCCATAGAAGGATATTTTTCTCTGTTTCACCAACATATATTATACACTACATATATAATATATTCCATACATGATCGAGATCAAAAATTTAACCCAACCCCGAATGACTACATGGGCTCAACGACAGGGTGACGACCACAGGGCCCAGATAACCAACAAAATAGGAAGGCGTCCATAGGTTTTAGATGGCATCCATCAGGGATAGATGGTGATTAGGTAGACTGGATCGTGCCCATAGGTTTTAGTCACCATCCATAGGGTCTAGACGGTGAACAAATAGACTGGACACTATCTACAAGGTCTGGACAGTGACCAAATAGGTTGGACGATGTCCACAAGTGGATAGTGACCAAATAGATTAGATGGCATCCATAGGGTCTAGATGCCATCTACATCATTTGAATGATAACTAGACAAATTGGACAATGTTCACAGGGTCTGGATGTCGTCTATAGGGTCTGGATGATGACCAGACAACCTTGATGATGTCGATAGGGTCTAGACGCCATCCATAAGGTCTAGATGGTGACTAGATAGACTAGACGGTGTCCATAGGGTTTAGATGCCATCTACAGGGATTGGGTGATGACCAGAAGTACTTGGCAGTGTTTGGCATCTACAAGGACTCTAAACAATGGCCACATAGAAAGGATGACCGACTGCATAGTACCAAAGTGGCAGACCACAACTTGACTTGTAAAAAAAGTCTATAATTTTATTTGATGATAATGGTAAGAGATCAAGTCAATTATCAACGAGAAAGATCATATTATCTTATTTTGGGTAGCCAACAAGAACACCCAAGCAAAGTCAACCTACATCCACTCAAAATATAGGTACTAAATCATTTGTATAAATTGTTTATTTATTTGTAACAACTATTATTTAACATTTGAAAGATAATAACAAAATATTTATGCATGCAAATCCCTCCACCGAGTGTGGTTTTGCAAATGAAAGATTTAATCACAATATTTTTCACCATTAAAATATATTATTGATGATGACATGCCACCACTTAAAGACATTTCTGAATATGGCATGGCTATAGTGAAGGACAAACTAGATGATATGATACAAACTTTATAAGAAATTTATAGATCTCATAAAACAACAACTCATGTTGTAAATAAAAATATGATGAGATCAATCTAGTAGAATACACTTCTACTCAATAGACACAAACTTTAGCCGATAAAAGTACTTAGAAATCTATGCAAATAAAGAGAAGCAGATGGACAATTGTAAGGCCTTTTAAGTTTGACTGAGAAATAAAATTTTCTTTCATTAAACCAATAGAGCCAAAAAAAAGTAATGATACCCCAAATGAATGTAAATTTACAATATGTTCTTGGAAATGAGGAAAGGATCACAAAATGTAACTTAAGCTGGACACAATTGAGAAACATTGTGGTAAAGTTTGTGTCAGTTGAACAAGATGGACAAATTCAAAAGACTCATATATGGAAAGATGGCAATGAATGTATGCATGTTAGATACACAGTAGAGTATGAAAATAATCAAAGACATATGTAACATCTTATTGATAAAGGAGGAACAATTACAACTCAAATAGGAAAAGTTATTCAGCCTACTCAACATGCCAACAATATACAGTTCTCAACGATCTACCACATTCTTAAAAAAGGTAGACATATATCTAACTTTTTAGATTAGAAAACTCTGTTTCAACATAATGGACTTCATAACATTCTACAATCACATTGGTCAGATGGCAGTGCTTGGGACACAAAAAAGTCTCTTGCGATGATTGAGAAGGAAGATTTGAAAAAACAAGTTAAAAATCCAATCTTTATATCAATGTCCATTGACGAGGTCATAGCAGTTGACAACACAACATGGGTTTTTATCCATGTTTACACTTTTGAGATCAATTTAAAGATGCTTCATATGTTAGCTATACATAAAATGGTTGAAGATTTCAATGCATAAAACCTTTTCAAGTTAGTTATTTCTAATATGAGGGATATTTCTAGGATGGATGATTATGCTATAGCTACAAAGCTAGTATGTGTTGGCACTGATGGTGTAGTAGTAATGCAAGGAAACATAAAGGGTTTGTGTGTTTGACTTCAGAAAATAGCTTTCTCATGTATGATTTCAATTCATTGTATGGCCCACATAATGAATCTTTCATAAAAATTTATAAGCACATCTGAAAATGTTGAAAAAGTGGAGGAACTTATCCGTGATTTACATGCTTATATGTCAAGTAGTCCAAAAATATTTAAATACCAAACAAAAATTTTCATGATACAAGATGGTAAAATTTTTATAAAATATAATGATACAAGATGGATTTTCATATATGAACCTACACGCAAAATTTTTGTAGAATATCCATTGCTGGAAGGTTTTATGTTTAAATATCGTATGGAAGTTGATAAGGCAAAGGATCTATTGTACCGTTTAACAAATTTGAAAACACTTTTGACATTATGTGGTATTCTCTCAATGTTGAATGAAATAAATTATTTGATAAAACATGCTCAAGAGATATCAATATATATTGTAGACTTCATACATTTGAGAAAATAGGTTTGTCAATCTCTTGATGTCTTATACTCAAGGCAAAATAGTTTTAAGCTCTTTGTTTTTGCTAGTTGGTAAACTTTAACAAATATTAAGAATCCAAAATCCTATTTTAAATGCAATATTAATGATCATCTTTGTATCTTAGTGAATGGAAAGAAAATACCACTAAACACATTCTAAAAATGAGTTGATTTAGTAGGATCAAAAATTGAAGATGTCATTGTAAAACACTTTCTTTATGAAACTGTGATACTAAAAACATGGATAAAATTGAGAAAGATTAAGGATAGCTTGCTCACGGATATTGTAAATCATTTTCAAATGGATGAGTTTCTTGAATCCATGGCATTGGTGAATCCCATATTTTTGAGAGCTGAAAATGGTAAAGAACAAATCAGTAATTTATTTCTTAGATACATGGACACTCTTATTAAACATTTTTTTTAGTCTATAGATATCAATGGAGTTTAAATTCTAGGTATTTTGAGAAAATATGTATTGATAACACAGTCTACCCATTCATATTCACAATGATTGATCAATATAAGTGTCTAAATGAGCCAACTGAAAATGGTAATATTACAAGGCTATGGAAAAAACTGTAACCCAGTACTGTCCTATAGGAATATACTATTGAATATTTTTGATTGTATGAAATCTGATAAACAATGATTTTGGGCTCTGTGGAAGATGAAAGAGTCTTTAGTGCATTATCTTTTGTTAAATCAAAACTTCGTAACATATTGGATAGAAATCTAGACACATGTTTGAGATTGTATGTATCACGTTATTCAGTGGATGCATTTCCCTATGATAGAACACTTCAAATTTAGAATTTGATCAGTTAAAGAAGAGTAGTTACCAATACAATAAGTGACATAGATAATTTAGATATTGAGTCTCTATATGCATCAGATACAGTACATAAAAAAGACAAATTATGAAGAAAGGGTTATTCAAAAACTGCTTCAACTACCTGAATTTTAGCATGTATGTTGAACAACTTTCAATTTTGCAATTGATTTTTTATATTTCCATTTGTATCGAAAATCATGGAAACATTACTATTATTTAAATTTCAAGACTTCATAAATTACTTTATTATCTTATTTTAAAATAGTTGTGTTATATTGCAATTCTTTAAAATTCAAGCTTTGTTAAATAATATGTTTAGGTTATATGTACAAAAAATATTTATTTTACAATACGAAGTGATTGTTTCATGTGGTTGTGAATATTATACATCGATGAATTGTGATATTATCTCTATACATCTTAAGTAGTAAATTGATAATATAATAAAAAACTTGTCATGGATAAAACACACAGAATAAAATAGAAACATAGACATATATTTAAACTTGCAAATTTAATTGACAATATAAATTGTTCAGTTTCAACACAACATTTATAAAAAACATCATTTTCATATCCCAGGACCCATTTTCATTAAATAGAGATACATGTATTGAATAAATATCATTCCACATGAGGAGTTCTAGTTTGTTGTTCAGAAGGGGTTGATGCTACCTCAACTTCCCCTTTCATTGAATATGAATGTAAAACACCTCAAATAAGATCCTTAGCTGTAGCATTAATATTTTTAATTTATTTTCTTTCTTCATGCACTGCATCTCCTGCTGATAGGATAGAGGGATCCACATCTATTTTCTCCTTCAGAAGAACTTATGGATCCATGCCATGCTCATTGATGATCCTCCTCATCTATCATTCTATGTGTTTACTAGCACAAGTTTTTCCTTCCATGCAATTATTACACTTAAGCTTTTTCACACTTTTTTAAGATGAATATTAAGTACTTGTGATTCATTCTTTAGGTTGTTATATTTTGACTACAATTTGAAAATAAAGTGGGTCAGATAAAAATTACAAAAGTGTGATTAAAAATGGATAAAAAGTCAATTACTTAACAAAGCTTTATTTCTCTCTGCATTGGCAAGGCGACAAAGTTTTTGGTTTCCTGCTCATGTTTTGTAGTAAGCATGTGCCTCTACATTCAAATTTTCTAATCTGTTTATCATATCATCTAAAATATTATCATCATAGGGCTTTGCCATTGAAATGGATCTCGATTCGGCTTGATTCATTAAGACATCAATTTTGGATAGATCATTTTGAACCAAAGAATATAAAGAATATATTTGTGAATGGTTATGATAATGGCCATTAATTTCCTTTACCAAATCCTTGACCCAAATCTCCCACTATTTAAATACTTTCAAATCAGTCTGTATTATGTCATCTAACAAAGTGAAAACATTATCTGGAACAAGATTAGTCAATGGAAAGGATGTCAATTCGTCAAAATATTACTCCTCATCATTGTGTGGCTCAGGTGGTGAACTAGAAGAACCAAATCCAATTGTTTTTAGGAGCCTAAAATCGAGATCCTTAAATAATATTATGCTCAACAAATTTGTCTGTAGACATGGAATCAATACCCTCAAGGAAAACATCATCAAGATCAATAATCTATAAAATTTTCATGATACCTGTTGTAGTAGACACTCCACCCATAGAAAAATTAGGGAACTCTAATGTTGCTATATACATTATTCCCATGTTACTTATTGGCACTACTAAATTCTTCCCCCTAATCTGTATAGTGTGGGGGCTAGCGGGGAGGGCAAGGGGTGGGGTGTGATGTGGCATATTACTTCTTAATGAATATTGCCCTACAATAGGAAATGCCATCACTAATAAACAAACTTCATCAAAATTTAAACTAAGTTAAGCTGAAGGTCAGAGACATTAGACTTAAGATCCATACTTCAATTTGTTGATATGTTTTGCAGTGGTGGCCATGTTGTAAGAGAAGGTGAAGCTTCAATTTTTTTCAAAGACTCAAAGTTTCAAACAATAAAAAATTCAATTTAACATGTTGAATTTCATGTAATTTAAAAATAGCGTAATTGCAAACATAAAGTCAAATACCTTGCATGGAAGGTAAATGTTGAACAGGTTGATGGAAAATGTTGCCAATGCCGGACACTACTACAAAATTAAATGAAACATTAATAATTCTATTTTTTTGTTGTTCGATCAAATTTCAATAAAATTTTAAATTTTTAAAAACTTGGATTTAGGTCTACGGATGTGCCTAAGGGTCTTAGCCAACATGCAACAATAGGTGAGATAGATCTCTACATCTTCTTTTTCCTTATCAATCACCCCTATCAAAAAGAGAATCCCTAGAGCCCTCGATGGGATGGTATTTATTCAGTGTAGTTTCTCTTCTTGATTGAGAAACAAGTTCTTTTCTCTATTACAAGGAAACATACAAAATTAATTTGAATTGTAACAAGCTAATAACATGAGAATTTAATGACTTAGAAGTAAACTTCAAACTTACCTCTAGCTCAAAAAGGGCCATAAAATTAGATTTCATTTTTTCATGCAAGATAGTTGGAATGGTTATTCCATTCAACTCATGATACACCTCATAGTATAAACCCAAAATATAATTAGAAATGAAAATTGTGTAATTGTCGCTTTAAAAGACACAATCCAAATCGTTTCTTATTTTATTCTAAATGAATGTACACCAATCAAATTATTATCCTCCAAGAGAATGAACAATATATACTACAACCCAAAAGGGGATGTCTGTAAGTCTTCCTTGTAAAACAATCATCCCGTAGAAAAATTCAACGAGGTCTTCTAGATATGGGTTTATTATATTTTGCACTGAAAGACCCCTTCTTGAATGATTAGGGGTGCCTATAATAGAAGCAAAAAGTTATTTCCAATCTTTATCTAAGACATTTACTTTCAAATTTCATACATAAAACATTGAATATTAATTAATGAAAATAATGTTACCTGTCGCAGTGGATGTATCTAGAGCCAAGTAATTTTTTAGATATATTTGTCTTTGTTAGACAAAATAACTTTTGTGGACACAAGTTCAATGTTTCTATGTGGCAGCCCTAACAAGTTCTCAATATCCAAACGAGTGATGCCAAAATTAAAATTCTCAGAGTCGAGGATAAAATAAAACTCTCTAGAAGAAGGTTTGTAACCAAACACAAGAATGTTCAACAAATTCACATCTGTCTCCTATTGGGGCATGTAAATGAGGCCTCTTAGACAACCTTTATCGATTTAGTCACTGTAAGACTACTCATCTTCTGAAAGCCTCAATATTTTTAGGCAAATAAGATTTATGTAGACAAATTTATAAATGGAGGTAGAAGATACGAGTTTATAATCCATTTATGAGATTGAGAGTAGAGGATGAGGCTTAAGGTAGAGGATGAGATAAAGGTTTGGAATATGCATACAAGAAAAATGAACAAATATAAGGGGTCGAGGATATATAGGCATTTCCCATAGATCCCAGGTATCATCTAGAAGATCTAGACACCACCCACATATTCTAGATGTCGACCACACAGTCTGGACATTACCTAAAAACTCTAAATGTCATCCATAGAGTCTGTATGCCATCTATAGACTCTAGACAACATCTATAGAATCTAGATGGTGTTCATAGGCTCTGGATGGTGCCCATAGGCTCTGAACAATGTTTATAGGTTTTGGATAATGTCCATAGACTTTGGATGTCATCCACAGACTCTAGATGGCATCCATAAACCCTGTACGGCATCTATAAAATCTGAACAACATCCCCCAATTTTGGATAATGCCAATAGACTCTAGACGACATCCACCAAGTCTATATGGTGTCCATAGAGTCTGGACATCCACAAGCTCTGGATGACATTCATAGGCTATAGATGACATCCATATGCTCTAGATGACATCTATAAACATGAAATGGTGTTTGCAAGCTCTAGACACCATCCACAGACTCAAGATGCTACCCACCAAGTCTAGACAATGTCCACAGACTCTAGACAACATCCATTGATTCTTGACGGTGTCTACAAACTTTGGATGGTGTCCATAGATGTTGGATGACATCCACAAGCCTTGGACATCATCCATAGACTCTAGACACCATCCATAGACTATGGGTGGCATCCACAAGCTTTACACATTGCTCACCGAGTATGGATGATGTCTACAAACTTTAGATGACTTCCACCAAGCTTATACAATGTCCATATACTCTGGATGATATCCACAGAGCCTGGATGCTACCCATAGACTCTAGATAATGTCTACATAGTTTGGATGGTGTCCATAGGATCTAGATGACATTCACAAGATCTAACCACTCTCCAGAGACCCTGGACCCTGTCTGCTAAATCTGGATGTTATTAGAGGGTGATGCATAGGATTCACCTTCCTGATGAAACTAACTTCCCTTTAATTTGCCTCTATTTCAAAACTAGCTTTTCAATATTTGCCAAAAAAATTACATAGGGATTTTTCTTAAGGGCCCTTAAAAAAACCTTGAATCTACTTCCAAGCACAATGGCCATGAGGGAAAGTCTAGGATAAATGCTTGAAGATCTATGGCCTCTAAAGACAATATGGTTGGAGAAATAAATTCATTTGTGATGAAGCCATTTTCCAAATGATAATCCTTGGTAAACCAAACACCATAAAAAAATATGTTGACTTTGGCTCAAGCTTAGCTTTCCAATTACGGTTGAGGCAAAAAATACAAGTTATGGGTGAAGAATTCAAACCTCCCAATTATTCAACATGTTAAGAGCCAAAGAAAAGGGGCTAAGAATTTGTATAAATAATGCTTGGGAAATAGTACCTAAAAGGTTTATCATAATTCCAATGCCACTCGTCCACCATGCAATAGCTGGATGAAAATCCAACTTCTGCATCATAACATTGGGCATGAGCTCTTGAATAAGCATGGGAAAAAAATTAGAGGCAAGGAGAGTGTATTTATTTTACAAAATGAGCCCTAAAGTCCAATCACATGAAGAAATATGATCACTAACAATATGTATGCCTTTCTTGAAGAGTCAAAGAGATTCAATTCATAGAGTTCTTACAAGGGACATGTTGCTACTGGTGATAATGGGAGACCACCAAATATTATGGTCATTAAAATAGATGCTGGATCAAAACCCATCCCCACCCCAATTGAGAAATAATTCAACCAACTTAAAGTATTTCCAAATGTTTCAGGTGACAAACAAGCCTTTGATGTGTTTGAAAAAAATTATGTTATTGGGATTATTCTTTTTGTTTCATTGACTTGCCCAATAAATAATGACATAAAGTGCAACAAATGTGGGAATATCACTATGGAGCGGGTGATTTCATTCAACATTTGAGAGCGGGACCTCCATTGTATGATACGGTTTTTGTGGTTTTTATGTGTTTTTAACTAGAAAACAGAAAATGGACAAAAGGAAAGGAAAGAAAAAAGGAGGAGAAACCTGCAACAGACTAAATCTAGAGGATTGCTTAGATTACTCAAGAATGGACACACATGGATGGAAATATTTGATTTCATTGGTAAATGGGTATGAATAACATATGTAATGAAAACAAAAAGACTACTTGGAAGTATAAAATATTCTCTTGAATAAGACTATGTATGTGGCATAAAATCCACTTCTTGGGATTCACAATACAAAGTTTACGAAGTTTGAGTTTACATAAAATATGGAAAACACATAAATTTAATATGTTTCTCCATTTATGGACAACAAAGTAAGTTTCATAAATTAAGAAGATAAAATACTCGTAAAAATAATATTTTCTTCCCATACATTCCAGCTACATTCTATTAAAAATCTTTGGAAAAGGACATACAACATTTAAAATTACAACAAGCATGTCACCCAAGGTTAAGGACAGAAAATAATCTTCATACAATGAAATTCATGTCTTTTGTTGATCCAAAATATGGATCCAGTTTACTAGATATGTTGTCTAGTTCATTTCCACAATACTTAATTATGCAATTCATATATCTAAAACACTATGTAAGACACTTCTGTAGACACATAAATTAACATTTAAGTTGAAACAATATACTTGTGACCATCCTTTATACACACTTGGTTCATGCCTCATTCCACAACCTTTTGACTTCCTTCATTTTCCATGTAGATGACACATTCCTATAAGCAACTGATGACCCCAAAATGCCCTTATTCTTCATTCAAAACAACTCAAGCTTATCTTCAGACCGATCCATTCTCCCAACTCACTTGCCTTTGCTTCTAAGATAATAATGCACAATTTGGACTATCCCACTCCTCAGACTTATCCAATTCCACCAATCCTATCTTTTTGCCAAATAATGGCTAATTACTCAATTTCAATTTCATGAAACAGGGCATCCCACATGTTTAGGAAGCCCAGTCCAAAATAATTCTATATTGATCACTATAAAAGCAAATTTCAAATCATTTTACACACAAGAGGCTTCCATTTTGAGAAACACTAGAATACTAATTGTACACTGAGAGCAAATTCTTTATTTCTCTTAATTTTGAATATATACAACCTCAGTAGCCATAAGCTAAAGTATGAGTACACCTCTAAGGTCAGAAGTCACAATTGAAGCACTTAATCACACAAAAATTGCACTTAATAGTAGTTACACATTTGATGTCCACATTTCCAGAATTCAAACTATTGTTGAAAGCAATATGGATTGCTTACAACAAATGATCCCAATAGAAGACTGAGTCTATTTGACTTGTAACATATTCCCATTACACCTACAACATATAACCAATACACCTATAAAAATAATAAAGAGATCCTCCTTTGTTGCAGGTGCATTTACAATAATATAGAATAATCTCAAAGTCATTCAAGCAACTTTGCCTTTTGTTACAGGTTCACTTGCTATCGGTGCCTTGACTATCTATGGTGCCCAATTGTAGAGCCAACCTAATTTGAACATCCCAAACAATTTTGGATCATCGATAAGCCACATAGTATTGTTGAAGATATCATAGCTCAAGTAGAAGTTTCACAATGAGCAAGTAACCTAGCTCTGCTTGAATGGTGAGCCATATGAGGAGGACCCATTATTGATGCTAAACTCTAGTGTGATATTTTTTTAATAACTTCATGGCCCTTCCAACCATCCTAGAATCAACATCATCTTATTCCCTTTCAAAATATATATATATTCAAACATTAAAGCATTTAATTCGAACATAATTATTTTTAACTAAACACATAATAATGTATAATAAAAGATCGAAAACTTGAATTACATAATACCTTAGTATAAGAATAATCTTACATTCTAACCTACTCAAAATATAACCAAAAAAAGAAGAAAAATAAAAAAAAGAACGAATAAATAAAAACATAATTTTTTCTCTTATAATTAAAAAGTATTGAAACCTCCCTACCCCATATAATTAACTAGAGTTAACAAAGTAATGAACCGTGACCTCTGAATAGAGAAGTAACATCTTAACAATTGCACCGGACCCTTAGCATGACTAACATAATTTTGAGTTAAAAATTATATTGTTTTCTTTATTATTTTTTTGTTGATTGGTGATAAATGATCTCATTTTAGTTGTACCACTACCTTAAGTTTGAAACATATTTTTATAGAAAAGAAAATGCTCTAAAAATTTTACTATATATTTAAGATATCACAATTATTTGATCGCTTTCTCTAAGTAAGAAGAAATACTCTTATATAATGATCAAATGAATGTCAAATTTAAGTACAACTATTTTATTGACATTTTATACTATTACACTCGATCACTTAAATCTGATTATAAATTATACCTATCAACATAATTATAATTATTTAAAAAACTATATTAATACGTATTAAATAAAATCGTATTATATTAAATTGTAAATTTGTATAAATTGTTGGTACTAATTTATTTTATTAAAAACATATAATATAAACCATGCATATTATCATAAAAGAGATTTAACACTATAGCGACTTTTTATTTTATTTATAAAATAATATTAACATTGGAGAGTATTTATTATGATTTATTTGAATAGTTTTTATTAATATATCTTTATCAAAAGAGTTATAATTTAATTGAGATACATAATATTAAAATGTTATGTCATACCACCTATTAAAATATTAGTCTCAAAAAATATTGAAAAGAAAAGCAGTTGAATCAATTCTCAAATAAATCTAATAAAATATGGAAAGCAAAAGTTGATTTTGGCACACATTGAGTGCTCAAATATAGAAATCAGAAGTAGAAATGCAGGTTTACTTCCAAATTTTGGAGCAAATTGAGTGTTCAAATATGGAAATCGAATGCTGATTTTGATGTTCAAGTACTGGTTTGGAAAAAAAAATATTGCAAGCTTCCGGTTGGAAATAGATTGAAATGTATAATTGTTCAACCATCTAATTGCCCTTATTGTTTGCATATTGAAAATATGAAACACATATTTTAGAATGGGTTATATCAAAAAACAATGAGCAGTGGTTTTTAAAATGTTTCGTGTTATTTTCTATCATGAGTTAAACTAGAAAAAAACTATCTTGGGCTTGGGTTTTTAAAATAATGTTATCGTTGATTCTATTAGACAAGTTATTCTAAAGCATATTTGGAAAGCTAGATTTTTAGCTATGTTCTCTAATAACTATTATCATGCAACTGCAACTTTAAGGCCTTACTCTGACATCTTTCTTTAGGTGGCTTTTCTGTTTTCGTTGTAGCAAGTTTTATGCAAGAAGAATTCAAAGACTATGGTTCAGCTTCAACAAATTAAAAATCAAGTCTTATGGTTCTAGACTGATAATAAATTTTGTCATTGTAAAATTATATAATATTTGAAATGATTGTTCATTTTAACTTTCTTATGATTAAATTGTAATTATGATTTATTTATGTTTGTATCTCTCGACTACTAATTACCTTCTTATAATTAATTTATAAATATAATATATTTTTATTTATATCTCTCAACTACCTATTAATAACTTATTCTTTATAAATTATTTTGATCTAATAAACAAAAATCTATTAAAATAGATATCTTTTAATTCTTAACACTATAAAATCAGTTAAAAACTACATACCTCTTTCTCCTCCAAATGAAAGCCACATAAGGTGCCCAAAGCTATGTTTGACATTGTTAGGGAACGATGGCCATGTCAGAATAGTTTAATGACATTGGCTTGAATGGACAAGGGAACCGACAAGGATTAAAAACTTGTTCCAAAAGTTGAAATGGATACATTTTGTATGTTGAGATGGATGCATTCTATCCTTATAGAGATGCAACAAATGGTGGCTTAATGTCAACATCATCTGAATGAAGGGTTATGTGGCTTAAGCAAGAAGATTTATATGCAAATATAACAAATCTATGACATCATAATACTTTTTCATAGGGAGATCGAAGAAAATAGAGGCACTTATCATCTAGATAGATGTAGTTTTTTTATTCTGGATATATCTAACTTTTTAATTAATAAATTTATAGATAAAGACATACCTATTAAGAATAATTGTTTTTGTCAAGCTTTTTAACATATTTATTGTTTTTTAATTTTTAGGTTAATGTAGTAAGGTATTTGGTGGATAATTATAATTATATATATATATATAATTTTTCAATTCAATTATATTTAATTTACTTTTAAATTAATGGAGGAATCTTTTTCAATTTCAATATATATGATTTGATCATAAATTATATGACATGATATATAACTGATAAAATGTAACAAAATTATTTGAGGATCTAAAATTTATTATTTTAAATATTAATTTAGATTTTTGAAAAATAAATTGAAGAGTAAGAATAAAGATTCTTTTGATAATATTTTTTAACATATTAAGAATTAGAGTTTAAAAATTAAAAAATTGTGATCACAATTAAAATTCGTTCAATATGATCTTCTTTTTACAATGAAAATTTATTTAATGTAATTTTTTTGGAAAAAATTGAAATATCTAAAAAAATAATTAAAAATTCGTAATAGACAAAATGAAATCTAATCGAAACAATAGTCAAAAAAAAAAAAAAACTTTAAATAAATAAATAAAAATCTAAAAATTTCCATCAAATAATTCTTACTCAAAAATCAACTATATATATTTCTTCTATAAAAATACTACAAAATCAACATGTTATCAAACTTGAGAATATTAAAAATGAAACTAATCTTTATTATTCTAATTTTCTTTGGTCAAATGAAAATCAGGTGAAAAATCTAATTATGAGGTTATTAAACCCTGCATTCCTAAATTAGTATCTTTAAAATAGAACACCATTTATTCAAACCAATCATGATCTTAGAATTGGAAGGAGTTGTTTCCCAAATGAATATAAGAAAGACTCTTCGTTGTAATAGATTTTCATTAAAAATTATAAAAAATATTGAAATATTGTCAAATATAATTTTATGAAAGCAGTTGAAGAATCAACGATTATATATATATATATATATATATATATATATATATATATATATATATATATATATATATTTCTAGTATTAATTGTATATTTTTACTTGTTGACTAATTTGACCTCCCTGATCAAATAAGTCAACCCCCCTGCAAGTTCAAACTTGTCATGAGGTCTTCTAGGTCTTAAATTGTCCACTATGGTCGCAACTAAGGTTAAATAGCTTGTCTTACTTTGGTCATATGTGTCATTTTGTCCTAGTGTCATTTTATGTCACTTTTGGGCCAATTTTATGAACTTGTATGATTTCTTTCTAAGGAAAGGTGTGTCAAAACAAAGTGAACATGTATGATGTCAAAAAAATGTCAGTTGTCAATTTTATAACTGAAAGGATGCAGATTCAATGTGGAAATGAAGAGATCACTGTAAAATAGGTAGCTAAAAGGAAGTTGTATGGATAAAGACAACCACTTGACATGTGTGGAGGCTCCAAGAGGATCTATACAGGCCTTACAAGTCTTTTCCATGCTTAAAAATCTTTGATAGTTCTAAACTTGGCTAAAACTAGTTCATCTTCCATATCACTCCCTTGGACAAGGTTAGACAAGTCACCGATTTTCTGTTAGTATGGACACAAAGAGCAGAATCAGGGCGAGTGATTTTTTTAGGTGGTATTAATCCCTTTGTACTTCCAATTAATGTAAATAGTCATAGATTTGGTTGTTTGTGCTTTATGAACCATGGCTAAGAAGCTTGGTGACCTTTTTTGCTTGCACATCCCCAATGGCTTCATGTTTCTTCTTTGCTTATATTATTTTATGTAAATAAATTGATGTATGTGATATTGAGGAGCATGACCTTCCTTCTCACAAGGTTTTTAGTCTTTTTTTCATGTGTGGATATCAAGGATCAAGCAAAATCACTCATTGAGCTAAAAAGTAAATACTCAGTGGTTTACAAAACAAGATTTCCATAGTTACAGAGTGCATATCCCTGTAAGTGGGTTAGAGTAAATGATAACAAGTTTTTATCCATCAATCCTCAGGGTTATGTGTCTTCTAAACCTCGTTTGATCATGTAGAGAATCTCCATGACCTAATGATCCTAGTCTCTCACTGTCATATGTAGGCAATATGCATTCTGACTTTGTATACTTCAGAAATTGAATGTCAATGATTTGAGAGGAGTTCAAGTTATACTCTAAGCCATACAAGAGGTATCTACCATCTCTAAGGCCATAACACATTCAAGGTTTTCATATAATTTCAATGAGAAGAGAGCTCAGTTTCAAATAATGGAACTTTTGCTACAGTCAAGTTTAAATGGAGAACCAACAAGAGTAAGGATACTACAAAGGTTTGAGTGTTGATAAAGTTTGAAGCTTCAAGTTGTGATAGGTTTCTCAAGGTAACACAAATGGATTGAGCCTTTGAAAGGGACTTGAATGGAGTTCTCAAGTCACCTACACAATTATGACTATTTCTTGCCACTCACAAAGGTGCAAAGTAAGAAGATTGCTTAGAGAAAATTGTTACCTTAATTTTTTTGAAAGAAGTTGTGTCCTATACAGTGTCATTATATGGTATGATATTATAAATCCTATGTAAGCCTGAATGGCCTTCCACTTGTAGTCTTGGAAGATCACATTTTTGACATATGAATGATGGTTTGCTCAAGAAAATGAAGGGTGAGTGACTTGCAACTCAAACCAATTTTTACTGAAGATACTCAGAGAGCTACAGTGCCTTTGAGGCCCAAATGAGTCTAGAATTTGAAAATGCAATAATGGCCTTATAATGTAATTGGTGAATAGAGAATGGTGCTCAGTTCCAGGAATGAGATCACCTTGATAACCTCAAAGGAAGTTGAGAACGTGACTACAACATTCAAGAATACCTTCACCTATAGGAAACCTCCAACTTCTACCCAAAGAAGCACCTATAGTCTGACTAAGTAGATAGACTAACTATTAGTAGAGAAAGGTAGTTTGAGTGTTGGCATAGCCCCAAGGTAGAAGTGAGTTCAAATAACTACTATTGTCATCAAAATTTGCACCCTAAAATACTCTATGAAACTCCTGCAATTTGATGCAACATGGAATCATCTCTCAAGTTGTGGGTGAACTTATAAGAGAGATGAATCTCTAGATTATGAGGGCTAACTCCCTATATTCATCTTTAAGTGATTATCACCTAATCTAATGCTTTTTTATGGGAAGAGGGTTAGGATTTTGCATTAAAAGGAAACTACACCAAAGAGGTGATACACCAAGATATATCCCACAAACTATCACACTCATACTAAGCAACAAGGCTTTCCAAAACCAATTCTATGCATTGAAGGATCCCAACATAGTGTTTCAATGTGAAGCTAGGCATACATAGGATAATCAACAAGATAATTGATCCAGGGGTAGGTTTCACACCATAGATACAATTGCATACTTGAAGAGGAGCCTAGTACATTCATACACTTCACATGACTTGTTAAAATTAGAACTCTTGCTTAAACATGAAGGATAAAGAGGAGTAATGATGACATCATCACTTAGCTCCACTATACATCATTCACACACTTAGATAATATTTTCTTAACTCAGAATCAAACTTGTATTCAATGTTGAAAGACAAAATTTAATGTCATACTAGCAGGGCCTCACCATTCTAGCTGTGGTCTCCTTTACAATAGCCAAGATGGCTCACACTTATAGAATTTTGGAAGAAGACAGAGAGAAGAGAAGTTGAAAAGGCACAAGGGAAAGTTTCCAAATGTGAGGATCAGATAAAAATCATATAAATGAGGTGGAAAAGGAGTTATGAAACTGATTTACACATCATTATATCTCAGATAATCCTCTTCTCCAAATGTGGCATAGAAATCTCCTCAATCATTCTCTCTTGTGAAACTGACTTCATGATAGGATTTCAAGAACACTTAAAAGTAGTTTAGGGACAATTATTTCATGTAACTAATGTGGATGAGAGATAAAGTAACTGATGTGTACATGTGTCCATCCCAAACTGAGTACCTTCCTTGATGTGGCGTTGAAACTATTCCACAAGCATCTTTGAGTATTGAAACTCCTTGACAAGTGGAAAAAGGCAAGAGTTTTATCATGAGATATCTTGTGTAGTTACATTTGAATCCCAAGGACACTTTGAAACCATATTGAATCATCTCAAATAGTTATATTTCCTGCAATCATCAATTCCCCTCTTAGGTGTCACAAGGCCTCCTTGTCTTATTAGGCCTAATTTGGCCAAAATAGCCAAAATTTGGATTTATCTCAATTGGTCCTATTTTCATCATATTGGACTGAAAAAAATCCATCTAGAACCATCAAAATCTTTTTAAGTTCCCATTTTTCTCATAGAGCCTTCACTAGGCTTAGTCCTCTTGTAGCCCTATTTTTACACAAGTCCACTTGTGTAGGATAATGTATGAACTTAAAAGACTAAGTGAGACCATTTTTGAGTACCCTATCTCCTCATTGTGCTCTGTGCCAATTTTCATGGTGCTACACTAAAGGTAAGTGTTTTTTTTTAGATCTAGTCCTCTCAATTAGGCCTAATTACGCCTCTTTAGCCTAGAAGACTAAAAATGCCTATTTTGTGCTCCCAAAAGTATGAAATATAAAAATGGAATGTGATTCACTTTTTTAACCTCCTTAACATCCCTCATATCAAATTTTGGCTCTTGATCATTTGTACAGACCCCTGTTCTAGCATTAAATGCTCTTTCTTGGCCTATTTTGTACAACCATGTACTTTTAGGTATGAAAAAGTGGCATGATATTAACCTTAGGATAGTCCTATACATCATACTAATGATTTAAAATTTTGAAACATACATTTGGGTAGTGTTTTTGGCCTTTCTCTCTCATCAAGTTCAAATCAGGCTTCTTGGAGGGTTTTGGAGTGACTAACCCTCTTAGCATTTATTCATGCAGGATACATATTGGAGATTATTAAATATGCCACTAATTTATCCTCAGGGACATTATCCATCTTCCCCAAATATCTCTAGGTCCCATGAAAAACTTGGTGGAAGTTCCAAGCACTTGAAGTTGGTCATCCATGTCTTTTTTGCACCTTTTGTGAGGTCTGAGTGTATTTTAAGCCAAAAATGGCTTCTTGGATAGTTTTTCAGAAATAAAATGGTTAAAAAACCTATATATACATCCCATTAACATTTTCCAATCACTATAATATCACCTTAGGATCTAAGGATGAAACTTGAGCCCTATTTGGCATTAGGCTTGTGCCTTGCCAATGAGCTTGCCTGTACCTTTGAACTCCATATGACTTTATAATGGATTCCTTTGACTAATTATGTATATAAAACATCCAATTTACATTTTAAATCATGAATTATCCCATTTTAAATCATGAACAAGGCCAAAAACATTCATGACCCTCAACTTGGCTTGTAGTCCTAAGGGTTTCTTTCACACATGACTGCAACCCTCCTTGTGTAGGGTACCCTATTTGCCATAAAACCTTATATAAAGGTTTTATATATCTATATGGGTTTTATAAATCTTATCCAACCATCATCCAATGTATACTTTCCTATTGGTCACCAATTTCACCATTTTCACCAAAATTGTTTTCTTTGTGCATAGAAAATTGTCCCTGCTCTGAGACAAAATAGAGGGGGTTTTATTTATTGGCATTGGAAATTTGATCATCTAAAAGTGTCTTTTAGGTACCAAGTATTATATTTATTAATTTTTTTCATTAAACTCCAAGTTTTGATCATCAAACTATTGACATTTCCAAGGCAAACTTTGAACAAAGTAGCCTGATGAAGGTAGGTAGGGTATGATTGTGTTTGGAAGCTTTAGGAATTGCCTTGAGTTTTATTGTGATGTGGAAAGATAATTCATGCCTATTAAATCCTAATCAAATCATTTTATATCTATTTTCCCTTTCAACCACTTCATGCCTTTGGAATTATGAATTAGGTATATGACTGTCTTGGAGGGAACTCTTGTTTAGCATAATAGTTGTAGGTGATTTGGAGTTTGGTTCATGCTTTGTGGACCCAATACAACCTCATATAGTGTTTTAAACTGATATGAGTAATCCTCCATCAATTTTCCTAGGCTTAAGTCCAATTATTTGTTCCAATGCACCTCTTGTTCTCAAGATCTGGTCATTGCTCATTAAGGACTGAGACAGGCCTAAACCCTTATATGTAGGTGCAAACTGAGCCTTGATTCAGGAGTGTGGACTCTCTCTTCATGTTTAATTTGTCATGGAATATCCTCATGCTTAGAATTATCTTAGAAACCTTCAACCTATTATCATTTTATGTTTAGGCCCTCAATAAGTACCCTTTTGCCTTGACCATGACAGTCATGTTTTAGGCCTACTATAGGTGATTAGGTGGTGTTTAGGGTTTATTTTATAGTGATTTATATTCCCATGAAGGTCCTTAAAATCACAAAACACTCTCTTTATCCTTTAAGGATTAAAAAAATGTTTAAATTCCAACTTCAAACTCATTGTTCACTAACCCAACTGTAGGTGCTTCTTCACATGCCTGTGTACGGACAGGGAAAGGGCTTAGGAAGTCTCAAAACATCAAATTCCACTTTGTCACTATCATTTGGATCATGGATGCTATTTGGATCATTTAGGATGTTTCCCCCTTGATATCATGGTTTAATACCATCAAAATGGAGTGCAAGACCACTTTTCCATTTATAACCTGTGGATATCACTTTTCAAATTCAGTGATTTTTGGTAACTTTTAAGCTTGTTCAAATTCCATCTCCACTCCTCCTTTGGCCTTCAAAATTGGCATGAGTGTTCTTGTTGTATATTGATATAAAACCAAATAAATAAGGATCCTTCAAAACCACCTTTGTCTTGGCATATAATATCCCAAAAAAGCTCTGGGATCTTTGTTTGGTCCATTTAGGGACTGAGAGACCAAAATAGTGCAGTCATTATTTTGAAGGAAAATTCCACTTGGCTAGCATCTTAACCTCCATGGCATGAAATCTAAGACCCTTTGAGAAATTTTAGGACCTCAAGATGAATTACACCATGTATTTCATGATTGGCATCTCTGTACAACTTCTTGAACTTAAGCATAAGTTGATTGTGAGCAGGCTAAGCAGTGAACAAGGAGATTAAGCAATTTGGCTTTGGAGGAGTATGCTAACTTGATCTTTCACAAGGGAATTAAATGAAATAACATTTAAAACATGGATTAAATCACATTTAAATATCCCATGGATCTCTTTTCCACCTTGCAAAACTTAGGTTACCCATATATGGTTGTCGACTTGGAAAATAAGCACAATTTTAAAATATCCTTCAAGGGAATTGAGAGTGAAGTGTTAGATGATTAAAACACCATGGAGAGGAACTTATTACAACCTAAAAACACTTCATAAAACTCACACATCTCCTTATATTCCTAAAAATAAGAAACAAATACAAACTTATATCCCTCTTGGATGCAATTCCATAAAAAGTTGCCTAGAGTCAAATTGATTGTTCATAAAGGAGGAGGAACCAAATTTCAAGTTATTATTATGAAAATGAAGTAAACTCAGATTAAAATCCACCCCCAGAATCACTCCTCCCAAGTCCACCTATACGACCCATAGCAAGTGATTGAATTTGCCCTTCCTTGGCTTGCCAAGTGAAAATGGAGGAAAATAAGTTGGAAATGGATATTCTATGTAATTATCTACAAAAAAATGTTTAAATGACATATTTGGAGGTGAAGAGAACTCCACCACGTTTTCAACTGATGGTTAACTTGAGAAGTCTATACAAGTACCCAAAATTTCCTATTTTTGAGGAAAAACTGCCATTTCTTGATCATAACAGACTTCTAGTTGTCACCTAACTGATTATGACATTATTTTACCTTATCCACATTTATATTCACCTTGATGACATATTTTTTAACTCCCACCATCTATACAAGTCAATTAATTAGCTAGAAAAGTGGCCAAATGACCCTTTTACCACATGAAACCTAACAAATGGCCCATTTGTCACTTGAAGACACCTTGAAATAATTGAAAGACCATTTTAGGACATTTTCAATATAATTTGTCACTTTGAATAAGTTTGACTAGGTTTGACCAATGTTGACTTTGGTTGACAGAGCCAATACAAGGAGGATGGGTTCTAGCAAGGACTAGGGAAAGGGTAAGTGAGACATGTAGGACAATAGATGACCCCATAGGACATATGAAACATTCTCTAAAAATTAAAAATATTAGGGGTTGACCCAAATTTGACCTAGGGTCAAATTTGGTCAACAACTATGGGATGGTCTTGGTGACCTCAAGATAATTTTAGAGCATTAACATAATGTTCAAAGATACCTATAGGAATCTCATTTGCCTAAGATGAGACACCTACAATCTGACTACAATTTGTGGAATAGCCTAGTCAAATGGAGTGTGCAAGTTTGGCAAGATGGAAGGGTAAAGTGAATAATCACTTCTATAGTGATGATAATATACTTCCATGTGATCTTCATGAGTAAGGAAATAGGGTAAGGAAAGGTTGAACAAATAGGATCTAACCCCATACTCAATAAATTTTATGCACATTCATCAGCCATAAAAAATAGTCTTGAAGAATTTTAAAGTTTGAGGGGTTTATAGATGTGATCTAGCTTCCAAATTTAGTACAAAGCATCCTCATGAGTTGAATAAACTCTCCAAAGCTTCAGTTAGTTTATACAAATATGGGAGATACCCTTTGTTCTATCTCAGATAAAGGGCACTCTAGTTGCAAGCTAACCTATAGAAATAACACATTGATGAGCAAAGATGAATGGGCAGAGATGTGAACACATTATTTAATGATATACAAGGTTGGTCTAAAGATGAAATAATTGTTAGAACATTCCACAATCAATGGAAACTTCTATAGGTGGTCACATGGTCAAATATTCAATTTAGGTCTTTAGGCCTAGAACTAGGCCTATACACTAATGACTTCCAACTCCATTCAAATGACTACATGAATTTTCAAAGACATGAGATATCCTTCATGGGAAGATATAAGATGGATTGGGATCACTGGTTTGCAGGTAGTGACTCAAATATGTCATTTTTAGCCTAAGACTATCTCAAACCCACCTAGAATGCACTATAAGAGATCGAAGGCCACTTTCCTTTGCTCACATCTGTATGGAGGGACTGTATGAGAATCCAAGGAGTTATGAATAGTTGAAGGGGGTATCTATCTCAAACTCAGTGGAGCTGGTTTGGAATTTAGACATTAGGATTTTATGAACTAACACTAATAGTCCAAACCACCAAAAACCCTTATTCAAACCCGATGTTGAAGACATGAATGAATTTGCATTAAAATGTGGTAAAATGCTTAGGAAATTTATCTATACATGTTTAAAACTCTCATAATATTCTTGACTCACATTTGCTATGTATTATCTTCTGTACAGACAAACCTAATATGGGGTTTTCTACAAGTTTTGACTGGTTGTACAAGTATAGAAGGGGATTGATGGATGAAGATCATTTTGGGAGGTGTTTAGGAATGTTGATTAACTCCTTATATGCCATTCTCACTTTAGTTGAGCATATAAACTCTTTTGTTAACCTTTTCATTGCAGGCAGTCTAGATGAGATAATGAGAAGGCAAGGTGATTGTCCAAGTTTGAGAGTGATAAGTGAGATAATGAATATTTAGAGGTCTATATGACTGATCAAATGATAAAATTGTCTTGGACATGTGTCTAACACATCTCCCATAGATTTCCTTGAGCAACTATAGATCATTTTGATGACAAGTGTGAGGATAAGTCTAGCAAGGCTAGTGAGTAGTAACAAGAAGTGAATAGCAAGTGTCAAGTAGGAGGCTATCATTTGAAGGGATTTGATGACTTGCCTCAATCATATTTTCATATCCTCAAGTCAGGTTTAGATCTAAATTACTGCTAAAACCATTCTTGACTGTCAAGTGGAATCTACATTAAGAAAGGTAGTTTCAAGAGAGACATAAAGAGTCTCTATGCCAAATTGAGGGAAGATGTCATACTTGTGATGGACACTTGTCTAAGAGGACTTCCTGACCTCTTTTCCACTGCATTCACTTGTTTTGTAATTGGTTCTCATAGTTGGACACCTAGCTTTGTAACCCTTCCACTTCTCTTCTTCTCTCTCTTCTCTTATGCTCTATAAATGGGAGACATTTTGGCAATTATATCTAGTACACATTTAGTATGGCGAAGCCCTACTAGTTTGGCACCTTGTTTTACTTTTGAATAAGACATCTGAAGTTGATTTGATCTCTATAATATCTTACCTAAGTGTGTTAAGTGGTGTACTTGGATGTTAAGTGATGAATATGTTCTCCTTACTTCCATGTTGCCCTTGCATGTTTTGTGTGATGGATATCTCTTCTAACAAGTCTCATAAAGTGTATGTGTTTGTTGAGTGTGTCTTGAAGTGTGAGAGGGATTAGTAGTGTCTAATATCAGACCTTTTTTCACCCACCTCTAAATGTGCATAGAAATATGCCTCTGTGAGAAATACTAATGCTAAAAAGCCATAAAGTTGAAGTTAGTTTTAGTACTCTGCATCCTTAGTGCATATGCAAGTGTGTTTGTGGACTAGTATTTTGGTGTATCACCTCATTAGTATAAGTTTACATTTTATTTTCTTCTTCTCTTTTCACCCCCGAACGACTAGTCTAGTGTAGTGTGTGAGCTTAAGAGACAAATCTAAGGAGCTCGCCCTTAAATCTAGAGGTTTACCTCTGCTATAAGCAACCCACAGGCCTAGAGGTAATCCAATATTTCACCCAATCTAAAGTAAGCTTTTGAACAACCATCTCTAAAATGCAAAATTGAGTGACAAAATTACCCTAATACAAAACAAAACAAAACATGAACTAATTATTTTAATAGTTTTACACTAATTTTCATTTACAATATTTTATACAAAATTATTACAAAACATAATGTTAATAAAATATGACTTATCCTTCTTAAGCTAATTTCTCAATCATATCATTATTCCTCATGTATGTATTGATTCAAACAAAAATAATAAAAATGTAAATATGTTTGTCAAATTGAATATTATTGAATCTTATCAAATCTTATGACACTTTATGCTCATTAATTGTATCCCATCTCCCTTATTTATAAGTCAAAATAGGTAATAATTAAGGATACCTTTCTCTTTTCTTTTTTATCTTCATCGAGATTCCTTATTTGGAGAACGTATAGTTTGAAAAGGTATGTTTTTTCCAAGATCTTTCTATTTTTATATCACATCCGACTTATTATTAATACATAAATATCACCCAATCTCTTTAATGAGATTATGTATATATATATCAGCATCCGACTTATCTATTAAAAAATAATCACAAAGATGTTAATAATTGATATAAGAAAATATTATAGTTTAAGGAAGACAACCTATCTTTAATGTTTACATGAGAATATTAACATTAAAATAGGCTAGAATCTTGATGGGTTTGAGGTAGAAAAATAAAAATAATTATAAATTAAATGATCTTAAGGGTAAGATTAGGTAGGTTGTGATAATAAAAATATAATCTGTATTTTATCAATATGAGAATTTATTGGTGGATTATAATTTTTATTTTAAGATTTTTTATTAAAAAAATTATAGTAGTTTATTCAGGGGAAAACTTTATCTTGATAAACCAAAATACGTAGATTTGAACTTTCGTATTGATTGATAAACACAATAATTGCAACTATAAACAAATAGATGTGTTATACTTTTTATAATCAACCCCCATATTCTATGCAGACTTGAATATGCATAACAAATAAGATACTCTTGAAACAACATATCACTTGACCAAAGACAAGCACTCACCCAATAAACAATGAGATATCACTGAAGCCCTTATTATGAGAACTATTCATGAAGAACTCGGTATGCATCAACAACACAATTAAACAATAAAAATAAGTAAAGTAAAATGTACAAAAGAACACCATTACATATACTCAACATAGAATCAATAGTCATCATGTATATTCATCCATCATAAACCATATTGTTATATCACATTACAATGATCACCATGAAATAGATGATATGCAATCTTATGACAAATTGCATCATATAAGCCTTCTCTTTTATCTTAAACCTTAGCTTTATTTTCTTACGATAAGCTCAAAATTTACACTTGAAAATGTGTGCAAGATATTAAGTATCAATTATGTGTCAAATAAGAGGTATATTTATATTACTCCTAGATCCCCTTTCCCTATTAGTTTTTGCATTGTTGGGTCCACATACATATATTATAAATACTTCCATGAAATTCCTTGTCTCTTCTTCCATGTGCATCTCAATTTATATCAATCGCTAATCATCCATAATAGCCATGTCTAGGTGTATTCCATGTGTCTGTTTGTATAACCTTTGATCCTCATAGCAGTTCCTTGTACTCATGCTTCTTTTTTGATCTCCAATCTATGTGTTAATTCTTATATCTTGTTCTTCTTCTCTACCCATTATTCTCTTTCTTACATATTTTAAGATTCCTTGTACGATTAGGTATGTCTTATGTATGCATCATCAAATTATCCATTTGCACATAATCCATGGTCAACATTCCCCATACTATATTTCTTATCTGTCCTCAAGCAAGGTTGTACTTGATTGAGTTTTAGTTGTCTTTTCTTCTTGCATAATGAAAAATTATAATACCTTTTTTTTTAAATTACTTTTCTATTTCATTCTAATGCTTACTAACCAAATTTACCTTTGGTTTAATATCCTTTGCTCATGTTATTAACTTTTCAGTCCCCTTAACCCTTAAAAATGATGAGGAGTAGGAGAAGGAACATGTACATTGGCAGTGATGATTTTCTAAAAGGAGTTGAAGCAAGTTGTGGTGATTAGAATGGACTTTCCCAGGGTCTATGAGGGGTTTCCTCGCCAGTAACAAGCAACAATTGCATATGGTGAAATAGGTTGAGTTGGGTATAGTCAAAGGGGTAAGAGCCCTTATTTTTATTGAATGTATCAATGCCAAAAATCCATTTCACTATTTTAATAATTTCTTTAATTTATAGATTTTCCTTGACCATCCATGTGCCTCCCCTTGGCTAGGTTAGAGGTAACATCTTTTATTTTTAGGGATGAAAGTGAATAATTATGGGAAGGAGGTTATTTTGGATTTATACAAATAGCCTAGGTTAGAGAATCAGAGTGACCTAGGTTTAATGAGGGTCAATAATGAAGAGGCAATTACTATACAAGTGGATCTTTCCAGTACCTCGCTATCAATGGAAATCAAAGCTCTATCCTATTGTGCCCTAATTGGAAAATTCGTTGGGATTTTTATGTTGAGATTAGGGATAGAAAAATGGTGCGTAGAGAATTGGGGGGTTAACTGCAAACTACACTTTCTTGCTAGGGCTTTCTATGTGGCAATCTTTACCCATGTTGACTAAAAATTTATTATGTTTCATAACTACCCTAAGTTTTTAAAGTCCTTTGGGCTCCACTTGTAGCCCCGGGTCTCCAATTTCAACACTCTCACTGTTGATTTTGGGATCTATTTAATATGGATCAAATGTTTGCCTTATCATTAGATTTATGGGAGGAAAGCATTCTGATCAAAATTGTATGCTCTCTTAGAAAGATGGTTTCAATCAACAAAGTCACTAAATAAATATCACTGACATCCTTTACAAGAATCTGTATCTATGTTGATCTTTTCTCTCCCCTCCCTATTTCACTCATCTTATGTCTCTTGGAGGTTCTTGGTTACAACGCCTATAGGTGGAAGATCAAACTTGTTTCTTGTGTCAACAACTTTGGCATTACAAGATTCATTGTTATTTGCATAGTTGTGTAGCCTCTGACAAGGTACAACTCCCAAATCTTGGGTGTCCTTCAATGGTGGTAATAAGGTAGAATGGTCCTATATTGAATACTATTTATGTGGACGTGGATTCTTATCCTTTTGATTAGGGCATGGTTAATTCCTCTCTGTAGCAAAATATTGTGAAAAGCTTTGATTAGATGGCCCCTTGAACCATGTTGAAGGAGACCAAACCCATTTGAAAAAATCATGTGTTTAGATTTTGTGCTTGCATGAGTCTATGAAGGATGGTAATAGGGTAATGGCCCTCAAGGTTTGGAGGATCATACAGATCAAATCATTGAGGATCCTTTTGTTATTGAGGATGCAATAGATAACCATGTGAATCTTCCCTTTCTTTCCTCAAGCATTCTGAAGGAAGTCAATAGTGATAAGATTTTAAAGTGAGGTTGAAAATCCAATAGTGATAAAGCTTTAGGGGAGGTGGTAGAGGGATCTCAAGAAGTCATTAGTTCCTTTTTTTCTCCTAAGAAGTGGGGGACAAATACCCACATCTCTTCTCGTTAATTGCTTCCATTAGGGTTTTAGGATGATTTGTCCATATGTTAGTTTTGTCTTTTTTAGTTGTATGTTGGGCTTTCTTGTTTTTTTGGGATTCAAAAAGCTAAAAGGATTTTTTTGTGGAGTTTGGATAATGGTTTATTTGAGATTGAGTTGAAATATGTTGACTTGATTGGGTCTTTTGGTGGCTTGAAAGTTTAGATCTCCTAATTTTTTCAGTGTGGTGGTCTTGAGTTTTGGATATTTGGAGTTCATAGATTGTTGTTTACTTGGACTTTAGCAAAGAGTTTGTATTTATTTGTTTTCATGGAGTATGTCCTCCATTTTTAGACACTCTTTGACCATTTATGGCAAAGAGTTGTCTTCTCAATAAAAGTATTGTGGATCTTCCAGTGCTTTCTCCATTTTTTGTCATCTTATTATTATACGAGTAAGGGTCCCCTGAACCCTTAATATCGATCCCAAAAAAAACTTTTTAATCACCTCTTCATTGTATAGATTATCTTCATATTTTTTAAGCATGACTTTAAATCTATCTCTACATCCAATATTATTCAAGTGCAACTTCTTCTTCCTCCACTATATTTTTTTGGAGTTTCTCAAATAATAAATCCAAGCTAATGAATTTATTCATCATCTTTGTCTTGAATGTAGATGCTTCGATTAAATTATTTGATTTATATTCCTTTCCTTTCTATGCATAGATGCACATTAAAAATTATTTATGTCTGGCCTCATATATTTTCAACAAAGTGTCCACAAATTCATGTGCATACTAAAATATTTTAATGATCTACCAAGCTTATCTTACCTTCATACACATATCATTTATATCTTCTATTAATTTCTTGGTAAGGTCCTTGAGTGTTTACTCTATCTCCATTATTATATCTGATTAGAGATCTTCATTTTTTTATTGACCTATAATTCAAGGTGCATTGATGTGGACACATGTCTTGTAGAGGCCAATTTTTTTAATCCATTAGTCTGTTTGAAGCCCCATCTATGTAAAAATGATGATATTAAAGAGGAGAAATTGCTCTTCACTATAATTAGCTAGTTAACATAGTTTTTAATATATTATTAGGCCCATAAGTGATCATCTAAGTGTCCTAAATTGCATTTTACTATTTTTTTAAGGAATTTTAAAATATTATAAATTAGATATTTTTGTAATCAAACATGAACTAGAGTTAAAACTTGTTTATTGGTATAAATTAGTGTGTAGAGGATAAATGGATATTGTTAGACCCATCCGATCTTCCATACAAAACTTAGTAAAAATAGTGGTTGTTGAACTTGCATGAAGAGGAAAGTTACTAAAAATAATAACAACTAAAAATAACATGGGCCAGTTAACTTTAGGTAGCTTTTGATTTATTTAGATGTTTAAATTTTTGCATGACAACTCCAATTTTGAGTTGATATTTATTTAAATATTATTATGTAATGATTTTATTTATTCAAGGTTAATCAATAGAGATGATGGTTTTCAAAAAATTATGAGTATTATGTCTATTGATATTTTGCTTTGCTAGTCCATGGGATTCATCATCTAGTATCATAGTAAGTTCGAATCTTGGAGGTAATATCCTTGTGAATTTGTATTTGGGTTCTAAATTATATTTAGGAGAGTATTATGTGATTGAATAACAAGTGTAAAGATAGAAGACTAAGTCTATTCGACCTACAACATATTCTCATTACATCTACAACATATAATCAATATGTCTGTAGGAGTAATAAAGAGATCCCCATTTACTTAAGGTACACTTACAATAATATAGAATACTCTATAAGTCATTAAAGTGAGTTTCCCTTTTGCTTGATGTTCACTTATTATAGTTCCCTAACTGGTTATAAGTGCCCAATTGTATCTAGATAACTCGATTCAAACATCCAAAATAATTTCGAATCATTGGTAAGCCATATAGGATTGTTGAGGATGTTGTATCTTGTATAAGTTTCACATTGATCAAGTAACCTAGCTCTACTTAAGTGGTGAGCCATATAAGGAAGACCCATTATTGATGTTAAACTCTAGTGTGATATATTTTTATAGCTTCAAGGCCCCTTCAACCCTCATAAAACCAACATCATCTTATTCCCTTTCAAAATATATATATTCAAGTGTTAAGAAATTTAATTCAAAAATAATTATTTTTAACTAAACACATAGAAATGTATAATAAAAGATTGAAAACTTGAATTACATAATGCCTCAGTGGGTGAATGGTCTTACATTCTAATCTAGTTGATGATATAACAAAAGAAAAAAAATCATATAAATTAAGCATTGTCATCTAATACGAATTAATAACACAATAAGTTTTGGTATGAGGCTTGAGAGATTAGGACGATGGTGAATATTGGGTAGCTAGAAAGTTTTCTCTTCTAGGCATAGTTTTTCTTTAGAAGGTTTAGGTTTTGTTTTGAGTGCATCCCAGATCAAGCTTTCCTCTACATTTGATTCGATCCAAGATGAATCCTCTAGGGGGGAGGGTTCCCACCCAAATTTTTTTATTTTAATAAAATGGTGGTAGAGGCACCATCTTCAATTTCGAAAGTAGAAGTTAATGCACTATTAAATGCCATAGGGAAGAAGAAGACATAAGATCTAGGTAAGGGAGGTAAGAACCATGCATGCAAGCAGTCGAAGTGAATTCATAGCTATGATTGACCTATCTAAGATCAGGGAGAATATTTAAGATTTTTATGGGAGAATCCTTACTTTAATTTCATAGGGGCTCAAATATCCCTAAAAGAGTTGCATGCATGGACAAGAAGGAGATTAAAAACTAATGGGGAATATGAATTAAGAATCTGTGCAAAAGGTTATTTCATAGGGGTCTTCACCAATGAATCGGACATGGACAAAGTGTTTAGAGGAGGTTCTTATTTCTTCTGCAATGTGAGACTTTCATAAAACACTGACATACCATGTTTAGGCTAATAGAGGAACATCTGAATACAACACCATTTTAGATTAGGATGTATGCACTTCCACAAGAACTTTGGTCCATGTATGTATTTGAAACTATTTCCAATATTATAGTTACTCTAGTAGATATTTCTAAGCCACATCATGGTAATGGTCCATCTAGCCATGTTAAAATTTGTGTGGAAATTGACCTTTCACAACCCCTACCAAAGAATATTACCTTACAAGCAGGGGAACTAGATCATATAGAAGATCTGGACTATGAAAGCATCTCATTCTGTTGTAGATTATGTCATGAATACATACACCTAATTCAAGAATGTCTGTTATTTTAAAAATTAGTAAACTTGAAAAAAATCTTGAAACATCTGAAAAAGACTCTGAGGGTTTTAGTAAACCCAAGAGAAAGCATACAGTGAAGATTCAAAATAAAATGGTTAAGAAATATATCCCAAATGAGGTTATTAATAGATCTGAGACAAATGTGCCCCCATAGGAAGATATAGAAGGAGTCTCAAAAACACAACCACATGGAGAGAAGGCTAATCCAGAAAAGGAAGATATCACTGTAGAGTATGGATTAAAAGAAGACTTGGAGAATCTCCTCAAAAAGCTAGAATTAGGGAGGGGAGATAGACTAAGTAAATGTGGAGGACAAGGTAGACATGGAAAAAATAATTCTATAGTAGAAGGCCCAAGAGAAAATGAGAATTGGATGAGAATGGATGAACATGAGGAAATAGAGTCAGGAATAAATGAGAAAAGTGTAGGAATATCACAAACCCTGAACATTGTTAAAAAAAAGGAAATGTAAGCGAAATATGGAGAGGGATACCAAGCAAAAAAAATTTAAAAAAGGATAAAAGAGGCCATGTAGGCCATTGGTGCGGGAACTCAATCTCAAGTTGATATGCTCTTGGCAAATACCAAGAAAAATAATATTTCTTGATGCAGTTGATCTCTTGGAACATCAGGGTCTTAACACCTCATCCAAAAGAAGGATCCTAAAAAATTTAATAAGAGAACAGAAACCTGAGCTAATTCTGGTTCAAAAAACTAAGTTAGGGTGTTTGGAAGATCATTATAAAAGCTTTTCCACAAATATGGGAAGGGAAGTGGTGGGCATGAATATCATAGGTTTGTCAAGAGGATTGGTTGTCTTTTAGGAGCCTAATGAAGTTACTTTGGATCTTATACAAACCAATAAGTAATTTCTAATTTGTAAGATTGAGGTGAGAAAATAAAATCTCTTTCTTTTCGGTCAACTTTTATGGCTCTTAGAATCGTGAGGAGAGATAGATGGCCTGGGAACATATAAAAAAATAAATTGTAGCCAAGAAGGACACACCTTAGATTATAGGAGGGGACATCAACACCAGGAAGGATAACTTAGAGAAGTAGGGAGGAAGGGGGAGCGATAAGATTAACCTGATCTTTCTCAATTTCATTTTCAATTCAGATCTTTGTGATATCAAAACCAAGCAAGGTTGGATCACATGGAGCTATAAAAGGTTAGTAAGAGATATCATCTTAGAACCTCTTGATATATTTTTGGTCTCAGGTACATGGGTCGAGAATAACTTCATATTGGAGTCTAAAGTGTTCAATACATCAGGATCAAATCACTAGCCCGTATGCTATAAATCTTTAAGGATAAACGGCCTCAATATGTTCCCTTTAGGTTTGATAAGATGTGGTTGGAGCATTCAGAGCTAGATGACTTTGTAACTAAGAAATGGCAAGACCCAAATAGTTTATATGGCACAAAGATGTACATTTTTCATTAAAAACTAAAACCTCTCAAAAGTGCTTTAAGGAAATGGAATGAAGTTATCTTTAAAAATATCTTCCAGGAAAAGAGAGAGTTTGAAAGAAGAAGTAATGATATCCAAGGAAAATAGATGGAGGGAGAGATATCGACCGATCTTCAACAAGAAGAAGAATAAGTGGCCATAGAACTAAATAAAATCTATAAGAAGGAAGAAATCTATTAGAGTAAAAGTCTAGGATAAAATCTATTGGAGTAAAAGTCTAGGATAAAATGGATAAAATAAAGAGACACGAATACTAGTTTCTTCCACCTCTCATGTAGGATCAGAAGGCAAAAAAAATAATTTTTCAAATTGGAAAACTTAGTAGGTATGAACACTTACGATCATGAGGAAATCAAAGACCTTGTCAAGTACTAGAATGATATGCTAGGTCATTTTAATGATGGGAACCAACCTGCACAAGAAGATTTTTGGAGTCAAATCCCTAATTTGGTCTCTGATTCAAAAAATCAAATATTGCTTAATGATATCTCTTTGGAAGTAACTAGAAGGGTAGTATTTGAGATGGTAGGAGACCATACACCTAAGCCAGATGGTTTCCTTGCTCTCTTCTTTTAGAACTTCTAGGACATCATAAGGGAGGAGGTTAGGGAAGTGGTGCAAGAATCCAAGGACTATCGAGGAATTCTTAAAGCACTTAATATGACCTTCTTAGTCCTTATTCCTAAAAAATCCCTATATAATATTATCTATAATATCATCTCAAAATTCACCACAAATAGGCTTCAATGTCTCCTACCAAAATTGATTTCAGTTGAACAAGGAGGTTTTGTAAAAGGTAGGTAGATTTCGGATGGCATAATCATATCACATGAGATTATTCATTCCCTTCAAGCTAGTAAGAAGAGAGGCATGTTGGTTAAACTTGATATAGCCAAAGCCTATGATAGAGTTAATTGGTCTTTCTTAGATGGCGTTCTTGAGAGATTCATATTCAGTCAGGCTTGGTGAAGTTGGATACAAAACTACTACTCTTCCCCTAAATTCTTTATTATGGTTAATGGATTCCCAAAATATTTCTTCTCGGCATTCAAAGGTTTAAGACAAGGAGATCCGATCTTTCCCTACCTCTTCATCTTGATGGTTGAGGCCCTTGGTAGATGGATCATGACTCTCAATATTGAAGGTAAAATAAAATGCATTCAAATAACTAATGAAGTAGAGGCTTTTACTCATCAATAATTTATGGATGACACCCTACTCTTTATTAACCCAACCCACAAGAAGTTAAGGAAATTAGAGATATGTTATCAAATTATGAAAAGGCATCAGACTAAGTGGTTAATAAAATAAAATCCAATATTCTTTGCACTAATATGTCCCCTAATATTCAATCTTTCCTCAATAGGTACCTGGGATTTCAAATAGTCCCCTAACCAAACATTTTTTTGGGCTTTCATTTGTTATGTCGGGTTCGAAGAAAACAACTCTCAGAGAAAGTGATAAATAAGTTGAGAAGGAAACTTGGAAAATAGAAGGATAAGTATCTGACTTATGCTGGCAGAATCATCCTCATCAAAATAGTTCTTCAAGCCTTAGTCAATTAATGGTTCTCTATGCCGAAGGCTCTAATTGTTGTTATCTAAGAAATGGAAAAGACTCTTGGGAATTTACTTTGGCAAGGCACAAGGGATAAAAGCAAATTTTCCCTTTAGCATGGGAGAAAGTTTGTAAACCCATTTCCAAAGGAGTAACATGCATAAGGGTCTTGGATAAGGTCGATAGGCCTCTTGTTGCAAAACTTGTTTGGATAATGTATGTTGATCCAATAACAAGATGGAGTGAGGTGATTCAATGTAAGTATTTGGATTATAGGACCCACACATAATTTTTACGGCCGGGGATTTGCCCAGAGGCTCCACTATTGGGGACAATATGAGGGAAGTTAGGGGATTATTGTTGAAAGGCCTCTTTTATAATGTTCAAAATGTGGAAACAATGGTTTTTTGGGAGGATAGATGGATCTCTAAAAACCCACTCAGACTGGATCTTAATGTAGTTGGAATAAGAGAAGAAAACACTACGTTTTGGGGACCTTGAAAGATTATTGGGTAGAAAATTTAGATCAAAAAGTGAAATCTTTCCCCTGGAAGGGTTTCCAAGATGAGGACGGATCCCATAATGAAGAGCAAAAGAGTAATAACAACATGCTACAAGGTTTCTAGATCCCTTGGAACTCAAAAAAGGATGAGTTAAAATGGAATAGAAAGAGATTAGGAGAGTACTCAGTCAAAAGTGTCTATGAAGAACAACTTACCCCTCGATTCAATTTCATAGAGGGTTCAATTTGAAATTATGGAACTCAAAATCCTGGCCAAAGGCTAAAGTCATTCTCTGGTTAGCCACTCATGGAAAAATTCTGATAGAGAGAGAAGAATTTAGGGGCTAACTAGATGCATGCTATGCAACACCAGTGAAGAAAGCATGGACCATTTATTACTGCATTGCCCTTTCTCCTTGGGCTTATGGAATAGACTGCTATGCAAATTTAATTTGACTTAGAGCATGAGTCCTAAGCTCTTAGATCACCTCAAGGTGTACAAGAATAACAAGACCCTAAATGTCCTAAAAGACATATGGAGAATGGGACCAAGTCTTCTAACATGGAAGGTCTGGTTAGAAATAAATGTAAAAATCTTCGAATGTAATGGGAGGCATAAGGATGTGGAGGTAGTATGGTCAGAAATAGAGTCAAAGATAACCCAGATAGTCTCAACCTTGAAAGAAAAGAAAAACAAAGAGGTAAATCCAAAAGAGATCAAGATCCTCCAAAATTGGGGGAGTATACTAGTACTTTATGATGCAATGATTCCCGGTAATAGGCAAATGAAGAATGCAATATAAAAAACTATTAAATGGATTCTACCTGATCAAGGAATCTAGAAAATGAATTTTGATGGTGCGTCAAAGCATAATCTAGGATAATCAGGGGTAGGGGATATCATCATAGACAACAAGGGCCAAGTTGTTGCTTTCAAAGCAGTCTATATTGGGATCAACACTTATAATCGAGTTGAGGCTGAAGGTTTGGTCTTGGCGTTGAAACTGGCAATCAAAGCTAAGATAAGGAGACTTCTAGTGGAAGGTGACTTGAGGTTAATTATTTATGCCCTCAAAAAACTTGAGAATTGCCATTGGAAGATCTCTAACATAATAGAAGAAGTGAAAAATGTTAAAGATTTACTTCAAAGTTATCCAATGGAATCACATTCTCCACAAAGGGAATAAAGCGGTTGATTGGCTCACTAACCTGGGTATATCTTCGCACAAAACTGATAAACAAGGAAATATGGAAACTATATCTTATCATGAGGAGATGAAAGATTTGGCAAATATTATAAAGTCAAAAAGTTTTGGAGAATAAATGTTTTATAACAAGATCTACCCTACAAAGGAGTGGGGAAAAAAGGAGGGTTACTATTCCAAAAAATAGTAAGGAGTATTCAGCGCTAAGAAAGAGGGCAACTCTACGAGAAAAAAATATGTTGCTATTCTAGAAAATAGTGGGGATTGCATGCATCATGCATACAAGTCCATATTAGAAAGTTGCCTAAAAGATATACTTGCATGCAAATTCATTGAACTTGCTGAAGGAACATTTGTTCTTTTTAGAAAGTTCATTTAGGTTAGATTCTCAAGGAGGAATTTAACAAGTTAACTTTTTACTAAAACTAACTTCTTGTTGTATTTGTAAGTTGCCTTCTTTGTATTTTTGATATCATTAAAAAAATTTAATCGTAAAAAATAATAATAAATATTACCCTTGATACAGGTGTGAGTTTTTTATCACTAAACTTGAAAGAAATTAAGAACTAATATCTCACTAGATAATAATAAATTAAGAACTAATATCTCACTAGAGTATGAAAGACAAATGGGTCTCTAAATTCTTTAAATCTCCTGATAAAGTGAAAATGGTCACCAAAAGCTTTAGGTGTGTGGATCTTCTGGAAGCCTGGCCTGAAGTATGCAAACAGGTAATGTTGTATCTCACTTTGGACTCCAAAATCAGCTTGGTTCGATCACACCATTTTATGTTGTTATATCATTTCAAGGATGTTTATGAAACTAGCCTTCCATTCTTCCTACTACGCTCTCTCGAGGACTCTGTTTTTAGGGTAACAATAAGGTCTTTATTGCACACCAAGCTCTTATTCTTTTATTCTTCAAGAATGCTTCTTCAAAAATAAGCAAGGTGATATCGCTAACTTCGAGCTCCAACTCAGTTACAAAAAAAGCTAAGAAACGTTCTAAAGGAGAAATGTTGATCATTGAGGCTTCGATGGTTACCAAAGCTAAAACTGGTAGGTTGAGGAAGAAGCTAATTCTGGAACCCAAGGAGTCGAAGGAACTATAGGAAATGGAAATCAGGACCTAGGCACTGGATGAACCCATTACAAAACTCTCGTCCCCAGTTCTAGAAGCCTCGGATGCCCTTGACCAGGACACTACAATTGTGGCAGTGACTAGTTTGCGTCGGGAAAGGTTATGTTCTCTTGAGATTGGTCTCAAGAATAAAGCCCTGGAACTCAGGGTAATGAGAAGAGAAATGAAGAACATTCAGGGGGGGCTCTTTCCTAGAACTAGGTTGGTAGCTAAGGAGGGCCTAATCTCTACTTTTGGCACCCCCCGCAACAAATCTTTGGAAGACCCAAAGGACCTTTTGATTCTGAGCTCTACTAGGTGTCATTCAGGAGCAATCGATTCTTCTCTGCCAACCCCTAAAAATACCCCCTCCCTCTCTAGAGCTAAAGGACCCAAATTTGTGGGTAAAGATGGATCGAGTTCTAGGACCTGGGAGAAAATGGGGAAGAGCCCCCTCTAGGGTCTTCAATATTTCCCTATATTCTTTTTGGCTTGATTGGTCTCTTTTGCCTCGTTGATGTTTATCTTTCCTACTAATTTTTTCTTGGGTCTTTTTTGTCTCAAGGTTGTTGTGTCCTCTTTTGATTGATTGTATTGTGCCCTTACTTTTCCTTCATGTTATTTCTCTAACTTCTTTTTAATTCTTTTGAATATTTCTCTCTATTCTTTTTGGCTTGACTGGTCTCGTTTGCCTCGTTGATGTTTATCTTTCCTACTAATTTTTTCTTGGGTCTTTTTTGTCTCAAGGTTGTTGTGTCCTCTTTTGATTGATCATATTGTGCCCTTACTTTTCCTTCATATTATTTCTCTAACTTCTTTTTATTTCTTTTGATAAATTCCAGGACTTCTTTTTATACCCAGATTAAGTTCTACACTAATCAAAAATAGACTTACCCTAATACGAATAATAAATATTTTTAAAAATCTTAAGATTAACTTAAAATAAAAAATTATGTATATTACTAAAAAAATAAACTACAACACAATTCTTTTCTTAATAAAAATAATTAAAAATGTCAACAAGTATTGAAACCCCCTACCCTATAGTTAACTAGAGTTGAGAATTATTGAAGTGTGACCTCTCAATTGAGAAGTATATCTTAACAATTGCACATGACCCTTAGAACCAAAAACCTTTAATAATGAACCATAGGGACAATTTAAGGTCCACCTCATATATGCAACAACCATGATGATTATCACTTATAAAAGACATAATATGTCAAACCTAATGCTAATCTCATTGTTTCTGACCGACAACTGTGTCAATTATTTGTCCCATCCTTCCTTTTTGACAAACAGAATTATACGGTAATGTACATATGGCCATATAATATTATGGTACAATATGGGAGGTGCGTAGAGTGTACTTATATATATATATAATTATATGATAGTTGACTTTGTAGTAGTAAATAATTTTAAGTATTACTACTTTTAATAATTAGTCATTTTATAAAATGTTATTATTTTAATAATTAGTGTATTAATGTATAATATTTTTATATTATATTTAAATATTTAAGTATTAAATAATTTTAAGTATTACTATTTTTAATAATTAATCATTTTATAAAATGTTATTATTTTAATAATTAGTGTATTAATGTATACTATTTTTACATTATATTTAAATATTTAAGTATTGACAATATTATTTTGAATATATTTGATTTTTTTAAAATGAATTTAAATTGTGATTTTATCTTAATTTTAATATGTCAAATAAATAAATTATTTGATAGGATAAAATGGTTTTGATCAGAGTTTTGAATCGGGTTTGGGATATAAAAGGAGGCTCAATATCTGAAAACATGATGGTGTGAAGATAACGAAAAGAAGAAAACGACCAGTATAGATGAAGAAACACTTCACATGAGAATAATAAGGCAATAAGCAAGACAAAAACATCATGGCAACAAACCTCATTGAATTAGCAACGATCAAACTAAAATAGAAACGTATGACCTTCAAAAAAACTTCAGTCAATCCGACGTGAAAGCGGAAGCCATCTAAAATAAGCTCAAACTAGAGCGACGCAGTTCAGTCGCAAGCAAAGGCATGTCTTCTTTCTCGTCTTGAAAGAAAATCTTTCATTGTCTATTGGGATCCCTCTCTCTCCGGAGCTTCCGCCTTACATCTCAAACTGTAAACTTTCAAATAAATTATTTTTTGCAATTTTAAATGGCATCTAGATATTAGTGTAAACTCCCAAACTTAACGATCGTTATCACTATAATTTCTCAACTAATAATTGTTTCTCCTTCTCTATCTAAAAAAGACAACATCTAAATTAGTTTTATTATTTCAAAAAAAAACTTAATCAATACTTTTAAGGGCATCAAAATAACGACACAAAAAAATTAAATAACAAAAATGATAACAAAATTGACAAAAACAAAAAAAATCGTTTAACTTAGTATCCAAACTTCAACATTAATTACTATCAGAATATATTGACTCGTACCCATCATTATTATTATCTTTATTTTCTACATTCATTAATTCCTAAACAACAATTAAAAACACTTCCTTACTACGAACCCTAATAACGTAAATGATTTAATTACCATTGACAAAATAAATTTATAAAAAAAAAACTTTTAACACCTTAAGAAAAGAAAACAAGAATGTCAAATTAATCACAAAATTCTCTCCCATGATATACTTTGCAAATCATCTCTCATGATATACTTTGCATTAAAATGAGATTGTGTTTTATAGAATTTCATAGTAGAATGAGAAATATTGGTTTATAAAGATATTGTTCAAATAGACTAGAAAGGATGATTTTTTATAATTGTATTAGATTTTACAATTCCCTGAAATAATATTAGACTATTATTTTATATATATGAGGGTTTTTTTTAAAATAGTTTTTATATTAAATATAATTAATAAATATATTTATTTGAAAATTGTTAAAAGTTATTATTTTTGAAGTATTTATTATAAATTTTTTGATTAAATATTATATTATATTTTTCACAAATTTTTTATTAAATGGTGATAGACGATTTCAAGTTAGTTGCATTATTATGTTGGATTTGAAAAAATATTTTCGTAATAAAAAAAATAAACTCCAAAATCCAATCTAAACAAGAAGAAATATTCTCATATAATTATAAATTAGACATCAAATTTAAGAACAATCATTTTTATTAACATTTCACATTATAACATTCCACCACACTACGATTGTAAATTATACCTATAAATATTTAAAAAATACGTTAATATATATTAAAAAACCATATTATATTAAATTACAAATTCAAAAATATAATCATCAAAACATATCAAAAAGAGACGATGTTCAATTTAACTCTCAAATAAAACATGTTTCAATCTTTTTCTCTCAAAAATACACTTCAATCTTTAACACTACAAAGACAATAAACCCTTTTTTGTTTAAAAGGGGGGCACATCAATGGGAGGTTCCCAAAGCTATTTAATGGTGAGATGACCAAGTTTCATAGTACTAAGATTGAGACCCTCTAACCAAATTTGTGGGGTTAATGACATTGGCTTGAATTCAAACCCTGTCCCAAGCAAAGAGGGGAACCAGAAGGATTAAAAACTTCTTCCAAGCAAAAAGGAGGACCACAAGATGACAAATATAACAATATGTGATGTGCCGACAATGGATTAATGTTTACATACCAACTTTTATAACTTGGCACTTAAAATACTGTTTGGGTAGTTGAGATGGATACATTTCATAAGTTGAGATAGATCTATTTTGTTCTGATAGAGATGCAATAAATACCGCTTAAATTTAAATTGTGATAAAAATTATAAATTAAATAAATATTAAATTTATAAATGAATTAATTTTTATGATTTTATATGGTATTCAGGGGTAGTCTAAACTATTGAATTTAAAGGAGGTTATTATTTGTTTTTTGGTTTATTATATATATATAAAAAATGATTTTTAATTTAGTTCTATTGATTATAATTAAGAAAATGCAATAATTTTAAAAGTAGTAAAATATAAATATAAAGGAATTAGGTAATATAGGTAATCAATGAAGTTGGCGGAGGTGGAAGATCATTTAAATTATTATACCAATTCCAACATTAATTATTATTATTAGGTATCGACTCCCACCCATCATTATTATTGTCTTTGTATTCTACATCTATTAATTTCTACCTAAATGAAAAAAATAACTAACTACTAAAGAAACTTTCTTTACTACGGAGCCTTAACACCCACCACACCTTCTCAAGGCTATGGCTTTAGAAGTGGGTGGCTTTTCAATTAGTCCAAAACCAACAAGGGCACATAGCACCAAGTCCCTGCGAGAAGTATAATAAGTAGTGATCAGGGTGATGATCTTGTCTAGGCGTATGAGGGTCTATATGAAGTCTTAAAAGTATGAAATGATATGATTAATTTGGAGATCCCATCCCATCTCATCTAATAGTCAAGGGTTGATCAGTTAAAGATAAAAAGGAGAATGAAAATACTAACATAAACATCCATTACAAATTGTAGCTTAGTATACAAATAAAAATACTAACACTTTCTTTTTAATCCGCAAGCTACTTTTTAGGAATTACACACTTTTTAGGAATTACACAATAATATATATGTTTCATTTAGTATAACAAAATCTATTACAACAAAGACTATTTTAGTTCACAATTCTATAGTTATTTTAGATTTACCATCTATAAATTTAGTCAAAGACATCAATTGAAATGCAAACAAAGTATTTCACCATCACAAAATTTCCGTTTGAGAGGCAAGATTGGCTATTAAATTCCAAGCCTATTTCCCAAGTATTCAGCTACCAAGGGAGTGACAAAATCCTAACATATATTAGCATTTTTGGCATAACGACATGCAGGTCTATTATCTTTAAATATGGCCATGTTCAGAAAAAGATGTCATCAACACAAACTCAAGATGAGTTTCCTGGTAGATGGGCTCGAATTTAGGATTACTTTCCCAATTTTAATTTACATGGACTCTATGAACCCTAAAAAATATATAATCTCAAAATTTTGGAACTTCACGGCCTAAAAAAGAATTACATTTCAATTACACAAAGCTAATTTAACCAAAACAAGTTAATGGAAAAGAGTAATGCACACATAATTGCAACCAATTGTAGATAGAAATACACACTAAACTCAATTTAAATGCATCAGAACCTCATATACAATAGAAAAATGCACACAAATTTTACTGTTGCCTATAAAAGAACTGTCTAACCATTAAGGAGTTGCCTCTTGTTTTTTTTTCTAGGGGTTCAATCAATTACTTAATTCTATCAATTTGAAAATAACTAAATAATTAAAAAACAAGTCAAAGACATATATACAATAAGCTATGTATTTTCACTCTTGACCACCATATATACTAACTCCCAAAGTGTTGATGAAGCTCTCAAGGCATCTCTAACATACTCTTCCATCGCAATAAGGAATGATGCGAGAGGTTGATTATTCAGTAATTTGATACACAGAAAAATAAGAGACTTTTTAAAATGTCATAGTGGGGGATTTAAACTTGGGTCTTCTGTATGAAAGTCTTATTGATTTGCCACTTGAAGCATTTTCAATTGACAAATCAAATGATAATCATGTAAGTTAAGAAGATCAAAATAAACTATAAATAACAAATGAAAAAAAATGTCTAGAGATTGTTCCCAAATCAAGGACAGATGCCAAACATAAAAATGTAATACTCAAAATTCTTGCCAATAGAAACATATACACACACCTCTTACCAATTTTGGAAAAACTTAAATATATATATGCAAAAAAAAAAATTATCTACAACTTTATAATATAAAAACAAATGTCTTATGTGGATTTGTAAAGAACAAATTTGCAGGCATAAATCACAACTAAATATAGTGAGTATACCTACAAATTAAGTGCATCATATATATATATATATATATATATATATATATATATATAAAGTAGTCTTATAGACATCCAAACTAAGACAACTATAATGCCCAAACAAGTATACGACACACATACAAAAATACAAACCATAAGATCTAGGATTTTGTGGTGCAATGGTAATGTGTGACCGAGGTTCAAATCCCCTTCATTTTGATAAGGCAAGCCATAACTTTTGCTGACAAAAGGCAGAGTGTAATGTACCTATTATAGGGTGCACTCAAGCATAGTCTATATTTAAAATTCTTTAAAGTGCATTCCAAGCTTATCCCACACAACATTAAAGGCAATCTATAACTTCATCCAATATTTACCCACTAAAAATAAATTAATAGCATACGCACAAATTGACAAAATGAATCTGGTAAGATGCAAATTAAGAACCAACCCAACCATAAGCAAAGATTCTAAGCATCCTCATCTTCGTCTATGCTTGGGATAATTTAGTAAAAGTGCACATACTAAAATCAAGCATAAACAACTTTATAAAAACCAACAAAATATTATATTTGTTTTATTCAACTAACAAAAAAATCTTAATACAAACCCTTATACTCTCTTTAATTCAACAAACCTAGATATATCTCAAGTCTATATTGCAAATATTATAAATTAAAATTATTAGTGATAAAAAGCGCAACGCCTTCAAAAAAATTCAACCACAAAAAAATCAAACATTATTTATTTTTTTGGTTTTCACAAAATAGAGGTCAAAATCTCTCACAATACATCTAATCCATGACCCAACACAAGTGATACCACACTAAACAACCTTGTTCTATTAGATATTGTACTCAATTTATTTTATTGAATACTTAGAAATACAATACAAAGAGACATGTATAATGGATGATGATATAACATTTTAAACCTTGTTGTTCATATAAAGAGGAATATTTTTTCAAATCATAACATAGGCATGCCCAACCTGCACATAATATTCTCAAAAAAAATGCCAAGCATACGACACTGTATAGGTGGAGAAAGTTAGAACTGTAAAATAACCCAAATCATTTTGTCAAATCCATGATATTCATAACATCAAACATAAATTCTTTTTAAAAAATTGAATTCCTTGCAGTGCTAATTTCCATAGCATTGTCAAAGGCTTGTGATAATTGTGAGGTGGTCATAGAAGGAAGGAGGTAGCAAGTATCCACCTCAAAAACAACCTACAAATATTATCAAATCCAAATCTTTGCAAAATGTCCTACAAATCTAAAGACTTACTTGTTTCACACGCAATTGAGAGAACAAGGTAGTGCACAAACACTAAAATTCTTCCCAAAACAACATTCATGAAAAGTTTATTAGTATAAAGGCTAAAAAGATTACCTGTGAAAATAAAACATCAAAAGATAAAATCAATTCTTGTGAGAGAATGGAGGCAACAGGATGCAGTGAATTTTCTATTATAGATTTAGAACCATAATTGTTTGGCCCCACTATGCCAATCAGGGATTTTATCATCTCTACCACCATAATTATTATATTCTTATTGTGTATTTGTTTATAATTCTGATAACTTAGTCTAAGATCTTCACACATAAATTTACTAGTGGGTAATACCACAACTGAAAATGATTAATGGCTGTAAATAAAGAATTATCACCTATGTTCTTTCAATAAAACCTATGACACCTATGTTCTTTCAATAATACTTGCAACAAAACCTCCATAATTGTGCATATTTTAACAAAAAAGTTTGGTAAATAATACTTAACTGAAGATTAGGTGTATAAATTAATAATATCTAGCAACCTTGGAAGGTGCACTAGTTATTTATCTAAAGGTTAACATATAGAGGAAGAAAAACATGCAGCCCAGAGTTGACACCTATGTGACTAGTTAATGTAGCGTTCAATATTAGCAGTGTCCCCATATGATTGATAGTACATAATGTAACCACTGGGAATTTAATTATTTATTTTTTGAGCATCCACATAGGTGGTGGATAACAGGGGTAGGTGGGTCACCCATCCCCTATGAAAAATTAATTACATACTAAAACGAACCCAACAAGTCTCTTGATAGATGTGAAGCCACCCATAGCATATAAATATTTTGTTCAATCAAATTACATGAGATAATATTATTTTATATTCCAATTAAACAAATTACATCTCACCTTTATTAATTGTTGACATATTTATTGACACACAAAATAATGTGATTTCATTGACCAACAAAATAGGAAATAATTCCAAATTAAATTAAAATAAATCGATTAGTGATCCTTCTTTTTGGGACTAGTAAGTAACCGATTTAATTACCTTTGACAAAATAAATTCACAAAGAAAAAATTATAACCGCTTAAGAAAATAAAGTAGGAATGTCAAATTGATGACAAAATTCTTTTATGTTGTGACAATTTTCTATGAATTTGCAAGTTATCTTACATAATATACTTTGCATTAAATAAAGGTGATCTCTCCATTGTTATTAGTCCTGAAGGGGATCTATTAGCTTTCATTCTGCAATAACCTGTAATTAATCTTTATTCCCCCACCCAATCAGGGTACATTGATCAACGTGCTAGAAATATGTAAACTTTTTAACAAAGTAAGATGTAAGGGGTTTAATTCATTCATTGAATAATATTACTTTATATACCCTGATTGGCTATAATTATCATATATTATTTCTGCCTTCTAGCAAATCGAGGTAGGACTATCAGTCATAATTGCTATGCATAATTGATTTAGTTGGCTAGATTTTAAATCCTCAGATTTAATTTATCTTTACTATGTTTGGCAATCTCTTAACATATGCCATCATGCATAGTCATTGTCAGTCAGAAATATACCTACCAAAATTCGTACCCTGCATCATACCATCACTGTCCTAGATTTAAGCTTGGAGTATTGATGCTTCCAGATAGTTAGATGTGCCTAGGTGCCTAATGCTTCCATTCTTTTCTTTTCTATTTTGGATTTTAAATCCATGGTTCCTACATTCCATCGAGCGGTTGTTTGAGCTTCAGTATTAATATTTTGGTGGATAAGAGTGATCAAGAAACTGCGACATGAGCATATCAGATTGAAAATCATTGGAGAACTATAAGAAACATAGAAGATAGATGAGATAAGTAATACATTAGATATATTCATAGATAAATGCATTCAATTAAAAATGATAGATTTAGAATAGTCAGCGTTTGTTGGTCCTGTGGATGGTAATGTTGCTATTATTTTCAATTTTAGATTGTGAAATTTCAAACTATATGTCAAATAAATCTCCACAATACAAATAAAGCCAATAATATGATAAATAGAAATAAACAGATATATCAACAAACTTCATATTTTTCAAAAAAAATTGCATAGTTTATCCATATTTTTTCTCCCAAACTTCAAACATCATCTTTTCCAAAATTGTCTGCACAAATGCATCAACAGACTTTAGCAATTATTTGGTAGTTTAACCCTTGATTGCTATCTCTAAAAATTTGTCATCTTTTCCAAATTTGTCTGCATAATCTATCAATAGACCACATCAGTTATTTGGTAGTTTAACCCTTTATTGCTATCTCTAAAGATTTATTTTGATGAGTAGTGCAATAAAACAAACTTACTATCATTGACATTCATTGGACAAGCAAATTTTCAATCTTATGCTAAATTTTATAATAATCATATAGTCCTAAATAGATTAGATTAAGAGTTCTAAATTCCAATGGTTTGTTTGTTTCCATTTATGTATTATTTTATTGATTTCATTAATTCTAGTATTAACTAACCTGTAATTATTCCATTGTCAAAGTTTGAAGTTTCAAAATAATTTTATTATTTTCTTAATTCAGGTTCTCCTTCAAATCCTTCTCAGACTCACTAGAAAGTAGTGCGATATCTGATTAGGAACTATATTATGTCTAGAGCATATCTATTTCAAGTTCAAACCAGAGTATTACAGTTTTGGAAGCTGAGGATTTGATGACAATGAGGAACGTACATACAACCATTATCTTAAAATTGTAGACGGCTTAGATGGAATTTATGTTCGTGGAGTTGTTTTCCATCTGATTGGATTTGTCTAAGTTCTATTACCCTTTGATGAATGCCATATATCCTCCTCCTTTGATTTTGAGTAAAATACAACACTTAGGCTTCCATCACTACAAGTCGAATTTATGCTTTACCTCTTCCTATTGTGTTATGAAAGTGAGCAATTTTACCTCTTCCTAGTGAATAAACCAATTAGACATTGTAATTTAAAAATCTATATTGACCTAAAACAACCCTTGTTGTAGGGACTTGACACTCTGCCCCTTATTTGTTAAGTTTTTGTTTTAAATAATTTCATTGGTATGATGAGAAATATTGGTTTATATGGATATTGTTTGAAAAAATGAGGAAAAAAAAGGGTAATTATTTAACATGGTATTAGATTTTACAATCCTTTGAAATAATGTTTGTTTTATTGTCTAATAATATTATATTATTTTGAAATATTACGAGTGTGACTATATACAATATTTTAATTATAATATTTTGTAATGATATAGAAATCATAAATTTTAAATGTCAAACTTATAATTAGTATATATATTTTAAATATAGATTTTTGAAAAGTGTACAAAGATTTTATTTTTTACACATTTATCTTAAATTTGTTATATATCATTTTGATTCAAAAATCTATTGATTTCTATATAATTTTTTCATTGATTGATGATAGATGGTCTCAATCTAGTTGCATCATTACCTTGGACTTGAAAACATATTTTCATAGAAAAGAAATGGACTCCAAAATCTACTATATGCCCAAGACATCACAATTATCTGATCGCCTTCTCTAAGTAAGAAGAAACATTCTCATATAACAATCAAATGGATGTCAAATTTAAGAACAACTATTTTTATTGATATTTGATATTATTACATTGTACCACCTATCTATGATTGTCAAATTTAAGAATAACTATTTTTATTGACATCTCATATTATTACACTCTACCACCTAACTGGGATTGTAGATTATGCCTATCAATATAAATATAAGACTTTTAATAAACTATGTCATTATACATTGGGTAAAACCTTTTTATATTAAATTTTAAATTAATATGAATTGTCAGTACTAATTTATTCTGTTAAGAGGCATAATACACACCATGTATATTGTCATAAAAGAGATTTGACACTATACCTACCTTTTATTTTATTTATAGAGTAATATCAACATTTAGAGAATATTTGTTACGATTTGTTTCAATAGTTTTCATTGCTACATACCTTTATGAAAAAGGTTATAATTTAATTAGAACAAATGATAATAAAGTGTTATGTCATTTATTTACTGAAATATAAATATTAAAAAATATTGAAAAAAGATGATACCAGATTCAATTCTCAAATAAATATTACAAAATAAATACCCTTCAATCTTTAATACTACAAAATCAATCAAAAATTACATACCCTTTTCTTCTCCAAATGGAAGCCACATCAATGAGAGGTTCCCAAAGCTATGTTTGACATTGTTAGGGAATGATGTCCATGTGGGAATAATTTAATGGTGAAATGGCCTAGTTTAATAGCATTAAGATTGAGATACTCGAACTAAATTTACAGGATTCACTCAAGTTTAATGACATTAGCTTGAATGGACAAGGGAACATAAAGATTAAAAGCTTGTCCCAAGCAAAAGGGAAGGATCCCAAAGATGAAAATATAACAATATGTAATGTCCCAACATTGGATTAATATTTACATAGTTTCTATAACCTTACATGGAACTTAAAATATTGGTTTGGGAATTTGATATGGATGCATTTCGTAAGTTGAGATGGATGCATTTTGACCTTATAGATATGCAACAAATGGTGGCTTAATAACAACAACACATAAATGAAGGGTAGTGGCCTTAAACACATATAGTATGATGTCTACATGCCTTCCCACTACAATTATCTTATCGCAACTAGCTTTGGAAAATTATACTCTTATGAATAGCCCCTTACCCTAACTAAATCAACATATATAAATCTCCATATCCACAAATACATGAATATTTATATGCAGATTGATTTCATTATTTTGATTTTGGGAATTATAGAATGTAAAAATTTATGTAGATAAAGAGTTGAGTATATAAATTAGGAAATAAATATAGTAATATCAACAACCACTGATTTGTATAATAATGTATTTGTTTGTTTAGTTTATAAATAGTAATGAATTACAAAGGAGATAGTTAGAAAGACAACTAAGACAGACAAGTGGTAGGTTGGAAATTGGTACAAAAATAATGAAAGATATTGTCAACAGAAAGTAGGTGTCAAAGTCTCCTTCGGACAATAACGTGGTCCTTCTGCCAATAACACACTGTGTTAGTTTTTTCTTGTACCACACTAATGACCCTAAGTAGATGGAACAATGAGTTTCTGGGAGGATGTCCACCTTATTTTGAGAAACCTATGTCTATGTGACTAAGTCATAAATAACTATTTGCTCCCTATTTTAACTTATTTAAATGTGAAACCCTAGGCCTCCATGCTTGTTAGGGTCTTTAAGAACACGAGTAGAAATGGCATTAGCAGGGTAGGCTGGACATGACCACAATGCCCCATGTGTTGAGAGTTGCCTACATGCCAATACCTTGAAAGGAGATCAAGCTCGATGTAGTTCTCCCAATCTAAGTGCTCATATAAGTGCAAGTGAATGCTAGTATGAATGATTTGAGTATATATTGAGATTATCAATCAGAGTAATCTGAGCTCTGGACCACTATAGATGGGTGTATGTAGAAGTAGGGTAGAATATGGATCAATGACCTTGATTTGCACAACTATTTTTGAATTTTTTCATGAGAGTTGCATCTACTTTCCATCCAGGGGATAAATAAATGAGAGTGGTCTTAATAGTGTTCTAGTGCTTGTTGAGACATGAAATGAATCTAGGCCAATCTTAAATTACTTTTAGAAGTGGAAAGATATTCGTTAAGGTTAAAGAAGGCTAAGGGTCAATAGTGTTGCCCCTTTGCCAATAATGTAGTGTGTTATAGACCCAAGGCCCACACTATTGTCCAAGTGGTTAGAACGGGTGAAAAAGGGCCCTAGGTGCATATGAGGTGGCTTGATGTGGATTTTGGTATATCTGGTCAAGGGATGAGTGCACGCATTAGCTGAAAAAGGATCAAAAGAGGACCTAAGATAGGTATAGGGCTAAACTAAGGATAGTATGGTCTCAAGTGACACTCATTGCATTCAAATGACAATTTAGATGACTACATTTACCCCCCTTTAATTCTAGAAATGCATCAAAGTGAAATGATTCGGATAAAGGAAAGGGAGATGTACCTTGGAATTACCTAAAGGCAAAGCCCTTGAATGTGGATCTGAGTTTGTGAGTTGTGCTTCATTGCATGTCCTACGAATGAAACATGTATGAATCAATATTTACTTAAGAAAATCAAAAGCAAAGACAAAATTGAGTAAAGAGATGTGTGTGTGTGTGTGTGTGTGTGTGTGTGTGTGTGTGTGTGAGAGAGAGAGAGAGAGAGAGAGAGAGAGAGAGAGAGAGAGAGAGAGAGAGAGAGATGAAAGAAATGAATACACCTCATCGGGTATGCAAACCAATGCTAAAACCTGGTGACATCATGTGTGTGTATAGCTAGTGGTAAAATAGTGAATAGTTTGGACTAGGTTGATAGCTTACCCAATCCCAATGTATAGGTGGCTCAAGAACTCAAGCTGGCCTTGACTCCATCATTGCCCACCCATGCTCGATGGATCATAACCTTTGAATAACTTGGATTGAACTGATGAGTTATCCAACCCTCTCATGTAGGTGGCTTAAGAACTAAAACCTGGTGACATCATGTGTGTGTGTTTAGCTGGTGATAAAATAGTGAATAGCTTGGACTAAGATGATAGTTTACCCAATCCCCATGTATAGGTGACTCAAGAACTCAAGTTGGCCTTGACTCCATCATTGCCTACCCTTGCTTGGTGGATCATAACCTTTGAATAACTTGGATTTAATTGATGAGTTGTCCAACCCTCTCATGTAGGTGGCTCAAGAACTCAAGTAGGTTATGACTCCATCATTGCCTACCCATGTGTAGTAGATGCATCTGAATTTAGAATTGCGTGATGTAACTAAAAATGTGTAAGATGGTTGTGGGCCATATAAAAACTCTAAAATGTAAAAATAACTCTAGGCCACTCAGGAATACCAACTACTACAGATGGAATGGGGCATCAATCTAGTGTAAACTGGTGCATATGGTGTCTAGAGTATATAATATGGAGAATGACATGGTGTTATCATTCTATCAAAGAGTATTGGTACCAAACTAAATATATGGGAACAATGTGCCACGTACATGCCCACAACTCTAATATCTATGTATATGGATTCTAGACTAAGTCATAATAATATGTGTCTGTGCATATCTGACACTGAAATGGGAGTGATAGATATGACAATCCCTATTAAACTCAAATCAACTCAGCTTATATGGCTGAGGCTTGGCCCCATTAAACTCAAATCTCTATGGCTATCTATGGGGTGCCAAAAAAAGATAGACCATGGGGGTGCCAAAAAAATAAACACTGTGCCCCTTCCCCCCCTCTATGTAAACTCTAATATATACTGTGCCCCCCACAATATATATTAGATTAGAGTTTATATAGAGCATGCCCAATGAGGCCATATAAATATATAGGGTATACAACCTATAGATCTATATGGCATCAATTGAGTTCATCCATATGTCGAGAGTCATTCATGTTGTCTTTGGTCGTTGCCTTGTTTGTATGCCATATCTATATATAGGGGGAGATGTGATAGAATAGTCCCCACTTCGTCAATGAGGAGATAAGATCAAACAATAGAAACTATAAGAATAGAGGGGGGTCCCTAAAAAGAGATATGGCAACTACCGCCTATTAATCTGATCTGTTGAGTATAATAAGATATATAGGGAGGGGGTGAAATATATATCAGGGTTTATATAAAGGGCTAAAAAAACTCTATATATAGGGAGGGGAACCCCCAATCTGACGAAACATCTGATAATATTTAAATGCAACAAAACTAATTGAATTTTGTAATTCCTTTCGATTAAAAAAAGTTCTTTTGCAATCTTTGGTAGAGAATCATTGTAGACTTTATTATTTAATTTCTTTTCTTTGAAAATGTAAAGGAATGCTTTTAATTTTTTAAGATGTTTCAAAATAGAAAATAAACATTAATTTGTAGAATAGATCATTGTCAGAAACAATATGTAGACTTTATTATTTATTATTTAATTTTTTTTCTTTGAAAATGTAGAGGAATGCTTTTAAAATTTTAAGATGTTTTAAAATAGAAAATAAGCATTAATTTGTAGAATAGACCATTGTTAGAAACAATATTATATATATATATATATATATATATATATATATATATATATATATATCTTTTTTCATGGTTTTAATTAGTGTTATTAGTTAATATTAGATTTTTAAAAAATGATTTTTAAGTGTTTTTTTTCTATTATTTCATAATTAATGCTTGACAAACTCTACTTACAAATTGTGGTCAAATTCAATGTGCTTTGGAGATATAATGAGATATAATATGATTGATTTTGATGTATCTTGATAACAATTAAATGAATTTTTGTAATAAAATTCAAGGCCATATATAATTGTATTTGCACATATATATTATAGTTGTAAGTACTGAATATTTTTTATTTATGAACAATGTACGTATTGTAATCGACAACCTAACCACTTTTAATGAGTCACTTATTTTATTGTATAGGTCTTCTTTAGAGAACTCTCAATATAATGTTTTGTTTGTTTATTTCTTTTTCAAATTTGTTTATGGATTGAATGCAATCATACCTCCATCCCCCCTAACCTCGTCACCTGCACCCTTCTCTCTGACACACACATACGCATTATTTTGTAAGCAATCTAGATAATCATGGAGTGTTTGGTTGACACGTGTACAATGATAAGAAACCTTTGTCTTTTCACCATTGGATGCTATTTTTAAACAATTTTAAAGTCCTCCTTACTTGTTTCACGAGAAAAGTAATTGGAGGAGTTTTCAGGTCTTTTTGCATCTGTAAAGTAAAAGCGATTTTAGTTAAGGTAGAACAACAAAGTTTATCTTTCATTGTAATCTCAAAAGTTTTTTTGTTGAAGACCATTCAAACCTGAAATAAATAGGAACAATGCCTATGTTCCATAAGTATAGCTTCTAAAAGATGTGGCCTATTTTACTTTTGTTGTAGTGTCATAGCTTGCATCAAGTCTTCGTTTTATTTACTCTTCCATCTACATCCATATCCGTATCTCCATTACAACTTTGAATGCAATTACTAATAATAAATATTACAAACTACTATTGTATAATCTTAAAAAGACTTTTACACCATTGTTACGTATACATAAATGAAATTATATATATATATATATGGTAACCGAGGATATCTCGTTATTCTCAAATGACATTAATATTGTTGTGGACCCAATAACTTGGCACACATTTAGGCATGCAATGTACATGGTGAGTCTAATAGACTAATCAAAGTATATATATATATATATATATATATATATATATATATATATATACACATATATACACTAATCAAATATATACACTATATATATATAATTTGATTAGTGTATATATATATACAGTAATCAAATATATACACTATATATATATAATTTGATTAGTGTATATATTTGATTAGTGTATATATATATACACTAATCAAATATATACACTAATCAAATTATATATATATATATATATATATATATATATATATATATATATATATATATATATATATATATATAATTTGATATATATATGATAATTGAAGGTATCCTGTTATTCTAAAATGATATTAACATCATTGTAGATCCAATGACCTGGCACACACTTAGGCATGCAACATACAGGTCAAGTCTAATAGACTAATCCCTTGGGCTTACACCGGTGCCCCACCCGACACTCACGATTCAATCAAGTCAACCCTATGACCTAATGGTCACGATTACAACATAACATTGTTGAGGTGCTACCTTGGGGACTAAAATGTTGGGTAACATGGTTTATTTAACTGGTGTCAGAACCCATTATGAAGAGTAGTCTTAGACATGGACTGTGGACTTGTTTCGTCACATTCAATATAGGTTTCAAGCTACATATTGACTCCCGTTGTATTAAACATTGAGTCGATTAATCTATTCAATTGGCTACCCTCATGATTAACCCATCAGAGTGTAATGTAGGAACGATGCTAAAGAAATAGTTAACCTAAGAAATAAAGTCCAAGACCTCCTACTTCAAACACTCAACTCATACACTATTAAGCTATCTCGACAAAACAATGGAAATTTTATATATTATGATTGAACTTTTATCTTCTAATAATTAAAATTCCCAACTTGCCTAAGCTCAAAATTGGACATTGGGGAGTTGCAGGGGGCACAAAATTTGGGTTTAGGTGTTGGCAGTTCATGCTCATCCTACCACAAGGATAGGAGCCAATCTAAGAGCAAGGTTCAGAGAGAAGGAAGGTGGTCCCCTCCACCTCCAGGAATTTTTAAGATTAATACATATGGCTCTTCCAGGGGAATCCTGGTCATGTTGGGATTGGGGGATTAGGAAGGGATAACTCTGGTGCCGTTCTTTTTTTCTTTTCTATTTATAAGGGGCAACAAACTAATAATTTTATGGAGGCTCTATCTATTCTCTGTGCTTTGGAAAAAGGGTGTGCTTTGGGATGGTGCAGGGTTATCTGTGAGTTTGATTCCCAGATTGTGATTAATACGTTGATTGGACAGGTGGTGGTTGGTGTGCACTGGCAGTTGGCATTAGTGGTTCATCAGAGTCTTCAATTGAGTCAATCATTGGACTTTGTTTTTTTTGTCCATGTCCCTAGGGAATGGAACTATGTCGTTGATTGCTTGGCTAAGTGGGCTTTAGAGCAGTTGGGGGATTGGAATATTAGTGGTTGGGACCGGTTGTTCCAAGATGATGTTCAAAAGTTGGAAATGTTGATTTCAGAGAATATGGATGATTAGTTAAAGTCCCTATTTGGGACTTTAAGATCACGAATGTTTCCCTAATTCTGATTTGTGTGGTTGTTGTGATGGTACCTTTTTCTGAGCATCTAGTCTTTCTGATCATTTTTTTTACGAACTTCTCTGATGGGTTCAGAGACCTTAAACAGACTATGACAAGTTCAAAATTAACCACTGAGAGGGGTGCGACAAGTGTAGACTGTTTATCTATCTCGATTAATCATTGATATCCTATTTAGAGTCATTTGTTTTATTTCATGTTACTTTATAATTTTATATTTATCTTCAAAGTCTTATTTGGAGTCATTTGTTTTATTTTATATTACCCTATAATGTTATATTTATCTTGGAAACGATGTTTTGTGCGAATAAAATATAAATTATAAATCATCATTATTTCTAAAATAAATATAAAATTATAAGATGGTGTCATACTTTAAACCAATATTTTATCTTTCTTCAAAAATGTGAACTATATATACCAACCAATTATTTTATACGATAACTTTTTTTAGTTTTTAATTTTCATCATTTTTATGTCCATATTATTTTATTTATTATGTTTGGGTCTCGAATCCAAACATAATTCACTAGCATGATTTCCGTAGGAAACATAATTGAAAAAGTTGTTTGCGCCCTTTACACGCACTATGATAACATAAGTACTTGTAAAAGTCAAAATATTAATTATTTTGTCTCAAATTTGTTAAAGTTTGAAATTATTTTGGTACAGAATGATGGTGGAGATTTGTCCCTTTTCAGAGCAATAGAATTTTCCATATAATTCTCTGACAAATAAAAGGACATTTAACAAACCTAGCAAAACAAAGTTTAACGATTTCTTTTGATTGAAACGTCGGATATATTTTACGACATGCGAACAAACAATGTTCAACGAACGTTAAGGACCACACCCTAGGAATTCTGCAGAGATCATGATGATGGGCTGTAGTTTATATATATATATATATATATAAAATAAAAATAATATAAATTATTAAAAAAGTAGTATGAGAGTACGTTGCATCATAAATATTAGATAAAAGATATTTAAGAATAAAATAATAAAATGGTTTTTTTTTAAATTAATAATTATCGATTCGTGACATAGAGATAAAAAAGGGATTAAGTCATCTGTTAAGAGAGGGAAAACGAAGTTTAAAATTGAAAATTTAGCCCATGCCTATTCCAAAGGCTATTCGTAGAGTTTTGCAGGTTTGGAGGCTTTTGGTTTTGTTTTTGGCTTTATGGAGGATCCTCAAGGCACTGATGTGGAACACTGTCGGTCCTCGAATGTGGGGGAGGCATCAACTATCACAAAGTCTAGGTCAAATACTGATCATTGTAGAGTGGAATTCCCAACATCTAAATCCCCTTCAAGAAACAAATCTAGTTTGCAGAGGGGCTTTCTCAACCCTATCAAGTCTAAGGTACATGTGGAGGTTGGTTTTTGTGTTCCATCCACCTCTGGTTTTCCCTCTTCCCCTCTCTCCTTCTTGCTTGGGGATGTCCTTGTGTATTTCTCTGTGGAGATTCTAGAGCTGGTGTTCTCAGACCCAATTATTCAGGAAATGGATTTCGATATTGGCAACAGATACTTGTTTGGAAAATGTGCGGGCTCCCCTCTTTTGTACTCAGATCTTTCCAACTGGGCCTCGACAGTTTGGAGTTCTATTGATGTTCCTTCCTTCTCAATGCCCAGTCTTCATTTTTCCCAAGTTATTTTCCAAAGTTCCTCTGATCAGGACTTCGTTTGGTCATCGAGATCTTGGTTCTTTGGAAATTTTAGGATCTTTTTTTGCCTCTGGTCGCCCTTTTTTGACCTAATAAAGGCAAAAATCTTAGTTGCTCCCATTTGGATCAAATTATACATTCTAACACCCATTTTGATAAAAGAAGAGCACATCAAATTGTTGATCAATCATATGCGTTCTTTCATGAAACTCGATTAAAGTTATTTGGAAAGTATATTCATGAGGGCTTGTGTTATTGTTAACCTTTCCAAACCCCTCTTTCATTTAGTTAATTTGATTTCTTACCGAGGATCATGGACTCATTTTCTCAACTTTAAAGGCCTTCTTTTCAGGCGCTTTCATTATAATCTCATTGGGAATCATGTAGAAGGGTGTCCCTCAAAGGGTATTCAACATTCATCGTATCATTCACGGTTGGTTTGGAGGAAGAACGATGGGGTCCCTGATAGAGATTTCATTTGGCATAATCATGGTAGATTTTACCATCTTTTTGGGTCTTCTCCCCCTCCTTCACCAACAGATGATCTAATTTCCCATAGGGGAGATCCTTTTGAGGGAAATACCTACTCCTGTTGTGACCCAAGGTCTCTTATTCTGGTTGAGACTATCTCTCCCCCTATTCTTTATCTTACATGGAGTTCTAAATCTCTTTTGGATGCTATGATTAAGAAAAAAGGTAGGAGATCTTAGGCTGAAAGGGTGCATTGAGATGCAAAAGAAATGGTGAAAGATGGTTCTCAATGGACAATGGAGGGTAGCCTTTCCTAGTGTGGAAGAATATTGGTATTATCCAATGGTTGATTTGTTGTCCTACTTTTCTCTTGTTGTGTCCTTGTTCAATTTGCTCTTCGAATGGCAAGGTGCTCTGATGGTAGATTTATGGCTAGTCATGTCGGTTAGTTATTTTTATTACTGGTTGTTGGCTATCTTTTTGCTAATTGTAGGCTAGATTTTGGTTGACAATATTGAGGTTGATTTATATGTTGGCTCACACACTAGTTTGGTTTGCTAGATGGTTTGCTGGTAGTATTTAGTTTTAGTTGTCTTGGTTGATTGGTCTTAGCTTTGTATTGGGTTGTGGGTTCCCTTAAAAACGCTCACCTTTACCCCTATAACAAAATAAAAAATATGTTACAATAATAAGAAAAAATCACACCCAAAAACTAATCAATTATAAGAAAAATCCTAGATGTAGGTGGTCCTTATCATCAGGGTTACCCTAGCCAACATTAGGGAGGTATTTCCCCACATAAATGGGGTTATAACCATCATTATCATTATTCAACTCTCATTCTTCTTTTTCCACATTGCTTCACTCTCCATAAGTAGGTGAAATGGCCAAGGCTTGACAAGGGAAATTTTTTGCACAAGGTGGCAAGGCCCAACCATATCGGGGCATTAATGGTGCACACTCTAACTCCTACACTAAACACATAGAGGAGGTGGAGGAGATCCCCAACCACTCTATTGAGTAGGTGGAGGTGAACATTAATTTAAAATATAAATGTTACGTGTTTCTTTTTTTAATAATTATGGTTCAAGTTTATAAATGAAGTTTAGTTATTACTAGAAATAAGATGAAAAATCCAATTAGTACATAGAGAAATCCATTTCTTATTAATGTTAGAAATACCCAACCCACCCTTGCTTTAAGTTAAACAACACAAATTCCAAACCAATCTATGAAACCCTCACAAGCCCTTTGAATTGGCCCAAAAATATCTTAAAGGAGCTTGTCCAACATGTCATAAGCAACTTTAGAGGGGTCTAAATATGATTAGTAGTAAACATGATTGAAAACTAAACCATCTGAGAAAATATGAAACTTACTAGTAAGGGACATGGGCAAAGTAATCAAATATGAAAGCTTCTTTCAATTCTGATGATAACATACTTCCATAGAATAGCTGAGGAAGCATGAAAAGTAAAGGTAATCCCAAATAGTTTAAATAACTCCCTTAGGAGAACTCATTCCCACCCACATTAAGAAATATAGTTAGGGAGGGAAAGAAGGCTTTGTCAATAGCAATATGTTTTGTACCATTTTATGTTAGATCCTAAAGCTTGACAAAAAATATGAAGGAAAATAATAGCATACGAGACCAAGGCCTCATTATTATCTAGAGTTAGGAAGGAATCATTTTAAAAGAGGCCAAATCATTGACAAAGTGACCATTAACAAGTTTTAAGTCTCTCTTAGGGAGACTTATACATCTCACCAATCATTTGGAGATCCTATTTCCAAATAAATATCCAAAATCTTTTGTGTCAAACACATAAAGGAATATATCTAGAGGGAAACCATGCTTGATGGATTTGAAAATAAAAAAATGGGGAGACTTGCTCTTGTTGATCTTGAGACAAGAAGAAACTTAAGACTTGAAATTTTTTTCATTGTGAACAAAAAGGCACCAAAACCTAAGTCTTTCAACATGGATAAAAAAAATGCCACTTAATTGTGTCATAAGATTTATCAAAATAAATTTTGATGAAGATGACTCTTTGATTAGAAGATTGAACTCATTCAATACCCTCCTAAATATCAATTATATTTTCAATAATGTAGCGAATTTTAATAAATACCATTTTGGCTTGGTATAACAATGGAAATAAGAAGATCACACTCACAAATATAGATTTTCATAATAACAATATTAAGAATCCATTCATAAGAGTAACTTGTCTCCAACTAGTGATAAGCTCTTGATATATTTATTTAGGTATGAACTTGATGTTTCCTTTGATAAAATGATACCTATTAATTGTGCATCAATGGATTAATGATCAACTTTGATCATGTCTAGACTAATAATATAACACATAGCCTTACAGAAATCAAAATGAAATCCATTAAGCCAAGGGGCCTTATCAGTGACCATATAAGTGAGGGAATCCTTATTTTCTTATAAGGAAGGGTAAATCACACATCCACCTTGGAGTGAGTCTAAATGTATATTGAACATAACATCTAGATAAGATTTAAGAGCTTATTTCCAAGCTAGATTGTCATATTGAGTTTGAAACATCAACTTATAATGGTAAAAAATATTGAATATATTTGAGAGAGAGTTTAGTTGATATTAAACCATCAAATAATAAATGTTATTCATTTAGAATCATGCCTATAGTGGAGTGCTTTGATGTAGACTTACTAAGACATGCATCCATGTTTAAGCCCATGTCAATACATGCAGATCTAAATCCCTTTGGTTTTATACACGTTGACACTTTATATTTTATGAGAATCTTGGTTAGATCAATTTAAAGGAAAGCGTTAAGTGTTTACACTTAAATTGGCTCATAATAATCATTTATTCTCTACTAATAGTCTTTTCCCCTCTTTTTTGAATTGAGCTATTTTTTTACCATAGTGGCACATGAAAGAGGTGGCAATAAAAAATACCTCAAACCATCAATTGATCCAATTGGTGGTTGAAATAAGGCGATGAGAAAGATTCCAAACCCTAGATATAAGCTTAAGCTTGGAGGTACCCTCATGTTGTAAAAAAAGGTTTTTCTGAAAAATACTATTATGTGGAATATTGAGAAAAGATGAACTCCATAGGATGCAAAAGTACATGGGGTAATGATAAAAATCACACCTCAACTAAAAACTTAATAGAATCATATGTAAAGAGATATAAGAATGTCATGATATCATGGCTCGATGTTTAATAAAATTTTAATCTCCTTGCCACATGTTAGATTAAGTAAACCAAGCTATATTGATTCAAATATCCATCAAATTTTAGGATCCATGAAACCCCATTTTCTGCATACAACACACCAAGTTCACCCATATATCATTCCATTAAGAGAGCCCCCTATTTATCTTCAATATATTTAATCAAATTATTTTTTTCACATAAAATTGAGTAAGAAATGGTGAGATCCTTTGCAAGACATTTCCCAAGTTGGGTGCACTCAAAAACATCATTTGAATTATAGATTTTTCACTATTCCAAGTGCATGGCCATTAAAATTAAAAAGGGCCCATGTGGCATGATGATAAGGATGGGTAATTTAGTTGGCCAATGGGGTGTCACATGTTGGGTGCACTCAAAAACATCATTTGAATTATAGATTTTTCACTATTCCAAGTGCATGGCCATTAAAATTAAAAAGGGTCCATGTGGCATGATGATAAGGATGGGTAATTTAGTTGGCCAATGGGGTGGCATGTGACATGGAAATAAATGTGACCACACCTTATTTTATAATATAATATAATTTGGAAAAATAATGACATTTTAACCATATAAATTTATAATAAGTTTAAAGCATAAATTCACTAACATTTATTTCCTACAAGAAAACAATATTAATAACTCCAATATGTTGATATGTATCTCTACTAAAGTGTTTATGAGAGGCCTCTATTAACTTATAAACATTATATGAAGTTATATTCATTTTTCAACAAAGGAATTTTAACCATCTATTTCCAAAGAGTTGCAAAATATGAAAAATGTCAGGGCAAGAATATGGAATGAAAAAATCTATAATTTGGTGTAAACCAAAATTATATTGGTATTAATAAAATGAAGAAATATTAAAATATTTATATCCATAATATGGTTATTTTTTTTTCAATTTTCATGAAGACTATTCATATTCTTACATAGTCTATTCATCTACAACTATAAGACAAAAGCTCTCCAACAAAAATAATATCATATACAAAAATAATACAACCCCTCCAATTCATAGGGGTTATTATGAGATCAAGCATGCCTCTTAACTTTTAAAAATTTTCTTTTCCAAACCCTTTTGTCAAGAAGTTTGGCAGGCTCCACAGTAGGACAATGTATAAATTTTACACTACCATCTTTTACATAATACTAAATCTAATAAAATTTGGTATTGATGTGACTAGATTATTTAGCATTTGAATTAAAGATGTGTCATCAACCATGAGTGGTGTGGAATAAACTTATTTCTCCTGCAAATATAAAATAATCCTTTTGATCCACAAATTTTTTGTAGTTACCTCTGAAGCTACCATGCATTTTTCTTCTAATAAATAATTTTCCAACATTATTTGCTTATTTGACTTTCAAATGCCGACTATTGTTCTCAATTTCATAATAAAACCTAGATTAGATTTCCCATCTTCGAAATTACTAGAAAAATAAGAATCTAAATATACGATCAGTTGAAGTATCCTCCTATGAAGTATTTGAGCCCAGAATTCTATGTTCTTCTTAGATATCAAATGCCTCTTTTTGATGCTACATAATGACTTTATTTCTACCCAATGACTTTCTATGGATTTTTGCATGAATTTAGAAATAAAATCAATAGTGAAAGATATATTTGATATTGTTGTGGTCACATAAATTAGAATTATAATGAATTGTTTGAATTTAGTGGCATTTACCAAATCTATGGTATTTTTAATGTCAATTTCATATTTTGTTTCATGGGCGTAATGAGAGGCTTACAATATGTCATTCCAAATTTATTAAGAATTTCACCAATATATTTTTATTGAGTGATGAAGATGTAATTTTATTTTTAAATCACTTCAATACCCAAATAATAATAAAGATAGCTATAATCTACCATTTCAAAGCATTTTATCAAATCTGATTTCATATTTTTAGTGTATTTCTCATGTTTACTTGTGATGAGTAGATTATCCACATACACCACTAGAAATATAAATATTTTCTCAAATTTTTTGAAAAAAAGAGTTGTGTCTTCAAACCCAATACATTATAAATTCATGTTTAGGAGGTGCTATGTGTTTTTTTCATAACATATTATTGGGGCTCTTTCAAACCATACAATGATTTTTTTAGCTTGCACACTTTGTGTTTTTGGTTGACTACTACAAAACCTTTTGGCCAAGTCACATAGATTGTGTCTTTGAGATCACCATTCAAAAATGTAGTTTTTATGTCTATTTTATGAACTTTACATCTGTTTTAAGTTGCCAAAGCTAACATACTTTGAATGGCAGCCAATTTTTTTGTTGGTGTAAAGGTTTTATTGTATTTTATTCCTTATTTGATCAAATACCTTAACCAAAAGACTTGATATGTGTTTTTAAAGTGAGCCATATACTTTGTATTTATTTTAAAATATTCACTTTTAAACTAATGGGTTTATAATGATTGGAGGATCAACCAATTCCCAGGTTCTATTTTTTACCAATGCATCTTACTTACTCTTCATTGCTATTTTCCATATGTTAATATTTCTAGCTTATTTGAAGGAAGTAGGTTTAGATTCAAAAGTAACATTGAATTATTTTTCTAGAGAGTCTTCCAAGGTAAGCTTTTCCATACTATCTTAGATTTCATCTAGGAACTTATTTGAGTGTTGTGCTGTTGTATGCGTACTTAAAGTGCTTATTTTTCTGACCTTGTTAGGTTTGACATCTTTTAAAGTATGTTCAACCCATTTTGGTATCTTTTTTTGAGTAGTTTTTAGAATCACTAGTGCCTCATTTTATTGATTTTAAGTTCATTTATTGACATTGGACCACCTTCTGATGAAGTTTATCTTTCTTCTACATGAGGAGAGTCATTTTAATTTATAAGAGTCAATAGAGATTCAACTGTTTCCTAATTACATGTTACCCCTTCCCTATTTAGAACCTTCGTATCAATATCCTTGAAAACAATAAATTTGGAATATTTCTCAAGTTGATGCAATCATCAATTGATACTTGTTCTATCCTTTATAGTTTCATAAGATACAATATCTCTTGTGATGATAAATTTATTATTGTTCTCATCAAATAAAATGTATTCCTTTGAAGATTTTGAATATCCCAAAAGTGTGAATTTATAACTCTTGCGGTAATGTTTATTCCTTATTTCATTGGGAATCAATGCATAGCAAGTGGATAAAAAAACCTAAAAATGTTGCATTGAAGGGAGATGAACACACTAGAATTCATATGGATTCTTCATTTGAAGGGTTGTTAATGGTGACATGTTGCATAGATACATTGCTGTTTGAGTTACTTTTACCCAAAAATGTAGACTTAACCATTTGAAACACAACATTGCTAAAACCATGTTCATCACAATTATGTTCATCTGATCAACTACACCATTTTGTTGAGGAGTGTAAGGGACTATGAGATGATGTTTGATCCCATTTTTATTGAGATAGGTTTAAAACACCTTTGACATGAACTCATCACAATTTTCATTCCTAAGTGTCCAAATATGGGATTGAACTTCATTTTCAACTATTGTTTAAGAAATTTATAAGGTTTTGAAGGCTTCTAATTTTTTTATTTAGAAAGTATGTCCAACTCATTAGGTTGTAGTGATAAATGAATAACATGAAGAAATTATGATAACCCACATAAAAAAATGACAGAGAACACAAATTAGAGTGAACTAATTAAAAATTTATGTTGGCTTTCCAATTATAACTTTTAGATTGATTCCTTTTCATGTTTAGCCAATATGCAAGCTTCACACTTTTAAATATTTTTGAGAAATGTTGGCAAGCTTATAACATCATTATTTTGTATTGTATGAATGTTGCCATAGTGAGTATGCCCAAATATAGCATGTCAGATAAAATTTTATGGCATTTTTTCTTAAACAAGATAAACAAAATTTCTTGGAACTAATTACTCACCCCTAATTTAAAAAAAAATTCCTTCCTCACATCCAATCATAAAAATAGTACTATCATATTTTATTGTGACTTTCACCTCTCCATCATCCAACATAATGGAGTGGTCTTGTTTTAATAAATAGTAGAGACAATAAACTTATTTGTAATTGAGGAATATATAACACATTGTGAAGAATGAATTTTTGAATCTAATGTGACTTCAATCGAATTGGACCTTTGCCTTGAGGTTGCATACTTGTTTTATCAGACAAATATACTAGACCATAAATCTATTCATGAAACTCCTCAAATAAGTCCCTTTGGGAAGTTGTATGTTGCATGACACTAGTGTCTAAAACTCAAGCACTATCCCATGTTGAACTCACTCATGCATTAATTTATTCATCTACTATGAAAAGGACACATTCACTAGAAAACTGAGTTTAGTCTAGTTTTGATGTTCAAATGTAATTATATGAAATCCATTTTTGAGTGTGAATCATATAAGTATTTTAATTTTCATAGTGATTCCCAAGGATTTTTTCACCCGCATGTGACGAAAAACCTTGACATCAACTGAGGCCTATATCAAGGCCAATGATTTTAAAATCTTGTGCTTTCATGTTTAAATATACTTTATTTCCTTTGGTTTAATGTGTTGTGTATTCCCATCACATATGTCAAAGCACACATCATTTAAGATGAGTTTATTATCCACTTATCTTGATCAATAAAACTAGGTGTCCTTCCCATTTAGTGTTGTGCTAATTTTTATTTTGATTGAGTACATGTTTGTAATATAAAGAGATGAATTGGTTCCTTATTGATCCAAAAGGTCAATTTTTTTATATATCACCCAAATGATATACCAAATCTCTTTATATGCTCACCCTTATTGTATACCTAGTGGTATGTGAAAGAAGCTTGTCCATTCTATATACCCAATGATATGTAAAATAGATGTTAAAGCATGTGAAACATGGAAAATTGGTCCCTAGGTATAAACTGAAAAGGATTTGATATATCTATGATATTGACTTAAAAATAAGTCCTTTTACTTGGGTGTAACAACCATATATATTTTAGAGTATTATTTATTTTGAGATTTAAGTATAGAAATAGATGTGAATAGGTAATGAAGGGAATGGGAAAATGATTTTTTTTTAATGTAGAGATCTATTATTAAGAACCAGATTCATATGAGGGATTGTGAGTAGAGTGAGTAATATGACTATGATGAATTGAATTGATAGGTTCGATGCCATCATTCTGATGTCAAGCCCCTATCTCCCTATCTAGGCTCAAAGCATCGGGGAAGAAATCAATCCCCATGAATTGACCAGCTTAAGTAGCTAAGAATAGGAGATTGATCAGATTATCTGGGGTGGCATATCCTATATATAGGGGACCCTCCCCCTCGGCCTTCTGAGCATAACTATAGATAATCAATAGTCCCATTAGTGCCCCCCGTATAGTCTATATGGAGTTTTTTGGCTCTAGATATATGGGCCTAATTATATAGACTGGGGATGGGGATGGGGCCAATTCCCCATAGAGAATATAGAATCTATATCTATTTCTAATGAGGATGGGGCCAATGCCCCATAGAGAATATAGACTCTATCTCTATCTTTGATGGGGATGGGAATGTTGCCATTTATTTCTCCTTGCTAATTTATAGGGATGATACCTTGTTGTAACTATATTAGGCTACAAGTGCAATATTTTAAGTATAATACATGAACACTGTGATTTATTCATGTTTGCACAATTTTTTGTTTTTTGATTTTAAAAAAGGAATTTGTATTGGTTTGCAATAATGACTTATTTATTAATTTAATAAGTCAAAAAAATTTAAAAAATGTGTTTTAGAAAAATCCTCCAATAATAAAGAATATGCTTTTATTTTGAAATAAAAAGGCATAAAATTTTAAAAATCAAACTTATCTCTACTATCTTTCCTCCTTCCATGTGGCCATTCACTTGCATATGGCATCAAAGTCATACCAAAATTGGGCGAGCTTAAATTGAAACACCATGACTAGGTGAAAAAGTGTGTAGTCCTTATACAAAATAATGCCTAGAAGCCAAATGGAATGTAGTCCAATACAACCAAATGAAACCAAGTTTAGAAAAAATGCAATCCAATGTGTGGATGAAATGCCATGTAGGTCTAATTAAAAAACAACAAATATATAACCAAAAATCCAAATAGAGTATTTTTAGGTGAAACTTAGCCCAAAAAATCCAAGCAATATATTACAGGTGGAGCAAATAAAAAATGCATGTATAGCACAGATTCCAAACATACTAGCTAGCAGACCATTATGCCAATGCCATTTATGAGTATCTAGTTGCCAATTTTTAAGGAGCGGGTTTGAAACAAATTTAATAAGTTAGCCATAAATAAGGAAAAAACAATAAAAATTTTAATTTTCACTTGAAATTTAATTAGATTTAAATGAATGGATAAAAAATGATAAAGTCTATGTTCTGATTGTTGGTGTAGACTTTTGTCCCACTGGGTTTTGTTTGCATGATCTACTTAAGCTTGCTTAGGTTTAATAAAGGTATTTAGGGGAAAATAATCCTACATGCATGAGGATGTTGGGACTTGTGTATTTTCCACCTATATAAGGAACCTTCTTATGTAATTTTTGGCTAATGCTTATTAATATAATTTATTTATTGTGAAGATAAGTTTCTTCCTCTTTTGAGTTATTTTTCTCAAGTTTCACTACTTCATATAGGTTTTCTCAGTGTATTTGATCATATTTAGTAGATTTGATTGTGACCCACTCTAACATGGTATCAGAGCTTTACTAGTAGTTGAATTCCATTGTTTCTATTGTGAGATCTGACATTCAACTTGTTCAGATGTTTTTCGTGATTTTAATTTTCAAAGGTTTGGTGGGATTTATAAAAAAATCCATGCAAATCTATATATCTAGGCTCTCCTAACAAAAAATGGACAATGCTATTAGATTCAGAAGACATCAAAACAATCAGATTGGTTGTAAACATGACTTATTTTTGCTATCAAATTTCCATTTTTGGAGCATTTGAAGGCATTTTAAAAAATATATAGATTTTGTACCATATGATACTAAAACCAAGTTTTTATTTTTATTTTTATGGGTTTTGAGAAATATGAACTTGGTATTTTTCATATTCACATAAGGACATACATATTTTCCAAGTGTTGGGTTCTTCTTGCAAAGTTTTTAACCATTTTTCAGTTGGTTTTTGTGATTTTTGCAAATTTATAGACTTAGAAAATTTTTGGGCTCTTTCTATTTGCCCAAGCCCTCCTTTGTGAAGCGACGTAGATCCATAAATGTGCACAAATTTTGGTGCATCTATGGGTTTGACGGCCCATCATGTCAACCCTTTGACATGCGATAATGCACACCTATACCCACGTACATTTGCAGGTTAAAAGGTCAGCTTTCCCAAACCTAGTCGATGTAAACATGTTACCATAGATGTCTACACCCCATAATTTAATGGGGGCCAAGGGCCATTGGACCAACTATCTAAGACATGATGAAATGAAACTCTACACACATGCATTGATGAGGCTGAAGGCTCACTGGCTTAACCACCCAATCTATGATGACATAAATCACTGAAGGCCCACACCTCTGCATGACCATACCTCAATGGGTCCATAGGTCTAGAGTCCATTCTCCCTACTCCATATACCTATGATGGACTAACTAAACTCCATCAGCCACCATGGGCCACCTCCAACATGTGATGATGATCTCTAGGCCATCAATTTTAGGGCTAGGGACTCTTCCTTTATGCAACATGTACACGATCATTAAATTTGTGATTGCAAGGTGTGACACTATTCATTTACAAAAGGGGGTCATTGGGAGGATAATGCAGCATGCTCATCGATCACATCAATCAAAGTGAGAGGGGGGAGAACACCCAAATTTGGTCTTAGCCCCTGGTCATATAGGATTTAAGCCCTTGGTTGTGACCAACCAAAAATTGTTTAACTTTTGCTCCAAGAGGGCATAAGTTTTTTGGGGGTAAGTTGCCACCAAAATAATTCAAACTCTTGCACATCTAATTTTTTTCAATTTATGCAAAGTGGGGAACATCATTTTTTTTTCAAGAAAGAAACAATTAAATGAGCATAACTTTCAGCCAACTACTCATTTTTAGGTGCCATTTTTTTGAAAGTGCAAGTTTTTTAAAGATCTTTGTATTAATGGTATTTTCATGCCTTATAAATTTGAACTTATATAGATTTAGGGGGTGTTATATTAGTAGTCTATAGCACACATAGTTCAATAAATACTTCCTTTTTGCACCATGGATCTTAGTTCCATTTCACTTACACTATTCAACTATCATGAGTAGAAAGTCAAAATGCAAATCCTTTTGAGGATCAAAGGCTTACATCAAATCATGATGGGTATAGAAACATAATTGACGCCTGATGTAGATAAGGTGAAGTGGTATAATTGAAGTGATAAATCCTATGCTCTATTGTGCCTATCTATATATTTTGACTCACTTTTTTATATTAAATCTATGACAACTCTAAATCGAGTGTGGATCTTATTGGATAAAATCTTTAGAAAGCAAGATGAAATGAGGTTTCATGAGTTGCACTTGGAGAATGAGCTCATTTTTTTGAGCCTAGGTGATTTTGATAGGATTCAAGACTTATTCACCAAGTTCAAGTCACTCAAGTTAAAGATGAAATTATGTGGCATTAACAAAAAAGATGATCAATTGATTCTTTCCATTCTTGCTAAATTGCGATTTGACTATTCTGTATTTGTTTTTACCTTCTATGCCACCAAGCATGCCTTCAAATCTACATGGATAATGTTTTCCTTGGATGAGTTTACTACTAAATTGAATTGAGAGCAAGATAATCTCATTTAAATGGGTATATTAAATTCCAAATCTCATGCTTTAATTGTACTCATGACAAATAGAAGGATTCTAGAAGCAAGGAGAAGAAATGAAAAAGAAAGATCCAAATCAAAGAAATGGTCAAAAATCTGATGCTAATCTAAGAACATCAAAAGAATCCTCCTATTTAGATGGGAAATCTAAGAAATAGTGACTCACATGTGGCTATTGTAAGAAATCTGGGCAAGATGAAGCCACATACATGAAGAAGCATATTAACTGACTAATAAAAACACTCAATAAGCATAATATCAGTGTCCCTAATTCTTTTGCTTAGATTTCATTATCACAAGGATATTCCAAGACCAAAGACAATAAAAAGGGAAAAGATAAGGGCAAAGCACTTTTAATCCATCCTTCCACATGGATTATTGATTCTGGTGTATTGGACCACATGGATTCATCACAAGACATGTTCACATCCTTAGAGCTATATCCCATGAGGTGATAATACTTCCATACAAGTTAATGGGAGTGGATTTATTAAAGTTAATTATGGGACATTTCATGATGTTTTATGTGCTCTATCTTTATCTACCAATCTCTTATTTATTTACCAGATCAATCACATTGGTTTAGTCAAGAGAGTTGAGTTCACACCCAATTCCTTGGTTATTAGGGAAGATAATAGTGACTCTATTATTACATATGGAAAATCAAATTACTAATCTAGGTTGTATACTTTCTCACATTTTGATCCTGATCAACCCTCTACTTCATTGCTTACTTGTTCAAATGAGGTGAGTAAATTATGGCACAAATAATTTGACCTTCTCAACTATCACTACTTAGAGCAATTTAGTTGTTAAGACATGGTTTTAGGGTTACATGAGTCAAGAAGAGTTTGCCAAGGATGCATTCTTGGTAAGCATCTCGAGGAGAAGTATGACAAATGAAAATCATAAACAGTTAAACAAATATTAGAAATTGTCCATATTGACATTGTTGGTCCATTTCCAAAACCTTTATTCAATAGGATTAAATACATCCTTATTTTCATCTATGACTATTTGAGGTATACTTGGGTGTACTTTATAAAGCATTAATTTGAGGTCTTTGATCATTTTTAGCACTTCAAGGTGCTTGTAGAGAATCAAGTAAATCCATCAAGATTTTACTTACCAATAATGGTGGTGAGTAAGTAACCATTTTGATAATTTATGTACATCAAAGGGGATTGAACTATAATATACAATTCTATGTAATCCTCAATAGAATGGTGTTATAGAGTGCAAGAATAGGTCCTTGAAGGAAATGACCAACTGTATGCTACATTCCAAGTCTCATGCACCTCAGTATTGAGCCGAGGCCATAAACTATGCTTGTTATATCCAAAATTAAGTAAGTCACAAAGCATTAAGGAAAGTCACTCCTTTTAAAGCTTGGAGTAGTTAGAAACCCATAGTTGAGCACTTTTGAGTGTTTGATTCACTTGCTATGGCTTGTATTCCAAATAAGAATCATAAGTCATTAGAACCTCAAAGTTAGTCTTACATCTTTGTTGGATATCCTGAGCATGTTAAGGGATATAGGATTTTCCATCCCACCACTCATGAGTTTTTCATTAAGAGGAGTGTTCATTTTATAAAGGGTCCTTTAGAATCCACACTTAACACCTCTCCCCCTTCCTTATATGCACTTGGATTTGATGATAGTTATAATGATTTAGATCTACCTGATCAACCTCCTGATAACCCTAATTCTTCTTCTACTTTTGATGATGATAGTAGTGATGAGGATTCCCCTCCTCCTTATCCCATATTATATTTAGATGATGAGGAATCTCCACCTAACTCTTTGATCGCTAGTCTTATTTGGGCCATATAGACACTACAAAGTGTTGGTAATGGGTTGGAGATTTATCAGATAATAGGCAAACCCATTCACAAATCCAATATACCCCATATGCATTCATTATATTCACTTATAATCTATAATAATTTCATGATATATCAGGCACTCCTGAGTGGGATACTACTATGTAAGTGGAGTATAGTTCTTTGTAGAGGAACAATGATTTGGATTTAGTCCCACTTCCTAAGGGAAGAAAACTTATTCAATGTAGGTGGATCTATCAAAAACTATTTATAGCAGATGGGTATGTAGATAAGTTTAAAGCATGTTAGGTAGTAAAGGGTTTTTCTTATCTACTTGGCATTGACTAAACTGAGACATTCACCCCAGTTGCCAAAATGAACTCAATCTGACTCACTCTCGCTATTGCCACAACACATCATTGGGATGTTCATCAAATGGATATGTAGAGTTCCTTTCTTCAAGGTGACCTCAAAGAGGAAATACACATGGAATAATGACAAAGATTCATGGAAGATTCTTCCTTAGTGTACAAGCTTTGAAAACCTATCTATGAACTCGAATAAGTTCCTCAACCTTGGTATGCTAAGATGGACTCCTTTCTTCTTTTAGTTGGGTTTACTAGATGTCATTTTGATCTGAATGTCTACATATTATGGTAGAATAATTCACTATTGATTTTGGTTCTCTATGTGGATGACCTATTGATCACAAGGAGTTATCCATCCAGTAATAGTGAAAATTGCTTTATCTAATAGGTTCTCAATGACTAACTTGGGGATTTTTGTATTAATTTTTTAGGATTGAAATTTATCAGTTTGACTCTAGGATCATTATTACAAAATCCAAGTATGCTCTTAATTTGGTTTCATGGTTTAGCATGATTGAATATAATCCAAGTATGCTCTTGATTTGGTTGCACGGTTTAACATGATTGAATATAATCTATATTTGACTCCTTTTCTATTTGGTGTGAATCTTGAGGTTGATTTCCCATTTCCTTTGGTTATTATTACCTCATATCGATAACTTATTGGTAGTTTCATCTATCTTATGCACACTAGATCTAACCTTTCATATACAATTGGCATGGTCTCCAAATTCATGCAAGAATCACATGAATTATACTAAAAATAAGCTAAGAGTATCTTCCACTACATTTAGGGTACTCATAGTTTTGGGATTCACTATGGAGTGATCACTGACATCGACTTGGTTGGAAATATAGATTCAGATAAGGTGAGCAACATTCAAAATCACAAGTCTACTTCATGCTATAGTTTCTCCCTTGATTCAAGTTTGATGAGTTAGTCAAGTAAGAAGCAGAATGTTATTATTTTATCTTCTATAGAGGTAGAATAGAAAAGAGATGTTAATGTTACCATTGAGGCTATTTGGTTTTAGGTGATCATTACTAATTTTGGCATCTAGTTTTGATGACCAATAATAATCTTCTATGACAACCAAATCACAATATAGATCTGTAGGAATTTGGTCCTCCATCAATAGACCAAGCATAGAGAGAGTCACATGCATTTCATTCAGGATTTCATCCATGAGTAGGTCATTAATCTCCACTACATTTAGACAAAAGAGAAAATTGTTGATATGTTCACCAAACCCTTCACTGAGGGTAAGTATCTTCATTTATGAGCTCTTCTTGGGGTTTAGGCAATTCCATCTTCTTCTTCCTCTGGGGATCATCTATATGTACTTAGGTACCTCATCAGGTCTTTGTGTCAGGACCCAAATCTTTTATCCACCTAAGATTTGCTTAAGTGGGGGTGTTGGTGTAGACTTTTATCAAATTGGGTTTTGTCTACATAGTCTAGTCAAGCTTGCTTAAGTCTAATAAAGTTCTTTAAGGGAAAATAATCCCACATGCATGAGGATGTTGGGACTTGTGTATTTTCCACCTATATAAGAAATATTCGTATGTAATTTTTGGCTAATGATTCTTAATATAATTTATTTATTGTGAAGATAAGATTCTTCTTCTTTTGAGTTATTTTTTTCAAGTTTCACTACTCCATACAAGTTTTATCCATGCATTCGATCTTATCTAGTAGATTCGATTGTCGTGCACCCTGAGACTGATACCAATGTCAAGCTAGTAATAATGGAATGATAAAAATCAAGAATCTGGCACAAACCAAAATTGTATTCACATTAACCAAATGAAATAAAGGTTAAAATATTTATAGCCACAATATGGCTATTCATTTTAGCTTCCATGAAGACTGTTCATATTCCTATGTAGTTTATTCATTTACCAATACAATGTAAAAGGTCACTTACAAATTACACCTAGGCTAAATAATAGTATAAATAATAAAATTACAAAAAAATAACTATCCTTCTATAAAGTATCCTTTTTTGAGATTTAAAATGTATCTAAACTATGTTGAATGAATTTTAGCTCTCAAAATACCATCCTTGTGCTCTGAATGAAGAGATATAATAGAACATATAGGTGAATACAAGGTAATTTGGGTCTCTCAAACCCCTAGGAGGGGTTTTAGTGGAAGTCACTAGTAAGGATGGTTATGAATTTGGAAGTTGTGAAGATAATAAAGTCACCGGTGTGCTAGAAATATCATTGATAGTGACAGTGTTGAGGAGAGTAGTTTGAATATTTTTGGTGAGGGTCTTTTTGAGGGGCATATGGGGCCTTAGTATTTTTAATGGAATTGATAAGTAATTTTTTGGATATCCCTAAGTCCATACTTAAATACTAAGTATTATATTAATTAGAAAGGCATGGTTTAAATGTTTTATAATATCATTAAATATCCCTATCTAATGTGATTTTGTTTTTAACCATGGTCCTTGGTATCTCAGGAAGACACCTCTAGTCCCTTTTTGGTCATTTAAGGTGGTAGTTGGGTTTTTTTCATTAATAATTCCTCTCCTAAAGTTATAATTTGGGTTCAATTTCATGGTCTTATAAATATTTATGGGATTTTTTTTGAATAATTAATTAAACAAGTAGGTTGGCTAATCTATACTAAGAAACATTTTGTTTTCATTCTCCCGTAAAAAAAGTTATGAATGAAATTTTATGTATCTAAAAGCCTTAGTAATCCATTGACATTAAGGATAGTTATGCCCATTTATCTCAATGACTTATATTAACCTTCCTAATGCATTATTTTGTTGTTGGGCTACAAATAATAAAATGAAGGAAATCCCACTCATGCCTTGCCCAGAGAGAAAGGCAGTGTCTAAGGATGATAAACAACCTAATTATAAAATTAATAATGTTGAATTGAGGTGGGTGCCAAAATATTTAAAATTTTTAAATTCATAAAAATATAAACAAATGGGTATGAGATAAATGGGTCTTAATAAAAATATGGAGTATGAAGCATGATAACTATTTGAGAAGTTAACAAGATTTTGGAATACTCAGTGTGGATCCATTCTATATTTAAGATACTAATCACAAGTGAAGTATAATGTGATATTTATAAACAAATGTTGGAATGAAGGAATAATCAAAATGATGGTGGAGACTTATCCCTTTTCAATAACAAAAGAATTTTCCTTATAATTGTCTGACAACTAAAAGGACATTTACCAAACCTAGCAAAATAACGTTTCACTATTTTTTTTGAATGAATTGTCAGATATATTTTATGATACATGAACACAAAATGTTAAAAATATCCTTACATCATCATGGTGGGGTACAGTTGATATTAGTTTATCTAATTAAATAGTTTTATATATTGAATTAAAAATAAAATAATAGAAATTATTAAAAAAATAGGTGGTATAAGAGTACACTAAATCACAAACATTAGATAAAATATATTTATGTATAAAAAAATATGTATTTTTAAATCAATAATTATTAATTCATGACATTGAGATAAGAAAAGGATTTAGTCATCTACCATGAGAGGGAAAATGATGTTTAAAATTAAAAAATTAGCCTGTACCTATTCCAAAGGTTGTTTGTAATTTTTTTATAGGTTTGAAGGCTTTTGGTTTTATTTTTGGATTTGAGGATCTTGAGGAGGTTGATTTGGAGGACTATCAACTCTGAGATCTAGAGGAGGCATAAATTATCATAAAGTCTGGGTCAAATATTGACCACTGTAGAGTGAAACTTGCAATGTCTAAATCCCTTTGAGGAAGCAAATCTCGTTTATAGAGGGGTTTTCTCAACCTTGTCAAGTTTAAGGTGTGTATGGAGGTTGGTGTTTTTTACCCTTCCACCTCTGATTTTCCCTCTTCCCCTCTTTCCTTCTTGCTTAGGGATCTTCCTATGTATTCATTTGTAAATATTCTAGAGATGGTATTCTCATATTTGATTATTAAGGAAATGGAGTTGGATATTGGTAACATATACTTGTTTGGAAAATGTGTGGGCTCCCCTCTTTTGTAGTTGAATATTTCTAATTGAGACTCAAAAATTTGGAATTCCATTGGTGTTCCTTATTTCTCAATGCCCAGTCCTAGTTTTTTCAAAGTTGTTTTCCAAAGTTCCTCTAATCATGACTTTATTTGGTCATCCAGACCTTGGTTCTTTTGTAATTTTAGGATATTTTTTTCCCTTGGTCACCCTTATTTGACCCAATAAAGGCATAAATCTAAGTTGCTTGCCTTTGGGTCAAATTTTACAATATGCCACCCATCTTGATAAAAGAGGATCACATCAAATTATTGATCAATCATGTGTATTCTTTCATGAAACTCGATGAAAGTTTTTTGGGAAGCATATTCACAAGGTCTTATGTTATTGTTGACCTTTTTATATCCCTCTTTCATTCAATTAATTTGATTTATTACCAAGGATCATGGAATCTTTTTCTTAGGCTTGAAGGCCTTTTTTTTAGATTTTTTTTCTATATTCTCAATGGGAAATGTGTAGAAGGGTCTCCCTTAAATGGGTCTTTAACATTCATCCTATCATTGATGGCTGGTTTGGAGGAAGAAGGATTGGACCCCTGATCAAGATTTCATTTATCATAATCATGGTAAATTCTATCATGTTTAAGGATGTTCTGATTTCCCATAGGGGAGATCTTTTAAAGGGACATACTTGCTCTTGTTATGACCCAATCTTTCTTATTCTTATCTAGACTCTCTTCCCATGTTCTTTCTATTATGGGGATTCTAAATCTCTTTTGGACTCTTAGATTAAGAAGAAAGGGAGGAAATACAAGACTAAAAGGTTATGTTCAATTGTAGAGGAAATGGTAAAAGATGATTCTCAATAGATGATGGAGGGTGTAGAAACTTAAAATCGGACACTTTGTGTTGATTTTAATCATGCCTAGTTTTCTCTAATTCTAATTTTTCATTACTATTCTTCATCACTATTCATGGTTTATTATTCACATCTTTATTAAGTTAATAATCTAAATTAATTAAATAATCCTTTTTTAATCATAAATTTCATGGATTTTGAGTATTCACAATTTTTATAAATACAAAAATCTAATTATTCTCACCTCATGAGGTCATCTTCCACCCCATTTCCCTTTCTAAATTTCAAAGATGCGTTAGGTCTTGCCTGTCGCCCATCATTGGAATTTTATAATATTATCTCCATCATATTTTCAATTTAATAATCCACCTCATTTTCCACTCAATTTCACTTACCAATTTTATATTATATATTTCTTCCAAATGAATTTTATATTCATTTGTGAGTCCCACATGTTCTTGATGTAGGAACATCAAGCTAGGAAACAACAATATTGTGTGTTGTTGGTCAATAAGGAGTCAAAATTGGGCTAGTTGGATAAAATGTGTGTCTAGAGACCTTTCAAGGTCCATTCCATGTATTTGAGTCCATTTGGGGTCCTCAAGATGAACTATCTAGTTCCTAGATGTTTCCCTCCAAAATAGGTAATTTGAAAATTCAAATGTGAAGATTGAGTTTAGGAAGATCATATGCATGTTTGAAGTGTTTTGATGAGTCTAGTAGCATCAAGGAGAATAATAAAGGTATTTAAGGGGTGATAATGAGTCATAATTGTAAGACTTATAAAGTGGTAGTCATCTTTTGAAAGGTAACCATGCACCCATACATTGGGTTCAAGATTAAGAATTGGTTTTGTAACTACTTTGTAAGTTTACATTGTAAAAGAGGGAAGAGAATTCATTGTGAGATATTAGATGGAGTGGTAGAGAGGAGAAACCTACAAGAAGAGGTAGGAAGAGAATCTTAAGATGCATGTATTTACAAACCTCTCAACATAGATGATTCAGTCTATCTATGGATTGTGTTTATTTTATAGATAAAAAAGAACAAAATGAACAAAGAGAGAAAATATTTTGTATATTCATGTATTCACATGACATTGGTTTATGGTGTGTTTTTCTTAGTATTGACAAGCTCTTGAGACCTTGTGTTTGTTCATATTTATGTGAAATTGTAGGTTGTTAGTAGGTTGATGGAGATATTTAAAAGTAGATTGTAGGTGATATCTTGGTAAGGAGTTTTAGAGTGACTTATTTAGAGTATTCAAATGGATATTACATTTTAAATGGATTATTTAAAGTTATTAAGTTAATACGGACCATAGGATGATTATACAACAACATGGAATACTAAAAACTTAGGTAAAGTCCTTGATTGTTTGAAGAACCTTCCACATGTTCATGATAGTAAGATATAAAGTTGCCAAGCTAATGTTGGTTATAATGTAAGTGAGGAATTTAGAGTAGGAATAATTTATAAGAAGATTATTGTATTGGTTGTCATTCATGACTAGGGATGAAAGTTGTTTTACAAACCCTCCACAAGTTATTATAAACATAACGTTGTTGATATAGTCACGAAAACCTTGTGTGTTAGTAGATTATGAGAGAGCATTCATTTGAATAAGGGAGACCATGGGATTAAATAATTATTATTTAAAATATTATAAAGGAAATATATGGAAAGAGAGTTAAGATTTTACTTTGTAAATTCAATAAACTTGCAGACAATAACATGTTATGTATACCTTGTATAGGAGAAACAACTTAAGACCCCTATTTTGTGGGCTTAGATCCAAGAATCATAAGGGGAATGTAAGGTGTAATGGATTATATTTGAATTTTCATGACATTGGAATTTTGAATATGATACATCCATGTAAAACTTGGAGACAATCTTAAGACTTGCTAGTTAACATAGACCCCTATTTGTACCCTGTTTGAAGTTAAGTTGTTATACACAGTCAATAAGGCAAGTAAGGACATTTCTTTATCAAAGGGTGTTTCTATTGGCTCTAATTATTTACGTATATGAATATAGGTTTAATAAATGTGTATTGAGGCACTAAAACCCTTATAAAGGTTATTGAAACTCATTAATATACAAACCCTACATAATTCGATCTACAAAGCTCATAGTCAATTATAATATTGATATTTTGAATGAAAAATGGTAGCACAATAGATTCCTATCTATTGGTAAAGGTGGAAGAGGACAAAATAGATCTTTTAAACCTATCTTGAGCTCTTGAAATGAAGTGTAGCTTGAGATATATAATTTTAAAGGTCCATGGCTTGTGTGCAAGACCTAAAAGCCTAAAATTAGAGTTTGGTGAGTTTAAGCAATTGCCACCATCCAGTTTAGACTAAATTTTTGAATATTACCTAATTTAATATTATATCATTTATTAAATTGGTTTTTAAGTTAATACGTACAAATTTGTATGGATTTGGAGCTGTGGCATGAGAATAGGGCTAATAAGGCCTAGAAAAATGTGGTTTCTCAAAAAAAATTGTAAGTGAGTAAAGAGTAAAGGGTTTAAAATTTTCATACATCTTAGTGGGGTTAAAATAAGTATGTAAATATCATAAAACATTTTGAAAATTTTCCTTTTTGATCAAACTAGAGGAAGGTTACTTCAGAAGGGTTACAAGCCTATGAAGCCAGTGTGTGCTTGAAAGGTGGAATAAAGTGAAAAGTTGGGTTTGTTGGCTATAAAAGGGTTAGAACAAGTAAGATAAGTCAATGTGAGACTATCCATGTGTTGATTTTGGTATTTTGAAACATACCTTAAGAATTGGGCATTGAGACCTATGTGACTAGCCAAGTAAGATGTTAGTTGAAAGAGAAAAAAGAAAGTTTAATGGGAATAAGGACTGGAATAGGGTAGAACATGAGTGACTATGATTAAAAGAGGTTTAAGGTCATAAATAAACACTACTAAAGTGTAAACAATAGGAATATCAAGAAGGAAATTAACCCATAAAGTGATCAAGACTAGTGAAAGGTTGAAGTTGGAAAGAAATATTGAAGATCACCTCAAACAAGAAAAAGTGGGAAATTGGACAATGAACTAGATATTGATGATGAACGAGACTTCTCACAAATTATCTACATCATTTGGTATCAGAGTGAGGCAAGGTATGCTTGGGGTAAAAATTATGTTTTGAATTCTTTCCATTTTGCTGATTTGAGATAAAGATACCATGCTATGAGTTGTGTACGAGAAGTATTTTCTAGGGTGTTGAGGGAGAAGATAAAATGTAGGTTTGATATTTTGAGGTTAGCAAGGAGGAATATTATATTGAGGAGAGATAGGGTGAAGATAGAAATTGTCATACTTCCTTTGAGAAGGACAAGAGCTAGTCAAGAAAAGGCTAGACAAGAGAGAAAGAAAGAGAGCATTGAATCTCCAAGAGAGAAGAGGAAGATAAGAGAATTTAAAAGAGAGTCAAGATATTTAAGAGGAGATCTTAGAGAGAGGACTCAAGAAGAGTAAAGTCCCACAAGAGGTCTAAGAGGCAAGCTTGAAGGACTTTCTAAGAGGAGGTCTAAATAGGCCTATAGGAAAACAAGATAATGGGGAAGATGGATATATATAAAGAAATAGAGGACATAAAAAGAGAGTTGGGGTAGAGATTTGAGGATATATAGCTCATGGTGAAGCTCATGAGAGAAAAAGAATGTAATATCCCCTCCAAACAGGAAATATAGCAACACAAAAAAAACTCTGAACAAAGATATAATTTCTGTTGAATAAATTCAGAATGATAACAATAATATAGTCTTTCAATAGTAAATCACAGATCTTATCATTTGTCCTTCTAAACTATTACAATTGCAGTCCTCTATTATGCATATAAATATGAAATACAGTCTTGAAAACCTTGGCTTTGCAAATCTGGAAGTGCAAATTGAATTCTGGAAGGTCTCGGCCTGTTGTGTCGAACACACAGTCACCGGCGTCGGTCGATATACTGCCGACGTCGGTCACTGCAGGTCCTTATCTGTCGACGTCGGTCTCCAGTCGGCCGATGTCGGTCACTGGAAGCCCTCTGTCTGCCGAGGTCAGTTCCTGAGTGGATCTGTACGGATCTGTACGGACTTCGTACGGCTGCCAATTAAGCACAACTTCCCTATTTTCAACCCCTGATCTGAAAATATATGTTCTAGTACAGAAGATCTCTAGCTGTATAATTTATTGAATCAAAACATGAAGAAATAAATAACTGGAATATCTATAATAACTTTTGTGTGAAGTTATCTCTCAACCCTGTAAATTCTGTGATAACCTCTGGATGAAGCTATCTCTCAATTTGGCAATAGATCAGTTGATATTCCACAGCCTCTTAATTGCACACACTGAAGAGGGAACGTTCTCCAATGCAAATGGAATCCTGGAACCCTAGGCTCAATCTTCACAGAAGAAATTCTTCAAAATCAATAATCAATAATCAATGGCTAATTCACAATGGCCTCCATGAGAAACCCTTATACCCTCAAAAGATATGCTTGCCCTAATTAGGGTTTTCTTAAATTAGAATTAGGGGTTCTAATTTAAAATTAGACCAAATAATTAATATTTGATTAAATAAATCAAATATTAATATCTCTCTTAATACATATCCAATCGAGCCCAAATGAAAGCCAACTAGAAAATTTCTGCTAAACGAAGCCACTCCAATCTCCATCAAGACCCTCTAACCATCCTATCAGCCTATGAGGGTCGCATAATAGGCTAACCATGAACTCAGAAAATGTCAACTGAAAAGGGGACATGACAATCCGCCCCTCCTGGAATTGCTTGCCCTCAAGCAATCGCTAAATGACAAATCAATCAATCCACCTGGATCCCAAATGTAGTCATGATCTGCCCTGCTGTCAATCAATGCAAACTCCATGCCATGTCCATCCCTAGTACTAAGATAAGCACCCCAACATCCAATCCATAAATGAAAATCAACAAGCAACTCAAGCAAACTCTGTACCTGAATACTATCTAAATCTGGATTGTGAAGGCTAGAAAGAGTCATATCAACCTATGAATCGACTGTAACAGCAAGCTGAGTCCCTACCACATGTGATAACTCCTGAACTGCACTCACCTCAATACCAAGCTCGTCCTCATATCTCTCTTGTGTTGGTGCCAATGTGCACTCGTCATCACACTCCATCATGTCAGGTAGCGTAGGCATCTCCATCCGATGAAAAAACATATATCTGAAGCTGCTGCCCCGTATTGCCTTAAGAATATGGGTCTTCCCATCAACATTAAAGCAAACCTCCATGTCCTTGAGATGAAGAGTAACTTCCTCAAAGGAATGAAGCCACCTCATACCCAAGACTAAGTCTATATCACCCATGTCTACCACATAATAATCAGCCTTGAACTCATAGTTGTTCAAGCGCAATGGGAGGTCTCTAATCATATGCTCACACCTAAGAGTGTGACCATCAGCTACCTTAACTCTGATGCCCTCAAAATATTCTTTAGTGAGTCCACGCTTCTCCACAAATCTAGCATCTATGAAATTATGTGTGGCTCCTGTATCAAGAAGGGTGATAACCTTCTGCCCTGCCAAAACTCCATGGAGTCTGAATGACTCATCCGACTGAATGCTGGATAGGCGTGCCTCCTATATGTGAAGCTCTAATTTTGCCTCTACCTTAGGCCCTGAAGCCTCTGCCTCTGCCCCCTCAGAACTATTCTACTGTTTGGAATCCTCTGAATCAGAATCCTCATAATATGCCCACATCACACGATTTGCCTTGCCCTTAGGCCTCAAAGGGCAATCGTGATGGATATCATATGGACCCTTGCATTAGAAGCAAAGCTTCTTCCTACATAGATCATTAAGTGCCTCACGATCCAAAGGTGGTGCTGCTGGATTGGCCTTTGAGTCATTCTTTACACCTGATTTATCTATGTTAAAATCCGGTCTCTCTGTATCTGTGTTGGAACACTTATGGTCTCTAGATGAAGAAGTACCTTTGAAGTTAAACTTATGGGATGGGGTTGCCATCTCCATACTACGCGCCTTCTTCATAGCTACCTGTAATGAAGGAGGATCAAAGGCTTTGATCCAACCTCTCAATGGCTCTGTCAATCCCTCCATGAAGAGAACTACCAATCTACGCTCGAAAATATTGGGCACCATGACTGCCAATCTCTGAAACTCACCAATGAAGGACTCCAAGTTACCTATTTGTCTCAACTATGCCAGATCTCGAAAGTAAACCTTGGGATCCTTCCTGTCAAACCGCTCAACCAATCTATCCACAAAGTCTTGGTACTCTATCACCTGGTTATGCTGAAGTGTTACCATACCATGGTACCACCAACCATGTGCTACTCCATCCAAGTGCAAAGTGGCATATTTGATGGCCTCTATTTCTAACATTGGTCTCAATGCCAAAAAGTTGTCAAGCTTATGGACCCAAGCTTGAGCTGTCATCTTACCACTGCCGTCAAAGGTAGTCAAAGAAAGCTTACCAGTAGCCTTCTTCAGCTCACTGAATTGGAATCTAGGCCTCCTGTCCTGTCTAACTAATCTGTAGTGCTCTCTCCTTAGAGTAACAAAATGATCAAATGACATCTTCTCCTGAACATGAGGATCTAATAAGTTCCACTCATCAGTCACAACCATGAGGGTATCTGTAAATAGGAAATCCCCTACCGTCTCTTCTGCTGGAGCCTCTGGTTCGTCCTGTATAAACGTAGGCCGTGTAGGTCTATCGGCTGTCCTAGAATGGGTCTGCTGGGGTCTCTGATTAATGGTAGCACTCCTGTTATCCCCTTGTTCACCATTCTATCTATCAAGTGCATTCATCCCCCTTATCATATTCATAAGTGCCTGTAGTGTCTGATTCATCTGTTGCTAGTTTGTCATCATAGCACGGTGAAATTCTCTGGTGTCCTGATCAGCATCATACCTGTGGCCCCTGGGTGGGCTACCCTCACATCTGTCACTCATGATAATCCACTACTGATCTAACAACTGGGTACCTTTAAGCAAGGCTCTACTGCGTGTGTTATACCTGTGCAGTCCCAACTCTTGTGGCTGCATAAGATCTGTCAAACCCTCAGAATGGCAGGATTTAGCTCTGATACCACTGTAATATCCCCTCCAAACAGGAAATATAGCAACACAAAAAAAACTCTGAACAAAGATATTATTTCTATTGAATAAATTCAGAATGATAACAATAATATAGTCTTTCAATAGTAAATCACAGATCTTATCACTTGTCCTTCTAAACTATTACAATTGCAGTCCTTTATTATGCATATAAATATGAAATACAGTCTTGAAAACCCTGGCTTTGCAAATATGGAAGTGCAAATTGAATTCTAGAAGGTCTCAGCCTGCTATGTCAAACACACAGTCGCCGGCATCGGTCGATATACTGCCGACGTCGGTCACTGCAGGTCCTTATCTGCCGACGTCGGTCTCCAGTCGGCCGATGTCGGTCACTGGAAGCCCTCTGTCTGCCGGGGTCAGTTCCCGAGCGGATCTGTACGGACTTCGTACGGCTGCCAATTAAGCACAGCTTCCCTATTTTCAACCCTTGATCTGAAAATATATGTTCTAGCACAGAAGATCTCTAGCTGTATAAATTTATTGAATCAAAACATGAAGAAATAAATACCTAGAATATCTGTAATAACTTCTGTGTGAAGTTATCTCTCAACCCTGTAAATTCTGTGATAACATCTGGATGAAGCTATCTCTCAATTTGGCAATAGATCAGCTGATATTCCACAGCCTCTTAATTGCACACACTGAAGAGGGAACATTCTCCAATGCAAATGGAATCCTGGAACCCTAGGCTCAGTCTTCACAGAAGAAATTCTTCAAAATCAATATTCAATAATCAATGGCTAATTCACAATGGCCTCCATGAGAAACCCTTATACCCTCAAAAGATATGCTTGCCCTAATTAGGGTTTTCTTAAATTAGAATTAGGGTTTCTAATTTAAAATTAGACCAAATAATTAATATTTGATTAAATAAATCAAATATTAATATCTCTCTTAATACATGTCCAATCGAGCCCAAACGAAAGCCAACTAGAAAATTTTTGCTAAACGAAGCCACTCCAATCTCCATCAAGACCCTCTAACCATCCTATCAGCCTATGAGGGTCACATAATAGGCTAACCATGAACTCAGAACATGTCAAATGAAAAGGGGACATGACAAAGAAAGACAATGGATTGGTTGGAGTATGAATAGAAAGGTGAAGTGGTCAATAGAGTCACTAGTGAGAAGAAGGAATAAGAAAGGTGTCTTAAAGAAAGAGAAGAAGATAGAGAAGGCAGCCCAAAGAGGCATGAAAAGAGATATGTTTCCAAGTGATAAACAAGAAAGAGAAGTTGAGAATATATTTCTCATTGAAGAGAACAAGAATATGAGAGAAGTGGAAAATAGAGCACAAAATAATGGAGATGAAGAAAAGAAGAGGAGATGGACAATGCCTATGCCAAAGGTATTCAAAGAGACTATATGGTCTCTAGTTTTATATGCTAACATTTATTTTGAGTTTGTGTTTACAGGTGTGAAGAAGAAGTTGATGAAGGCTAAGCATGAGGCCTCAACGTTGATGAATCATGGGCCAAGAATGCTACCCATTGAGTGGCAATAAGATGACAAAGAGAAAGAACCTCTTGAAAAAGACAAAGTGAAGGATATTTAAGGTATAATACATTTTGAAAATGAAGAGAGAGGAATATTTTGATGCATTGTCATGAATAGTAGTTGAACTAAAGAAATGGTTCTCAAAGAGGACATGAAGGTCACCCATGAAGACATCAAGGAAGATATAAGTTTGCAGCAGTTTTCGTTCAAGGTAAATGAGTGTTTTAAATTTGAATTTGATTGCATATATGAAGAAGGTAATGTTGATATATAGGTTGAAAGAAAACATGACAAAGTGCAGTCTTCAAAAGGTGAACATGGGCATGGTTATGTATGGCCTAAATGGTTGAAACAAATAGGTATGGAGAAAGAATAAGGGAACCTCAAGCAAGAGGTAAAATAAATCAAAAGCATGAATGGAAAGCAAGAACATATGTGGAAAAAAAGGAAAATGACAAGGAACATAAGGTTATCAAGATAGATGATCAAGGCATGGGGTATGAGAGTGATGTAAAGAGAGGCAAGTGGCAGCCCAAGAAGATTCAAGGTAGTAAAATGGTGGTAAATAACATGATAAGAGCACAAGAGAGTCATATTTCAAGTGGACACCAAGAAAGTATGAATATGGAAGAGGATAATAAGCCAACAAAGTACACAAGCAAGATGGTGCAAGCAAACCAAACCAAAGAAGTGAAGGTACAACCATTTGAGAAAGAAAATGAATGCACGATAGAGAATAAGTTTTTTCAAAATGTGTTTTCAAATGTGTTATATGATGGTATGTTTGACTTTGACTCCAATAGTGAATGTTTATTGTACATAGAACCCATGGCATTGATAGATGGAAATATAGCTTGGAAAGATGAGGGAGAAGCACCTTAAAGAGTGCTTGAGAAACATGATGCACAACAAGACGAGGATATTATGACTCTCAAAAATGAGGGAGTCTAAGGATAATGTAAATAAGAAGCTGCCCAAGATAAAGAAGAACAAAGCAGACCAAAGTTTGATAAAGCAAATGAAGAGATTAATGTATTCAAGTTGCAAGAGGAGTTGAAGATGTCGGAGGACATGTTTAGTCCATCAAAGGAGATGAAAATAAAGGAGGTAAAATATTAAAAATTCAAGCAAGAACTCCAAGAATCATCAAGAGAGGAGCAACAAAGAGAAGCACCAAGAGTTGTGCAAACAAAGAGGCAAACATGCAAGCTAGTTGATAAACAAATAGAGCATGAAGAAGAAAATAAGTTCAGTTATTCATTTGGAAAATCTATAAATGAATTTACATTGGATGAAAATAGATATGGATGACCAAATATTACTCAAGTCATGTTGTACTATGGTGAGGATGAGAGGAATGAGAAGTTGCTCTTGCAAAGAGAGCAAAATGAGAGGCAAAGGCATTAAGATGTGAAAAAGTTTGAAGAAGTGGTAGAAAAAGAGAGTGTAGATAAGTAAATGAAAAATTTTGAGATTCATGAGAGGCCATTAGAGCCTAATTAAGGAGCTGGTAGCATGAACAAGGAACAAAAACCATAAAAGAAGCAAGCCACAAGTGAAATTGATGAGGAAACAAGTCATGAAGCAAGCATGAGGAAGACAAGAGCACACAAGTTGATTGTAGCTAAGCATTAGAGGGTTAAAAATGAATTGTAAAATATGAAACAAGCAACAAACAAAGAACTAAAATAGTGTGAACATTTCATGGAAGTGGAAGATGAATGGACAAGGAGACTAGACAAAGCCAAGAGAAAGAAAAGAAAGAGTTTGGTAAGGAGAAAGGCACCAAAAAAGGTGAACAATAGTCAAGAAATTATGAATGGCCCTCACAATATGAATTGAATGGCATGAAAAAAATTAGGAGTCTCAAGTTTTCTCCCTCTTGAGGAGTATGATGCAAGAGCATCAAACTAGGAAATACTAATTTTGTGTTTTTTTGGTCAATAAGGAGTCAAAATTGGTCTAGTTGGATAAAATGTGTGTCTAGAGACCTTTCAAGGTCCATTCCATGTATTTGAGTCCATTTGGGGTCCTCAAGATGAACTATCTAGTTCCTAGATGTTTCCCTCCAAAATAGGTAATTTGAAAATTCAAATGTGAAGATTGAGTTTAGGAAGATCATATGCATGTTTGAAGTGTTTATATGTGTCCATTAGGGTCAAGGAGAATAATAAAGGTATGTAAGGGTTGATAATTAGTCATATTTGTAAGACTCATAAAGTGGTAGTCATATTTTGAAAGTTAACCATGTACCCATACGTTGGCTTCAAGATCAAGAATTGGTTTTGTAATAACTTTGTAAGTATACATTTCAAAATAGGGAATATAAGTCATTGTGAGAGATTAGATGGCATGGTAGAGAGGAGAAACCTCTAAGAAGAGGTAGGAGGATAATATGAAGATGCATGTATTTACAAACCTATCAATATAGATGATTCAGTTCATCCATGGACTATGCTTCTTTTGTGGATAACAAAGAACAAAATGAACAAAGAGAGAAAATGTTTTGTATATTCATGTCTTCACATGACATTGGTTTATTGTGTGTTATTATTAGTATTGAAAAGCTATTGAGACCTTGTGTTTTTTCATATTTATGTGAAATTGCAGGTTGTTAGTAGGTTGATGGACACATTTAAAAGTGGACTATAGGTGATAGCTTGGTAAGGAGTTTTAGAGTGAATTATTTAGATTATTAAAATGTATATTACATTTTAAATGGGTTATTTAAAGGTATTAAGGTCATACAGACCATAGGATGATTGATACAAGGACATGGAATACTAACAACTCAGGTAAAGTCCTTGATTGTTTGAAGAACCTTCCACATGTTCATGATAGTAGGATATAAAATTCCTTGGATAATTTTGGTTATAATATAAGTGAGGAAATTTGATTAGGAATCATTGATAATAAGGTCACTCTATTTTTTGGCATTCATGACTAGGGATGGAAGTTGTTTTATAAACCCTCCACAAGTTGTTATAAGCATAACCTTATCGATATAGTCACAAAAACCTTGCATGTTAGTAGATTATGAAAGAGCATTAATTTGAATAAGGGAGACCATGGGATTAAATAATTCTTGTTGAGAATATTATAATAGAAAGATATGGTAAGAGGGTTAAGATTTTACTTTTGAAAGTCAATAAACTTGTAGACAATAACATGTTCTGTATGCCCTGTGTAGGAGAAACAATTTAAGACCCCTATTTTGTGGGCTTAGAGCCAAGAATAATAAGAGGAATGTAAGTTGTAATGGATTATAGTTTTATTGTCATGAAATTGGAATTTTGAAGTTGATATGCATCCATGTAAAACCTGGAGACAATCTTAAGACTTGCTAGTTAACACAAACCCTTGTTTGTACCCTATTTTAAGTTAAGTTATTATGCATAGGCAATAAGGCAAGTAAGGACATTTATTGATCAAAGGGTGTTTCTATTGGTTCTAATGATTGACGTGGATGAATATATGTGTAATAAAGGTAGATTTAGTCACTAAAACCTTTATAAAGGTTATTAAAACTCATTAATGCTCAAACCCTACAAAACTTGGTCTACAGAGCTCATAGTCAATTGTAATTTTGATATTTTGAATGAAAAATGGTAGCATGATAGATTCCTATCTATTTGGAAAGGTGGAAGAGAAAAAAAATAGAACTTTTGAACCTTGTTTGAGCTCTTGAAATGAAGTGTAGCTCAAGCTATAGAATTTTAAAGGTCCATGGCTTGTGTGCAAAACCTAAAACCCTAAAATTAGGGTTTAGTGAGTTTAAGCAGTTGACACCATCCAAATTGGACTAAATTTTGGAATATTACCGAATTTTATATTCTCTCACATATGAAATAGGTTTTTAAGTTAATATGTACAAATTTGTATGGATTTGGAGTTGTGGCATGAGAATAGGGCTAATAAGGCCTAGAAAAATGTGGTTTCTCAAAGGAAATGGTAAGTGAGTAAAGAGTAAAGGGTTGAAAATTTTCATACATCCTAGTGGGGTTAAAATAATTAGGTAAATATCATCAAACCTTAGGAAAAGTTTCCTTTCTAGTCAACTAGGAGGAAGGTTACTTCAAAAGGGCTACAAGCCTATGAAGCCAGTGTGTGCTTGAAAGGTGGAATAAAGTGAAAAGTCGGGTTTGTTGGTTATAAAAGGGTTGGAACAGGTAAGATAAGTCAATGTGAGACTATCCATGTGTTAATTTTGGGATTTTGAAACATACCTTAAGAATTGGGCATTGAGACCTATGTGACTAGCCAAGTAAGAAGTTAGTTAAAAGAGAAAAAAGAAAGTTTAATGAGAATAAGGATTGGAATAGGGCAGAACATGAGTGACTATGATTAAAAGAGGTTTAAGGTCATCAATAAACATTGATAAAGTGAAAAAACTAGGAATATCAAGAAGGAAACTAACCCATAAAGTGATCAAGACTAGTGAAAGGTTAAATTTGGAAAGAAATATTGAAGATCACCTCAAACAAGAAAAAGTGGGAAAGTAAACAATGAACTAGATATTGATGATGAATGAGACTTCTCCCAAATTCTCTGCATCAATTCTCCACTCTAATTTTTAATTCAAGATTCCTATTTTGAATTAAAAGTTATCTTTTATTCTCATCCCTTGATTCTTATCTCAAGATGAATGGTTCACATTCATTTCAAAATTCTATAAATTAGAGGTTCTTCTCCTAATTTAGACAAGCTTCTCTATCATAATCTTACTATGCTAAAATTTCTCTAGTAAGATCCAATATTTGCAAGGTTATTATGCCAAAATAGCCTTAGAAGCTTCAATCTTCTATCAATTGCCAAATCAAACCAAAGTCACAAAAATTAAGGTGAATAAGAAGATATGCTTCCCACAAGGATCTAGAATTACCAAAGACTTTTAGATCACAATCCAATCTCAACATCAACCAATTTTCAAGCATATATTCAAGGGAGGTAAGATTGTTGTTTTATCTTGCCAATCGCATTTCATTTTTGATTATCATTACTCAAACTAGGAATTAGAATTTAAAAGTTATGTATTTTATTTATTTTTGATTTACACTAATAATTGACTAATCTCTCTTGTATTTTTGATCTACATAGTGGCGCGCTCGATGGAACTCATTTTTGCAACCCATACATCATTTTAATTGTTTTTTGATAATTTTATGTGTAAAAAGTTCATAAAAATGGCCATGAAAATAGATATAACTTTAATTATTTTTATTTTTTCTTTCTAATTTTTTATAAGGTAGTGTTTTTTTTGTTTCAGCTAACATGTGTAGAAATTTTGTAGCAATTTGATTTATAGTTTAGGAGATATTGTTGTTTTACTCATTGTTTATTTATATGGTAAAAATGACCTTTAAAGTGGCTATACATTTTGATTTGATGGTTATTTATTTCTTATATTTTTATATATTGTGTGCTTTTGTCTTATGAACATTCTAGCCAAATTTCATCAAAATATGATTTATAGTTTTTTTGATATAACCATTTTAATAACTATGATTTTTTATTTTATTTGGTTATTTTTATAACTTTTTATGTTTTTAGGTTTATTTTTTTTATATAATTTCCAAATTATTGGTTTTTTTGTTTTAAATATTCTTTTTTTTTCAATTTATATTTTCCTAAAGGACACTCCAAAAAAAAAAACTACTAATTGGTTTGATGCAGGACCTTGGCCAAAGAAGTGGTGTTTAGATTCAAACAAATCATTCTAATTCCACATTTTAATATGGATTTTAAAAATAAAAAAAGGTACTCTTCACTTTTAGTTATTGTTTGATTTTCATTTTTTTATTGAAAAGTGTTTTGTGAAGAATTTCTGCGCGTATTCTCTCCCCATTTGGGTGACACAGAAACATGAAAAGTCTAAATCATTTTATCCTGAAGATTCATTAGTCTAAATGATACCTTCAATGTTTTTATTTTAAGATTTGTAATTGGGATTTCATCACCTTATTTATATCCTCATAGGGTGTGGTGAATGGGAATTAATACTCCAACATACATACCAACCCCATACATCTGATGAGGTTTACAAATGAAAGACAGTTGCCATTAGGGCCAAGTGTGTTTCCCCAAGGATAATCTCATGAAGGTAAGGGGAAAACCTACACCAAACCATCAGAAAACATATTTGAAGAATCCAATTCCATTAGCACTATTACTTAGAAGGTAAGACTAGCACAGTCATGGTAGGGACAAGATGCCTTTCATGGATTGCCTGAATTGGATTTATTCTTCGACAAATTTTTGTGCCCACGTACCACCTATTATGGGTTATATATAGGGACCATTTATATATCCCATTTAAAAAAAAATTGGATGCCTCTTTTGCCGAAGATCATACATTGACATAAGGGTGCAAAGGTAACAACCCTCGAAGTTCACCTTTATCATACGAACCTTGAGAGAGAAGCAGGGCCTAAAAACCCTACCAATAATTGTAATATTTTGTTTAATGAACTTTAAAATTTATAATCTTCTCTCAAAGAAAATGTTTCAGAAGGTTCAATAGATGTGGTGCAAACTTGAGTCAGTTACTAAAGTGTCTTGTAATGCTTGTGTGTTATTGCTTGATTATCATGTTAAAACCTTGTTTAAACTTACAATGAAGCATTACTTTGCCAAAATTCTAGATCAAATAAAAATTACATGTTGAAACTTGGTCCCAATACCTTATTTTTATTATCCTAACCACGTCATCAGGCTACTGAAATTGAACCAAAATCATTGTCCTTTGAATTTTAATTATCATTTTAAACCAAGTCAATTGTCTATTAAAAGATTAGAGTTAATCCCAATTTTTTGTCTAATTTGTGTCATTACATTGTTCAATTTAGTCCAAACATAAGTGCAAATTCAAATGTCAAATTATGATTTATCTTCCATTTTTTATTATAAACTTTACAGTTCTAAGTTTAAAACCAAGCTCCCAATTCTAGTTCAAATTGTGCCAAGGTCACTTCCTTTTCAAAAATTGATATCTAAATCAAATTTGGATCTTAATTCTACATTTCAAGAATCCAATTTTATAAAGTGCCCAAACCTCTTATTAAAATGAATATCATAGACTTAACCATGGATAAATACACACATAGTGGGGCTATTTATAACCCATCATTTGATGAGGAAGTTGTTTATAACCCTTATGGATACGACCATTATGTAGAATATGAGGATGAATAACCATATCTTGTTAATGTGTCATCCAATGTTGAGTTTGAGCTGAATAATCCATTTCTTCCAATTTTCCCAACTATTGCCGAGCAAGGCCAACGATACCTTCCAAGTGTACCAACCCATGTCGAGTATAGGACAATAGTACCTCCAACATGTGCCATTTGATACCAAATAAAGACCCAATCCCATGTACCTTGCAAACATACCATCTAGTGATGATTATCTATGGGACAAATTCTCTAGACAACTATTCAAAAATAAAGATAAACACCTTGTTATATTATTAGAAATGGGTGATAAGTTTCCTCCTAATTTTCTTATAGAGAACTTACAATATTTGGTTAGGACACCCAAACAAGCACCTCTTGCATTATTAGATGATCAAGCAACTACTAGCCAAAATCTCTCTTCTAGCCAAGCTTTGGTAGTATCAAACAAAAGAAAAGAACAACTGGTTAATCTTCCCACCTAAAGTTAATTAATTGTTGCATAAATACAATAGACTAAATAGGTATTGGATACTTTAGTCAACTCCTTTAATAGTATCCAATTTCAAAATTCTACATTGGTAGAGAGCAATCTTCCAATTGAGAAACCATTATATTTATCAAATTATCCAATGTACAATCCAAATCATTTTTCTAAAAAGACATTAGTTGTGGACATGTTTAATACACCTCTAGTTGAAACTAATTTAGAAAAAAATTCCTATTCAAAGGTCCTTTTAGACTCTAACCAATGGGTAGTGGACCATTCTTAAATGGATTCTTTCAATTCACACCAAGTACCATCTAAAATACAACAAAATATTGTTCCATCTTCCTCATGGGTTCCTCTTTATAATGTTCCAAGTACATTGACACTATAAATTGATGATACGTATGTACCACAACAACAATTTCAAATTACCACACCTCATCAAGTGGTAATTAGTACCCCACCTCTAAAGGGGGTAGTAAATTTGAAACTCCAACAAGTGCCTAATAATCCCCCACCTCAACAAGTGATGACTAATGTTTTGTTACAAAAAGTGTCAACTAATGCCTTATCAATGTTATCTAATACACAATGCATTCCTTTTAATCAACCAAGAGCTAATTCTATTCAGCAAGGGGCTTCTTCAAGTGAACAACATGTTCCTCCTATGTGGTGGATTCCTATCAATCAACAAGAGATTCATTTCTAGTTCCAACAAGTACCATCATGCGTTCAAGAAAATGTACCTCTATTCAGACCTCAGTTCCCTCCATATCAAAACAATTCTCAACAAACACAGTATTGCCAATAAGTACCACATCTACAATATAACTCTAATCCAAGAGTGACTATTCTTGGTAGAACCAATTGTATACCAAGTTTACAATAGTCTATGCTACATCCTTTTTAGAGTCAAGGCAATCTGTTACATCCTAATTCCTTGTTAGGCTAACTATTTGACTATTTGAGATGGTTATAGTAGCTACACATGATATTGGTTATATTTTCTAATTAAGCTTGAAATTTATGATATTTTGGGATAATATAATGATGCTTAATTAGATGATAATTCATGATTATGAGCTAGTTTATGTATGCATTTACATTTTAAGCATATTTATGTATTGATTCAGCTATATATATTGTTGCTTATGTTTATCATGTGAAATGATCTAATGACTTGCATGTTGTGAGGTGGATGCAGGAGAATTATTCCTTTGAGTGTACCAGAGGGAGAGAATCATCAGAGAAGATGATGTAGATGGAGACGTTGAAGGTCTACAGAGAGATAGCAAAACCCTGCACACACACAATAGTTAGTCATGGTATAAATGCAGTTAATTATTCATGGTATGTTTATTAATTGCTTTGGAGTGTTGTTGTTTTTGGTTTGTAAAATTATCTTGCATGTGACCAAAAATATTTGAGATTTATCTTATTGGATTAATTCAGATAATTAATCTATAATGATAATTTGAAATGATAATTAATAAATATACTGATAATGGTATATTTGAGAAAAAGGAAATAAAACTTTGCAAATTTGGAAATTTCCATAAAATAGAAAAGAATAAATATTTAGATTTTTAGGAAAGTTTTAATTAAATCCTATGATTTAAGAAATAAAGATAAAGAAAATAAATAGATAAAAAGAAATAAATTAAAAACAATTAGATGTCCTAAAATTAGCTAAAACAAAAAGATAAAATGAAAATAAAAACAAAGTTTTGGGAAAGAATTGGCATTTGTTTCCTATTTAAGAGAATGAATAAAAGAGAATTTGGAGAGTCTATGTATTGAAGAGGAAGAAGAAGGAACTGGACAAAGGGAAGAGACACGCTATCCCAACTATTTTATCTGATTGCTATGAAAAAGTAGGGGTTATATTTATATTCTTTATAGAAATACAAATGAATCATCAAATTTTATAAAATAATTGTACATACCCCTATACTCCAACTAATGAATAGTGAAAAGGATTTTAATCTGATCTATGAATATACAATGATATATATAGCCATAGTATGTAACACAATGATTTATATATCTTAGACTCTAAGATGCTATAGAGTATGAGGATTTGTTGCCAAAACTTGGAAATCAAAGATTCTAATGGAGAATTTGGGTATATTACAAAAGGTATATTAAAAATAAAATAATAACCCTATATTTATATATATTGAATTTTAACACAGTGATGGATATAAGTAAAAGCTAGGTAAAATATATACCTAGATTATGTATATTCATAGCATAAGAAAAAACCAACGACATATGTATATGCATAAGTATGAACAAAACTACATATGCATGAACAAGATAACAATTAGTAGTCAATTCTTGAAAATATAAAACCTATGTAAAGTTTAATTGTAGACTGTGTATGTAACATGTAATTGGTGTATAGTAGATTACACACACAAACACACATAACCACCAGACAATGATCTGTGTATATATAGCTTGACATATATATTGTGTTTTTGACATGAATTAAAGAGTGTAAAATCATTGTTTATAATTATTTGAAGAGTAAAAGCATGGTAAGCATACACTACAATGCATTTGGATAAGAGTATGAAACATGAATTATATAGAGATCATAATTATAATATAGACAAATTGTGTTATATAAGTTGAAGCAAATAATTTAATGCCAAGGTAGAGCTGAATGCCCACATGGCAAGGCCAAATCAAGGCCTATCTATGTGCTATGTAGACTTGCACCTAAGGATAAGACTTGTAGACAACTTTGGAGTTTACAACAAAACATGGAGCTTTCTGATACAAAATTATTTATTGGAACCAATTTAGGAGCTAGGAACCCATTATCAAGTTTTGTTCTTTTCTTTTCTTTAACTCAGCCCAAGAGCAACACCACCACCATACTTTTTATTTCAACTATTTCAACTCAAGCGAAACCGCAATCCATTTCAGTCAAGGATTTCAACAAACTCAAAAAGGCCCTCTGCGCTTTCAATAGACTAAAAATATGTGTTATCTCCTTGTTTGGATAGGACATAGATATAAGGTATATGTACTGAAGATGGATTTCTTTCTGGGAGTGCGAGCTGCTTTAGGTCTATTTTCTTGTATGTAATAATCATATCCTGAAAGTGACTTTCTTCGATTTCATCATGAGTTTATTTACACATTGGCCAATGCATATTTAATTTTACCTTATTGTGAATTGATGGAAAGGGTATAGGGAGACCCACATTTAGTTGGATATCATTTGGTTATTTATACTCAAAAATAAACCTGCAACACCATATACGTTGGAAGTAGATGATAAAATATTGTATTTATATAATGTTTAACCCTCAACATTATTCACTATGTACCATTGACATTAGTATTGACATGTACTCGGAGTGAATCTAGGCGTTCTATGTATAAGGATATTAATATCATTTTTTTAGTGATTTGGTGGGGGAAAGTAGCACCAATAATAATATATTTTAATATTATACCAGTGAATTATTTAATAACAAATTGAGTAAAATAAATCAATAGATCTACTTTGGCATCACATATGTTTTTAAATGGAATATATATGTAGCAAAAAAGAAATCAATATGTATTCAATACTTTGGTTAGCATTTGGTTATGGAATATTGGATATTTAATATTGTAAACAATATCAAAAATGGATTACATATAAGAACTAATCTACGGTGATAGCAAATGAACATAAAGGTGAATATATATTAACCAAGTTATTAATATATGTGGTAACATGGGTTAGGTTACCAATATCTCATTATGATATATCTGTCAAAAGTTTTACCATAGTAAATATTCATCTTTATTTGTGAGTAAAACCTTGTGGAGCCTTTAAATCTTTATTATATTAAAAAACTATTACCTAGAGTTTGACAATGTATTGAGTTAAGTGTTCATGACTACTTACATAATTTGAAATGGGATGGATTACTTAGCTCGTATTATCGGGTGAAATATTAACTAGAAAAATGAAAGGAAGGATTTAGTTGTTCAGTAAATGATTGCTTATTAACCTGCAAATATAAATTGATTATGAAATTGGATATCTTGTGTTTTTAGGAAAAATAATATTCTGGGTTATTATTGTAATGAGTGTGATCTTTGGGTTTAAAACTACTTCAGGTTTTGATTACTATGCCAACTAGTTATGATTAGAACACTAAACCATGGTTTAGAAGTGACATAGCATTAGAATACCTTCATGTGGAACACATTAGGATGTACAAGTGCTTATATGAGGAGATCCTAAGATTGAAATAACTCATTAAATTACCTAAGAATTAGGAAGTTATAACCATTAGATTAGTCTCCTAAAAGCAAAAGAGTCAATAGAATAACGGCTTTATCTAACTCACTATTAATAATATGAATGATTGTTATTTATGTGTATTCAGTAGGGGATACTTGTGTGCACTACATACTAAGAGTGTGTTAATAAGTATAAGTGTCTTGATTATACTTAGTGTTTAATGGCACATCGAGATGCATGTTTATATGTTGTGATACTTTGATAAGCTTTATCAGGTGGTATAACTATTTATTGTATGCTTGTTATTATAAATCGGTTGAGTCTTAAAAATCATATGTTTGAAGTATGGGTTGAAATGTAGTTGGGAACTTATGATAGTATGGGATATCATAGGGTACTATAGTATAGAAGTGTATTGTACCCAGATGCTATTTACTATAGTTATTATACCTAACTCACATTTATTTGTATATTATATACATACCAATATTTGTTGTGGATAGCTTATGGTTTTACAATTGGTAGACTTATGTATACATGCATGTAAATTCTAAGAATTTAGTAAATATTGTGTTGAAATATTATTATATTCCATGGAAATGATGTTTTTCTTTATTATATGTATAGTTACTTGTGTAACGCTTGTGTTTCCATGGATATGAGACTACTTCATATGATTAATTGTGGAAATTTGGTAGTTAAGTCATAGAACACTGGACTATGGTAGTATGGGATGCCATAAGGTGTAGATAATTGGAAACCAATTATAATGTTGAATTGTACAATTAAATTATATGTTTAATTGGGTGGTATATTTGTAATCATTATTTCTAGTATGGGATATAATATAATATAAGATTCATGCATATGTTAGATGAACTTAATGTATGATATTATTACTCCTATGTATTGTGTATCATGTGATGCATTTGCTAGTAGGATGTAAGTTGATGAATATTGTGGTTGAATTATATTTGACCAATCTACATTGATAATGTAGAGTAAGGAGTGAGATGGACTTCACTAGCTTATTGGAATTACAATGTTAGATGAAAGCAGTCTAATCAAGCGGTGTGTATGAAATTGATTGATCTAAATCATTATCATTTATTATTGTAACGCTTTGGGCCAAAGTATGTTTAGTGAGACATTATCATTTCATGAGTGTAGTTCACATGTTAGTATGATATCTTACAATTGAACATATTTCTATGATACACTGCATGTTCAGTTTAGAATCATACAGTACACGGGTACTTGCTAGTCTCTCTGGATTTCTATGTCATCACTATCTCATCATCCATGAAAGGAGGATGATTCCCTAAGGGGATTAGTGTAGGGGATCATTGGTCTGTGAATGGTGTAGTAAATCACTTAGATGATGCTCTCACTCCCCACAACAATATTCCTATTGAGACGACACTTGAGATTGCCATAGATACTATAGAGTCTGGGGAACGCATGCTCTAGAGAGTCAGGTATGTAAATTATGTACATTGTATTAAATTGAATATTATCATGAAGAATTATAATTAAATAATTTTGTATATTAGCAGTGGAGGTTTCAAAGTTGCATCATCCATGGTTGAGTTGTTGTATTACTTTTTATATTCATTTTATGTAGCATCCTCATGACATTAGAGATCTATGATGTAAGATGTAATGTGTGTACTTACTGTTATCACTTGAATATATATGTGATCTTTGTTTAGTTTCTTGGGTGTTATCTATTTGTGGTTTATATATTAAATTAAAAAAAATTCACATAATTCTATGTCTAACCCAGTGAGGTTGTTACATGTGGTATTAGAGCTATTGCTTGAAATCTAGGATCTAATGAGTCCATTAGCATTTTCATGTTTTTTTTGTTCATTAGTGTGAACCTAGTGTCATGAAGTATTGCACTAGAATTTGGACTTGTGGTGTCTCTATGTCGAACCATGCTACACCATGATTGGATTTTTGTGCCATTCGTAAGATGTGTGTGGAACATTGAGTGTATAATAAGCTCGGGATACTTCCCTTAAATTTATGTGCTTTAATTTTATGTCTATATTTATAAATCTTAAAAGTGGAAAATCTTATAAGACCATTTTTTTCTTTTAGTACCACCTAGGAAAGTGGAAAATCTTCTTAGTAGAGTGTTGCCATATTGCTTGATAATTATTTTGTGTTAGGAGTTCACTCATGGAATTTTCACCCTTAAGGTATGTGGTGTCATCCCTCTTAGTTGGCTTAAAAATGAATCAATATTATCTTATTCTCTTTTGACATTATTGTGATGTTACTAAAAGGAGTCTTTTACACATGATGCTGACTTAGTATTCTCTCAAATGGGAATTGTTTCTAAATGTTGTTTGACTATAAACCTTTGGAATTTGTGGGATAATGTTTTCTACTCTTGGTGAGAGATAAGTTTTAAGATTGGATGGATGGACACATGATTATGATGGTATATATCTCTCCTGGTTATGGAAGTAGATTGAGATATCATACTTACAAGATTGGGTAAGTAGGTAGTGTTTGGTAACTTTGAGTTAGAGTGTTTTCCTTTACGTGGTGAAGGTATGTAGGAGTTTTTGAGATGACAGTTCTCTACTTTTTATTTATAAATATTTGGAGTAATTACTTGATCTAACTTATTATTTTAAGTCCAATTGAGGTGGCAAACCTTGATTCATATAATTATATACTAAGAATTATAAGTTGATTATACTTAGTATTATTCACCCTTGCATAGATTGATATTGATCTCTTTTGTTGAACACATGTTATTTTAAAGAGATAATTGTATACCTTTCATTGGAAGTGAGTAGGGTATAGGAGGTGCAGAACATCTTGTCAATCTAGAGGTTAGAATAAACTTTTAACTTGTTGTATACTAGTTGAAAAAGGAAGCAGACATTGTTTTGTTTATTCCCCTATAAGGCTGAAAGAATGGTTTGATTCTTGGCTGATGTATTTTATGCTAATATGGCATTATTTCTCCTTAATCATGAGAATAATAGAATAAATTAGGATGAGAAATATGATACTAGTATGATTAAATAGTAGTAAATTAATACAAATATGAATTTATTGTATGATTTTTTTCTAAAATTATTTAGCATATAACTTTGCTTCATTGATCTGATAACATAAAATTGTGATTCTTTGAAAACATTGTACACATTTTAAGATCATTAGGTCATGGAGACCTAAAAGAAGAGTGGTGAAATGAGAACATGAGTTCTAAGTGATAGGACGATATCCTACTTAGCCTCACATTAACTCAAGTTATTGATACTGAGTTGGATCGATAGATGGACTTATCAAATCCAAGATTTGATAAGTAGAACTTATCAAATTCAGTCATATGGCCATACACATGTATACAGTGGACATAGATTCCATATAGATGAGTATTCCATGATTTTTATATACTTATATTTACCATTCCTATTCATCATCATACTTGTCAAGCTCTCTATGGAATAGTGACAATATTGATATATTATACTTATTCAAAGCTATGCAGAGTGGTGATAGTATTAACATATACACATTATTCTGTCAGATTTCCTAATTACTTTTCTCTGGGATGAGAAAAAAACTCTCTAGGATAGAGAAATGTCTTGAGGACTGGACGATTTTTGTGAAACTCTCCTCGATCATTTACTTTCACTTGTATGATGATCTTATGTGTTTTGAGGAGTTAGTGAACTTTCATTAAGATATGTGGGACCCTTCAAGGTAATTGAAGTGGTCGGTCCTGTAGTATATAGGCATGTCTTGATGGTTCTAGACCCCAAAGTGGTCATGATAGAATCAATTAACGTAAGTAATACTTGTAAACCTTGTTTGCATAAAAATGAAATATCATTGAGCAGGGTCTTGTGGGACCAATATGCCAAGAATAGTGCAATTTAAGGAACTATGATGAGTTTTGTATGTGATTTTCCATTTATTTGCTTAATTTAAAATTGTATATCATGTTATTGATATGCTAAAAAATGTTTTTAATTAAGAACTTATCTTTGAATAAGAGTCATCGGGGATGATGACTATCTTTACGGGGGAAGGATACTAATTCTTGATTCCTCGTTAGGCTAACTATTTGATTATTTGATATGGTTATAGTAGCTACACATGATATTGGTTATATTTTCTGATTAAGCTTGAAGTTTATGTTGTTTTGGGATAATAGAATGATGCTTAATTAGATGATAATTCTTGATTATGAGCTAGTTTATGTATGCATTTACATTTTAAGCATATTCATGTATTGATTCAACTATATATGTTGTTGCCTATGTTTTTCATGTAAAGAGATCTAATGACTTGTGTGTTTTGAAGTGGTTGCTGGAAAATTCTTCCCTTGAACCTACCAGAGGGAGATCATCATCATAGAGGATGATGTAGATGGAGACATTGAAGGTCTATATAGAGATAGCGAAACCTTTCACACACACACATAATAATTAGTCAGGGTAGAAATGCATTCAATTGTTCATGGTATGTTTATTAATTGCTTTGGAGTGTTGCTTTTTTTGGTCAGTGAAATTGTCTTGCATGTGACCATAAATGTTTGAGAGTTGTCTTATTGGATTAATTTGGATAATTAATATATGATGAAAATTTTAATGTTAATTAATAAATATACTAATAATGGTATATTTGAGAAAAAGGAAATAAAACTTTGCAAATATGGAAATTTCCATAAAATAGAAAAGAAGAAATATTTAGATTTTTAGGAAAGTTTTAATTAAATCCTATGATTTAACAAATAAAGATAAGATAAATAAATAAAAATAAATTAATTAAAAAAATTTATATGTCCTTAAATTAGCTAAAACAAAAAGATAAATGAAAAGAAAAACAAAATTTTGGGAAAGAATTGGTATTTATTTCCTATTTAAGAGAATGAATGAAAGAGAATTTGGAGAGTCTATGCATTGGAGATGAAGAAGAATGAACTGGCCAAAGGGAAGAGACAAGCTATCCCAACTTTTTTATCCAGTCTCCATGAAAAGGTAGGGGTTGTATTTATATTTTGTATAGAAATACAAATGAATCTATCAAATTTTATAAAAGAATTGTATATACCCCTATACTCCAACTAACAAATAGTGAAAAGGCTTTTAATCTGATCTATGATTATACAATGATATATATAGTCATAATATGTAACACAATGATTTATATATCTTAGACTCTAAGATGCTAAAAAATATGACGATTTATTGCCAAAACTTAGAAATCAATGATTCCTCTAGAGAATTTAGGTATATTACAAAAGGTATATTAAAACTAAAATAATAACCCCAATGACATATATATATATATATATATATATATATAATTTTAACATAGTGACGTATATAAGTAAAAACTAGGTAAAATATACACTTAGATTATGTATGCTCATAGCATAAGAAAAAACCAACGATATATGTATATGCATAAGTATGAACATATATATATATATATATATATATATATATATATATATATATATATATAACACAGTGACGCATATAAATAAAAACTAGGTAAAATATACACTTAGATTATGTATGCTCATAGCATAAGAAAAAACCAGCGATATATGTATATGCATAAGTATGAACAAAAATACATCTGCATGAACAAGATAACAATTAGTAGTCGATTCTTGAAAATCTAAAACCTGTGTAAATTTTAATTGTAGATTGTGTATGCCACATGTAATTAGTGTATAGCAGATTACATAGATTTATATATATATATATATATATATATATATATATATATATATATATATATATATATATATATATATATATATATATAATAACCACTAAAAAATGTTGTGTATATATAACTTAACATATATATTGTGTTTTTGACATGAATTAAAGAGTGTAAAATATTTGTTGTATAAATCATTGCTTAGAATTATTTGAAGAATAAAATCATGGTAAGCATACACTGCTATGCATTTAGATAAGTGTATGAAACATGAATTATATAGAGATCAGAATTATAATATAGTGAGATTATGTTATATAAGTCAAAGCAAATAATTTAATGCTAGGGCAGAGCCGAATGCCCACGTGGAAAATCTAAATCAAGGCCTATTTGCGTGCTAAGTAGACTTACGCCTAAGGATATCTCATAAACAACTTGGGCGTTTACAACAAACCGTGGAGCTTCCTAATACAAAATTATTTGCTGGAACAAATTTGGGAGCTAGGAACCCATTATCAAGTTATGTTCTTTTCTTTTATTAACTCAACCCAAGAGCAATACCACCACCATTATTTTTATCTCAGCTGTTTCAACTCAAGTAGAACCGCAATCCATTTCAGACAAGGATTTCAATGAACTCAGAAAGCCCCTTTACGTTTTCAATAGAATGAAAATATACATTATCTCCTTTTCTGGACACGACATAGATATAAGGTATATGTATTGAGGATGCATTTATTTCTAGGAGTACAAGCCATTTTAGGTATGTTTTCTTGCAATTAAAAATCATATCCTGAAAGTGACTTTCTTCGATTCTATCACGAGTTTATTTACACATTAGCCGGTGCATATTTAATTTTACCTTATTATGAATTGACAAGAAGGGTAGAGGGAGACCCAAATTTAGTTGGATAACATTTGGTTATTTATACTAAAAAATAACCCTATTGCACCATTTATGTTGGAAGCAGATGATAAAACATTGTATTGATATAATGCTTAACCCTCAACATTATTCACTATGTACCATTGACATTAGTATTAGCATGTACTCAGAGTGAATCTAGGTGTTCCATGCATAAGGATATTAATATCATTTTTTTAGCAATTTAGTGGGGGAAAGTAAGACCAATAATAGTATATTTTGATAATATACCAGTGAATTATTTAATAACAATTTGAGTAAAAGGAATCAATAGATCTACTTTGGCATCATAGATGTTTTTAAATGGAATATATATGTAACAAAAAAGAATTCAATATGTATTCAATACTTTGGTTAGAATTTGGTTATGGAATATTGGATATTTAATATTTTACACAATATCAAAAATGGATTACATATAACAACTAAACTATGGTGATAGCAAATAAACATAAAGGTGGATATATATTAACTAAGTTATTAATATATGTGGTAACATGGGTTAGGTTACTAATAACTCATTATGATATATCTGTCAAAAGTTTTACCATAGTAAATATTCATATTTATTTGTGAGTAAAACCTTGTAGAGCCTTTAAATATTTATTAAATAATAAAAAAACCATTACCTGGAGTTTGACAATGTATTGAGTTATGTGTTCATAACTACTTACATAATTAGAAATGGGGTGGTTTACTTAGCTAGTATTATCAGGTAAAATATTAGTTGAAAAAATGAAAGGAATGATTTAGTTTCTTAGTAAATGATTGCTTATTAAGACCCAAATATAAACTGATTATGAAATTAGATATCTTATGTTTTCAGGAAAAATAATATTCTAGGTTATTATTGTAATGAGTGTGATCTTTTTGTTTAAAACTACATATTTTGATTAATATGCCAAGTAATTATGATTAGAACACAAAACCATGGTTTAGAAGTGGCATAACATTATAATAACTTCACATGGAACACATTAGGATGTGCAAGTGCTTGTATGAAGAGACCTTGAGATTGGAAAAAGTCATTAAATTACCTAAGAATCAGGAAGCTATAACCATTAGATTAGTCTCTTAAAAGCAAATGAGTCAATGGGATAATGGGTTTATCTAACTCACTAATAATAATATGAATGATTTTTATTCATGTGTATTCAGTAGGGGATACTTGTGTGCACTACATACTAAGAGTGTGTTAATAAGTATAAGTGTCTTGATTATATTTAGTGTTTAATAACGCATTGAGATGCATGTTTATGTGTTGTGATACTTTGGTAAGCTTTATCGGGTGGTATAACTAGTTATTGTATGCTTGTTATTATAAATTAGTTGAGTCTTGAAAATCATATGTTTGAAGTATGGGTTGATATGTAGTTGAGAACCTATGATAGTATGGGATATCATAGACTACTGCAGTATAGAAATATATTGTACTCAAGTGGTACTTACTATAGTTATTATACCTAACTCACATTTGTCTATATATTGTATACATACCAGTATTTGTTATGGATAGCGTGTGGTTTTACAATTAGTAGACTTGTGGATGCGTGCATGTAAACTCTAAGAATTTAGCAAATATTATTTTGGAATGTTATTGTGTAATGTGGAAATGATGTTTTACTTTATTATATGTATATTTACTTGTGTAATGTTTGTGTTTCCATGTATTTGAGACTAATTCATATGATTAACGGTGGAAATCTAGTAGTTAAGTCATAGAACACTAGACTATGGTAGTATGGGATGCCATAAGGTGTAGATAATTAAAAACCAGTTATATTGTTGAATTGTACAGTTAAAATTTATGTTTATCCAGGTGGTATATTTTTAATCATTATTTATAGTATGGGATAGAATATAATGGAAAATTCATGCATATGTTAGACAAACTTAGTGTATGTTATTATTACTCCTATGTATAGTGTGTCATCTGATGCATTTCCTAGTAGGATGTAAGTTGATGAATCTTGTGGTTGAATTATATTTGACCAATCTACATTGATAATGTAGAGTAAGGAGTGATATGGACTTCACTAGCTTACTGGCATTGCAATGTTAGATGAAGGCAGTCCGATCAAGTGGTGTGTATAAAATTGATTGATCTAGATCATCATCATTTATTATTGTAAATGTTTGGACCAAAGTATGTTTAGTGATACATTATCATTTCATGAGTATGATTCACATGTTAGTGTGATATATTACAATAGAACAAATTTCTATGATACACTGCATGTTTAGTCTAGAATCATATGACACACTGTACTTGCTAGTCTCTCTAGATTTTTGTGTCATCACTATCTAATCATCCATGAAGGGAGGACCATTCCCTGATGGCATTAGTGCAGGGGATCATTGGTCCATGGATGGTGTGGTAAAGCAGTCAAATGATGATCTCCCTCATCATAATAATACTACTATTGAGATGACACTTGAGATTGCGACATATATTGGAGAGTTCATAGAACTCATGATCTAGGGAGCCATGTATCTAAATTATGTACATTATATTAGATTTAAAATTATTATTGAGTATTCTCATGAAAAATTATAATTACTTATTATTGTATATTGGCAATAGAGGTTGAAGAGTTGCATTAGTCATGGCTGAGTTGCTGTATTACTTTCTATATTCATTTTATGTAGCATGGTTCCTAAAGCTACCTAAGAATTCTATTGATGACATGGATGACTTGTTTGATAAATTTCTCCAACATTTTCCCTACAATTTAGAACATGAATTAACCATGGTTTAATTATGTCAAGATAAAAAAAGAGGAGAAAGCTTAGCTAATTATCTTCAATAGTGGTATGCATTGGCCAATCGGATTCCACAATCTTCCTAAAAAATAATTAGCTTCAATGTTCACAACCAATCTTCAATTTGATCTGGCTCATAATCTCAAACTCAACTGTGCCAATTCCTTTGAAGAAATCATTGCTAAAGGATTAAAAATTGAGTGAGTGCTCATTACAAAAGGTATTATCAAAAACTACTCTCAGAATGAACCAAAAAATAAATCTTAGGCACAAGCTTCCGCTCAAGCACAAATAAATATGATATAGAATCCTAAACCCTTTAATAGGAACAAGAATGTTGTAAGATATGGAATGATAAAATCAAGACAAGTATAAATGGTGTAGCCACCACTTATTCAAAACAACACTCCTCCTCAACTATGAACTTTGCAAAAGCCACCTCCAAGAATGGGTCATACACATCATAGACCTTTTAGTGATCTAGGTGAGCCTATTGAGATGGTATTTCAGAAACGAGTCATTGCCAACATGATCATATGGCCAATACAAATACCTTTTCTTATAGATCAACCTAAGCTTGATTGGTATAGGGATAATGATTTTTATGACTATCATAGGGTCAAATGACATACTATTCATACCTATGCATAATTTTTTCATCTCACCCAGGACTTGCTTGAGAATGGTGAGATAGAGTTGGATAGTGTGATACTGATAACAAATCAAAATTTGGGTATATATCAGAATTTATTCCTATAACACAATAATCAAAATCAAAACCAATGACATGCCAATAACCAAAATCAGAACATGCCACTGAATAATTAACAGCAACAAAAAAATCAACAATAACAAAACTAAAATCAAGGTCATGATACCCAAGTTAGTTACAATACTATCCCTTATGATTATAATGTTGTAGGTTACATTACAAGTGAGAGAGTAGCTACCATTAATATCAAACCCTTACAAATAATACCTATAGACCTATTATGTCCATTATTGGATCTCCACCTTTATCATTTGGTAACCCTCCTTTGGTTTGACGAAGAGTTATCATACTAGGTTCTCATCTACCTTCATCTAATTGTAATAACCCTCCACCAAATTAAGGTTGAATAGTCACAACTTGACAAGCTAAGGCTACCATTCAAGGTCCTACACCTCCTTCTTCCAACCATCCTATTCAAGGTCCCCTACCTCAAAAAACTAAGTCAAATGTCCCCATTAATGATAAACCATATGATATTGTGAAATAATTACAAAAAATCCCTATGTAGATTTCCATTTTATATCTCTTGTGTATATCTGATGTCCACAAAAACATATTGAATGTGATTTTGAGTCAGTCCAAACTTCTAATTGACATTACGCCTGATAAATTCTAAACTCTTGTAAGTCATTTGAGTACTGGCCAATAAGTTACCTTTGATCAAATAGACATGTCACCCCTTGGACATTCACACAATAACCTGTTATACATAAATTCCATAATTTCTCATAACAAGATTAAATGGGTCCTCATAGATAATGGGTCAGGACTCAACATTGTGACTTTGAGGCTAGTCAAACATTTGGGCCACATAAATAAAGATCTTCAACCAAACACCATTACCATCAAAGCATATGATAATGAGGATCATGAGTTTCAAGGTACCATTTATTTACCAATTAGTGTTAGGCCTTTAAACCATGATAAACTATGCCATGTTCTAAATCTATAATTATGATATAATTTGATTCTTAGGCGACCATGGATCCATGAAGTGCATGCTGTGCCATCTACCCTTCATCAGTGTATTAAGTTCTCCCATTTTGGGTTAAAGGTTACCATTTCTGGTGACCTACAACCATACCAATTTTATAAGCATTTAGAAGCAGAATATGAGAGATATAATTATCATTTTAGTCTAAATCTTATCCCAAGAAAGGCAAAGAGGTGTTTGTTCAACCAAAAAAATTGAATTATCTAGATACAAGTACAATTGCCTCAACTTTGGTAACCTCACCTATAGAAGTACCTAATCAATTCACTATTCAAAATAATGGCCTTGGGGAATATAAAATTGGTGATGATTTTCACATTGCCAAGTTGCCTAAAACACCAAAAGCATATGGTAGGCCTAAAAAAAAAGTTACCAAAATGAAATGGTGTAATCAGATCACTTCCCCTCATATAAGACCATCGTATTTTATTAAGGGTACTTCTCAAGAACAAAAAAATCCAAGCTGATGATGATTCTTGGTTGTATAATGATGTATTCATCACCTATTACTAGAATATAAAATATCATATCCCAAACCAAATAATGGATCATCAAGCTTATAAAGGAAAATGCCTAGGAGCAATGCAACAAGGAATCATTGAACTAGTATTACCTATCAAGCACAAGGGATATCGAGGTATTGGATACTAACCACCTAGGGGTGACCCCTTAAATCCCCTGAGTGACACTAATTTATCAACTAAAAATAACAATGTTGAAAATGAAATAGAGTCTTATCATAGTATTTAAAATGATTTTTTCAAAATTAACCTATTTGATCCCAACACTATATGTATTATTACTATTGTTCCATAATATTCCCCTTAGTTCCTCCATTACCCACAATTAATCAGTTGGGACCAACAAGATGCATATTTATCATTGGATAAATTTTAAAATGATGAGGTAATATATGAATTCATGGGACTCAAATATAGTTTACCACTTGGTGATCATAAATAAGTATTTGATATTACATTGGACCCTATCGCCTATTTTAGAGAGTAAGTGAAATTCGTTGGTAAAAAATTCAAAGATAAATAAAATCAAACATTGAGGTCCCAAAGTGAAAACCTCTTTGAGACACTTTTAGACCAGGGTACAAGTAAAGATAAAGATGAGTCCCATGGGGAAAACTCATTTCAAGCACCATTGGATGGAGAAGTTCACCCTCTCTTAAATGAAGCTCAGGCCTCCTCCAGTCCCAAAATCTCATGCTAATCAGAAATTAGTTCAGAACAATAATAAACATTTGATCAAATTGTTCAAGATTATCCACATGTATTTACACAATGGTCTTTTCCAAATCTCATGGATTTAAACTCTTCCTACTTGGGAGAACTTGATGAGCCAGTCCAACTGCTAGATGAATATAAAAATCAATTTACCACTCTACCTACTATTTTAGAGGATGGTTCCACATTAATCATGGAAAACACCATTGAAGTTAATATTGGAAAATCTAATGCTCCTAAATGGATCAAAATTAGAGTGTCCCTCACAAAATAAAACATGAAGTCCTTAATGTTCTTCTCAAAGAATTTATAGACATTTTTGCATGGTGATATTCAGATATGCCAGGCTTGGACCCCACCTTATTTATGCATATCCTTATTGTACATCTTGATGCCAAAATGATCAAACAAAAATTGAGAAATATGCACCCCACCACATATCCATTCTTGTCAATAAAGAATTGTAGAAATTATTAGAGGAAATATGCATTCATCCTATTGATTATTCAAAGTGGATTTCCAACATAGTTCCAATTAGCAAAAAGATGCAAGGAATCTAATTATGTACCAATTTTAGAGCCATCAATAAGGCATGTCTTAAGGATGATTTTACTTTGCAAAATATTTATATGATTATAGATTTCATGGCTGGGTATGAGATGCTATCTCTTATGGATGGTTTTTTCAGATATAACTAGATTAAAATTGCACTTGAGGACCAACACAAAATGACATTCACCACTCCATGGGGAAAATTTTGTTATAAGGTAATTCATTAGGCCTCAATAATGTTGGTGCCACATACAAACACACAATGAATATCATTTTTCATGACATGCTATATGGTATTGTTGAGGATTATGTTGATGATATCCTTAGAAAATCCAAGACTAGAGCAGGACATCTAGAGGTGTTGTGTAGAATATTTGAACGTTTCTATAAATATAAAGTATATCTTAACCCTAATAAATGTGTCTTTGGAGTTACTTTGGGTAAATTTTTAATCTCAATGATCTCTCATCGGGGCATTGAAGTGGATCTAGCCAAGGTTAAAGTCATTACTGAAATGCCTCCACCTTCCAATTTAAAGAAGCTCCATAGTTTGTAAGGTAAAGTTTAATCTATCAGGCGATTCATATCTCAATTAGAAAATCAATTCCATACTTTCACACATCTTCTGAATAAAGGAACCACATTTTCATGGAATGAATATTGTCAACAAGCCCTTGAGTAATTGAAATATTATCTAGTTAATCCACTTGTTCTAGTTCTACCTACCCCAGGAAAACCATTGCTTCTCTACATTTCAACAATCCAACATGCCTTGGGGGCACTCCTGGAAAAACATGATGATCAGGGGAAAGAAAGAGAAGTGTACTACTTGAGATGAACATTGGTCACATACAAACACAATTACACATCCATTAAAAAATCTTGTTTAGCCATGGTGTTTGCAGCCCAAAAATTGAGACATTACATACTCAACAACAAGATCATAGTAATTGCCAAAGTGGATCCTCTCAAGTACCTACTTTCCAAGGCAACACTCACTAGTCATATGGCCAAATGGGTAATACTATTAAGTGAGCTTGAAATTAAGTATGTGCATAAAAAGGCCATTAAGGGGTATGTTATTATTGATCAGATTGCAGAAGCACCCCTAAAAGATACCAAACCACTTTTATTCAATTTTATTGATGAGTCCATTATGACTCTTGAGGGCACTTATTTTGAATCAAAACATTGGACACTCTATTTTGATGGTTCCTATACTTTCATAGACTCTAGAGATGGCATTCTATTCATAACACCAAAAGGGGATCTCGTTCCCAAGGCATTTCATAATAGTTTCACTTGCACCAATAACATATTTGAATATAAGGCCCTTATTGTAAGACTTCATCTAGTAGTACAATGGAACATCAAAAATTTACATGTTCATGGGGACTCTCAATTGATTATCAATTGGGTAACAGAGTAGTACCACATAAAAGATGACAAACTTATTCCATACAAGAAAATGGTGTAAAATCTAGTATAGAAATTTGATTACATCTAATTTGAGCAAATTTTAAGAATTAAAAACAAGACTATTGATACAATGAAAACTATTGGTTCATTAATGTCAATTGTAGATCATGTTCTTGATTACCATTTCCTTATCAAACATCTCTTGAGGCAAGCTCATGAATATACGTTGTCTAAAATGGTATGCAATATTGTAGGTCCTAGTACACCTTGGTACACTAAAATATTTGCCTATATTCATGATAACACTATCCCTCCTCAATTTTCCCATAAAATAAAAAAGCCTTCATTCATAGTACCTCTCATTATAACATACTTGGTGCCACACTATATTATAGAGGATATGATGGAACTCTACTTCATTGTTTATCTTGGGCAGAGTCATGATTAGTGCTTAATGAAGTACATGAAGGGATTTATAGGGCCCACAATAATGGCGTGGTCCTTACCAATAAAATCCTATGTACAGGGTATTACTGTCCTATCATGGAAGCTAATGCAGCTAATTATGTCAAAAAGTGTGTATCTTGTTAGAAACATGCTAATCTTATTCATGCTCCAGCCAGAGAATTACAACCACTCACTATGCCATGGATATTTTTCACATGGGGACTTGATGTCATAGGGAAAATAAATCCTACTTCTTCTAATAGCCATAAACATATCCTTGTTGCCACTGAATACTTTACTAAGTGGGTTGAAGCTATTCCCCTCACTTATGTAAGTAAGAATATATCCAAGTTCATACTCAATCACCTCATTTATCATTTTGCCATTCCTTCTAGCCTTATTTTTAATAATGGTGGATCCTTTAAAAATAAGGATGTCAAATCCCTCTATGCTAAATACTAAATTACACAACACTTTTCCACTACTTTTAATCCTCAAATTAATGGTCAAGCTAAAACATCTAACAAAACCCTAGTTCAAATCCTTAAAAAGGTCATTAATAATTTTAGCTATGATTGACATCTACAATTATTTCCTACCCTCTGGGCCTATTATACTAATACCTGATCTCCAATAGGAGCCATCCTATACTCCCTTGTTTATGGAACTGAAGCCATTCTCCCCATTGAGATCGAGTTACCTTCCTTGTAGATTACATTGAATAATATCATTGATGAAGAGGAATACTGAGTTTCATGACTATAAGAATTAGACCTACTTGATGAAAAATGAGTAGTTGATTTGAAAAATCTTCAAGCATATCACAATAGGCTATGTTGTAACTATAATAAGCATGTCAAACACAAAGATTTTGAACTTGGATACCTATTATCAAAGGAGAATAAAAAAAATACCAATGCCACCCATGAAAAGAAAGGAAAGTTTGAACCTAACTAGCTGGGCCCATTTATAATCATTGTAAATTATGGATCTAGAGCATATAGATTGGCCACACTAGATGGAGAAGAGCTGAATGATCCCGTGAATATTATACATCTCATTCATTTTTATACTTGATTTGCTTGAACATTGTATATGAGGACCCCTACTTAGGGGCATGACCATTGAACACTTTACAATCATTCCCATTTCCTATCTAAACTGGTTCCTATTTGATCTTATCTCCTTATTCTAGTACCAATATTGACCTTGATTTTGGTTCATAAAGTAATACATATAGTTTTAAATGATAGATTCAAAGGAATTTTCCATCATAATATTCATATTTGGTCATAATCATCACATCTTTGAACTTAACACATGCATGCATGATTACTTTGATTAATGGTTCTTGAAAGTTATATCTTTTTCATCCCTTACTTGTCATGTGTCAATTCATACTGATCCTTGCAGTAATTCCTATACCATATATGTTTATATCATTTCCCCTACTGTTGATTTATAGAATTTTACACTAAGGTAGAACTATATTGACTTTAGGTCCTTTTGAACTATGTAGGCAACACTCAATTAATGTTGAGGTCAATTTGGTCACCTCATTCCAATGCTCTCATCATTTTATGAGCAATTTAATAAATTTTTTTCTCATTTTATAATTTTTAATCCTTAATGGAGTTGAGATACTTAAAAACCTAAAAATTTGAAAATCCCAAAAATAACCTAAAAATTTAAAAAAAAATAGAAAAAGACCTTAAATATCCTTAAGAGATATTAAGTCACAAAAATTTCTACTTGCTTTGTCCTCGTGTTTGCTAGTGTTATTTTAAATTCCATTTGTGTTTTCATTGTTCCTAATTTTCACTTAACACTCTTGCAGTGTTGTGCACCCATTCATATTTTCATATATGTTCACATTTTGTACCTATTGTTTTTCTTCTATGACATAACCCTCAAAGAACTACATTTAGCTTGAAGTTCATGTTGGATCCAATATCCATGGGAATATGTAGGTAGCATCCTCTTGCCTAGCGTATTTGGAGTCAGGTCGACCACCCCTTCCTTATTCTTATATTCCCCCTTTCCATTTTTGAACCATTATTCATGTTGGACCTGGTGTCCATGAGTCATACTTGTGCCAAAAAAGGTTTAGTTGTTTATGCTTACACTAAACCATAATCATAGACATCAAACATTGAAATATGCTAGAAATTTCCAAAAACAAAACAACATTCAACACATTCCAAAAATGTTCAAAACAACCAAAAACTCTTTTATTTTATTTAGTGTGTGAGGCATCACACAATGCATACAAATAGGGATACATGGTAAACACATGATAATAATAATACACACATATCACCCAACGCACATATAATGTTATTTTTACTACTTAGGCATTGTGCCTTCATCTAGTTGTTCTCCTAACATTGTAATGATTATTTAATGACTCCAAATTCACATCAAGCCATCCTCCTTTTTGATTACTTACTGAAATGGCATCAGTAAAATTCCTCCTTAGACACATTCAACTTACATGGCTAGTTTCCCCACATTTTTTTCACACTACTATAGGTTGCACTATTTGATCTATGTTCCCCCCTATATCAATGGTTATTGATGGGTGTATTCTACTCCCATATTCTACGTGCCTCACTATAGGAAAAAAATTATACTCCACTCTTGGTAGTGTACCATGCTCAGTTGGCACAATCATTTTATCTCTCTTCTCATGTTATTGAGATTACATGTGCACTGCCTATCATCACCTCATCACACATCCCCTTGTAAAATGAGGATTCCCTCTCTGATAGACTTGAAGTTGTTTATTTTCCACCGACCTTGGGTTATGATCTCCTAATATTCATATTACATATCAAAAATCTCACCTTCTTCATTGTGGCTCTGATTGAGGCTCAGGATTAGGTTATGGCCAAATCTCCATTGGTTTTTATTATTACATCAATTCTTCTACAAGGTTCATCACTCCATGTAATGTCTAGAAAATTCACATGTTCACCTCATAGATAATGTCAAGAGGTGGTGGCCATCGATCATCGCCACCTAAGTTCCCATTATTTCCATTGTGTGAAATTTTTAACCTTAGTGCTTCTTTACTCTATTGAGACCCTGTAAAACAAATGAATTCACATTAAAAATTTGCTCTTAGGATGATGAATTAAGTATCCCTCATGATCACTATTCTTTAATGATGTGTTATCCACTCCACCAACTAAATGCATCCCAAAACATCATTGATTTCCATATAATATTAATTCCACTTGAAACATTCATTTCTACTCAACTTTTAGTGTGGACACATAACCCTCAGTCAAATGGTCATCCCAACAAGGTAATTATGTGTAGTCATGATCTCCTTTATTCATCATGTCATGGCACATCACAAATGTCCATGTCATATGATGGTCAAAAGCCTAGAGAGCAAAGAGAGAGATGGTAATCTAATGAGGTATCAAGATTAGTTTCCAAAGAAAGAATGAACATGTGAGAATTTTTAGTGGTGTGATAGGTTATCCCAAGTGTGTTGACCAAGTATGAGTTCAATTATTCAAGACAAGGCAAGAAAAAGTGTTTCAAGGTCTCTCAAGTACATAAAATAAATGGTTCTCAACCTGAGAAGGACTTTCATGTGTTCATTGGCATGTGTAAACCCTAAATGAGAAACTAATCCATTCATGGTAGATGGGTAAGGGCCTATATAAAATTTATAAGCATTGGTTTTTGGAATAAGAGGCTAATATTTATGAATGATCGTTAAGACTGTAAGGTGGTTTAATCCTCTCTAAAACCCTAACTTTGACCCAATAAGAAAAATATTGATCAAAAAAGCCTAGAATGGTTTGTAATAGATATGTAAGTGTCTATAGGTTGTATTCAACTCTATCAGGCATCTCCAAGTGTGATTTTTTTGTCAGGAGAATGAATGGACCATACAAGAAAGGCCTTATTTCTCAAAAATTTATTGTAGCAGGTAGAATTGATCAAGTAAAAGTTGATAATTAGATGAAGTTTAAATATTGAGACTTGTATATTATGTAAATAGTGGCTCTTGAGTAGGTTATATACCTTAGGGGTGATAAATCAGTCATACAAGTTGACATATCACTAAAAGGCCTGATGATGCAAACAGTGAGAAAACCAGGCAGGAGTAAGAAGTTGTTTAGGGATGTATTATCATGGATTAGGGATGGATAAAAATGCATGGGCATGTTGTTAAAAAACTATAAAACATGTACATATTGGATATAATATTTATATGTGATTTTATATATCATAAAGTTGCTCTCAAATTATTTTATCTAACTCAATGAGGTCTGTGTACAGTAAAGTCATGAGATTGGTATGTAAGATTAATATTTCTATTAGATATTATGATCTATTTGATTTAAGTTGTTATATTATTTTAGGATAATATTCATGAATTGGAATTTTTTAATTATTCATTTTCACATATCAAAAATTCATGTTTCTATGATTGTGTTTTGAAGCTTGTTGACAGTTCTTAGTGGGCTACTTGTAGAGAAGGGTTTGATTCCTTTTTATCTATGTAATGAAGCATAATTAAGCTGGTGAAATAGTGTACATTTTTAAGGTTATCTATATATAATTTTTTTGCATGGTTGTTTGGAAATATTGTGTTTTTAGTTTAGTCGTTCAAGACAAACTTTCTAGGTATGCACAGGCCTAATTATGAACAGTGCCAATGGCGTGCTTCAAGTGGTGGTTGGAGATAAAAGGTGTCATGGACCCAAGATGAAATTGGTATGGGTATATTAAAGTGAAATATGATATTTTCCAACTGTGTGATAAGTTTGATATTATTCCAAGGTGTTCAAAAGGTAACGTGTGCTAATGAATGCTTAATTAAATTAGGTCTCCTTCAGGCCTAAAAGTGGTTTTGGTCCTATATGCTATAACCAATCTATTTTAATTATTTATTAATGTTTTTTTCATGTCCTAAGGCCCATTTTATTGAAAAAATAATAGGTTAAGTGAGTATGGCCAACCAAGAGGTGTATGATCAAGAGCCTAGTATAAGAACAAGGCCTAATAGGCCCAATTGTCTAGAGTGAGTGTGTGAGTTGAAGCGAATGGGATATAAATTTGAATAACTGAGTGAGGTCTTGTATAAAATAAGGAGAGTAAATATAAACCATAATGAATATTTGATAGGGGTACTTTATATGCTTATCAGGGTCATATGACCTAACCAAGTCTTGAAGAGCCTTAAATGAGCGAAGAAGGCCAGAGACCAGTTTGAGGAGGATAAGTGTGTGTGAAGATCTAAAGATGGAGATAATCATATGTTGTATGAGAAATAAAGAGTTATAAATTTTATCAAAGGTTTAAGTTGGCTGACTTAGTGACAAGTTATCTAGTGGGTTGGTGCCTCCTTGTAAGTGGGTGCTTGCTAAAGCCTAGTCAAGTTGGTGCTTGGCTAGTTGGGTTGTTGATCCAAGTGAAGTTGGTGCTTCACTAAATCTTGATGTTTGACTTATAGGATATTATTCTATTTTAATCATGAGTGGGTTTTCTTCCCCTCGAGGGTTTCCCACTCAAATAAGTGTTCTATGTGTTATGTTCTTCTCTCATGTTCATGGCTCTTAATGTGTTACTAGTTTACTATATTATTTTGGTAGTTAATGAATGACAAGGTAAAGTTTGTAAAAAAATTTAAGATTTATTTACCCCCATATTATTCATTTTGATTTTATCAATTGGTATCATATCCTGGTCCTTTGAGGCAAGTTTAACTGCTTGAAGGTGATCCTAAGAAGCATAAGAATGTCTTGTGATCAACAGGAAGAAGACATGATGTATGATGAAGAAGTTTGATATGACAGTGATCAAAGAAAATTTGAAGTATACCTTGAATCTGATCTCATGAATACCCTTGATAATTTGAAAGACCAAAATAAGACTATCAAGGATCTTAGGAGTCAGTTAAAAGCGGTCAACACAAGGTGTAAATCAAAGAAAGTTGAGGATGACTAGTTGAAGATACAACTAGATTCATTGAAGGTTGAGCATGAACAAATCATAAAAAAATTGAGAAATTTTGAGAGAGATCATGAGAATTCAGAATATGTCAAGATTAATAACCTAAAAATATCAATCAGATAACCTGATGCTATATAGAATAAGTCATCATGGAACCATGGTAAGTATAAAAATATTATTTGCTACATCTATCACAATATAGGACACATTACAAGATTATTATCTAATAGAGTTAGAAGGTCCAAAAGATTTAAAAAGACATATGAATCTCCTAGAATGCATAAGAAGGATCAAACATTGGTATGGAGCCAAAGCAAGCTAGGATAGATTTGATTGAGTTCAAGAAGCAAGATGGACTATTTGCCAAGAAGGAACAGAAGACCAAAGAGGGATCTATGCTAGATTATACTACCTTTCACATTCAAGATGAAGGAATGGAATGGTATATAGATAGTGCTTTCTAAATCCACATGACAAGAGATAGAAACAAGTTCATCTCATTATATAATAATTTTATAGGAACAGTGAGGTTTAGAGATAACATAGTTACCAATATAGTTAGCAAGGGTGTCTTGAGTTTGGACAATGAAAAGACCAAGACTAAAAATGTGTTGTATGTGGAAGGTATGACACATAACCTAATTATTGTGAGTCAAATGTATAATCAAGGACACACACTAACTTTTCATGACAAAGGGTGTGAGATAAGGAGAGCCAAATTAGGAAGACTAATTATCAATGCCAAGAGGACTGAGAACAACCTATATGTATTGAATGAGATAAAGAAGAAGAGATGTTTCATTAAAAATTAGATGAAAGTTAGATATGGTACAAAAGGTCAAGTCAAATAAACTTTGACAACCTAGTCAGGATTAACGCTATGAAGTCTATGAAGAACATGCCTAAGATTATCAAACCTACAAACATACTTTGTATGGCATGTCAACATGGTAAATAGACTAGAATAAGGTTCAAGTCCAAGGATTAATCTACTACAAGACCCTTGGAGTTAATCCACACTGATCTCTATGGGCCTAAAAGAATTCAAATCATTCAAGGAGATAACTACTTCATGTTACTCATTGATGATTACACAAGAATGACTTGGGTTTAATTCTTAAAAGAGAAATCAAAAGCTCTTAACAAGTTCAAGGCATTCAAGGCTCTTGTTGATAATGAGAAGAATGGGAAGATCAAGTGCCTAAGATCTGATAGTGGAAGAGAGTTTTGGTCTAATGAGTTTAATGACTTCTATGAATTCTATGACGTTCATGGAATAAGGAGACAATTATTAGTAGTTAGGACACCTAAACAGAATGGGGTAGTGGAAAGGAAGAATAAGATAGTTCAAGAGATGGCTAGAACTGTGTTGAACGAGTCTATATTATCCGATGGATATTGGAGATAGGAAGTAAACACTATTATCTACATTTTGAATATAAAATAGATAAAGAATAATGGAAACAAGACTCCTTATGAACTATAGAAGGGAAAACCTATAAATGTAGAATACTTGAGAGTGTTTGGGAGCAAATGTTTCACCAAAAGAGATGTTGAAGACTTGGGGTAAGTTTGATTTCAGATTTGATGAAGGAATATTCTTAGTATACTCATCAATGAGCTCAACTTATAGATTTTATAACAAGAGACTAAAAAATATAATGGAAAGTACCAATGTGAGGATTGATGAGATAAATAAATCTCATTCATAGTCAAAGAACACTTTTGAGAATGTGGAGTTCAAGAATGAAGAGGAGACTATAGAGATTGATGAGGAAGAAGAAGAAGTTAAAGAGAGACATGACTCAAAAGGACCCTCAAGATAGATTTAAATTGATCACCTTGAATCTCAAATCATTGGTAACAAGAATGAAGGTATGCAAACTAAGAGAACTGGTAAGTAATATAAATCAAGAGAATGATCCATTATCCAAGATTGAACTTAAGATTATTATATAAGCAAGCAAAGAATTTTTTTGGATACATGTTATGAATGAGGATATAGATCAAATAGAGAAGAATGAGACTTGGGAACTAGTTCTTAGGCTTAAAGACAAGAATGTCATTGGCACAAAATGGGTGTTCAGAAACAAGTTGAATGAAGATGGAGAAGTCACTAAGAACAAGGCTAAATTGGTATGCAATGGATATGCACAATTTGAAAGAGTAGATTTTGAGTAGACCTTTACACCAGTAGCAATATTGGAGGCTATTAGATTATTTTTAGATTATGTAGGATTCAAAGGTATAGTAGATGGATGTTAAATCTAAAATTTTTAATGGGAAATTGGAAGAAAAAGTGTACATTGAGAAACCTAAAGGGTTCTCACTATCAGATGATAAAGTCAATGTTTGTAGATTAAATAAGGCTCTTTATGGTCTAAATCAAGCTCCTAGAGCTTGTTATGCTAGGTTAGACAGGCATTTTTTGGATCAAGGATTCAAAATAGGAGTTGCAAATAATAATCTATACATCAATACAAAAGATGACTATCAGTTGATAGTAGTTGTCTATGTGGATGACATCATATTTGGTGGAAATAATGAGAACATGACAAAGGACTTTGCAAAGGTGATGAATAAATAGTTTGAGATCTCCATGCTAGGAGATCTATCATTCTTTCTTGGGTTACAAATCACTCAATCTAAAAAATGTATATTCATTTCATAAGCCAAGTACATAAGAGAGATGTTTAAGAAGTTTGTGATGGAGGATTGCAAGGTAGATAGTACACCCATGATAAGAGGTTATAAGTTGATCAAGGAAGATGAGTCTTAAAAGGTCAATCGGACATCATATAGGTTAATGATTGAAAGTTTTTTGTACACCACTACCTCTAGACCTGACATCATGCAAAGGAGTAGGTCTTATGGGAAAGTTTCAAGAATTTCTAAAGGAGAATCATCTATAAGTAATTAAAAGGATACTCAGGTATTTCAAGGGGACTATGGAGTATGGATTTTGGTATCTAAGAAGTAAGGAGTTCAATTTGATAACCTACATAGATACAGATTGGGTAGGAAGTATAAATGATAAGAAGAGTACTAGTAAATGAGACTTCTTCCTAGGTGGGTGCCTAGTCTCATGGATAATCAAGACGAAACCATCAGTAGCTTTATCCACTTATGAGGCTAAGTAAAATACTATAGCTTTAGGTTACACTCGGGTCTTATAGATGAGATAGATCCTAAAAGACTACAAGGTGGAGTATGATGGTACTAGCCCTATGTATTGTGACAATACAAGTGTTATAAGCATCTCAAAGAATCTTGTCATATACTCAAGTACCAAACACATTCCCATTAGGTATCATTTTATAAGAGAATAGGTAAGTGAATAAAGTGTCAAACTTTAATATGTTTTTACATAGGATCAAATTACATACATCTTGAATAAACCACTTCCAAAGGTAACTTTTAAACACCAGATAGGAATTAGGTGTAATTCCTACCCCTATTAATCATTGAAGAAGACAAATACTTAGGGGGAGATAATAATGATCATTAATCTATAAGAACAAGTGAGTTTTTCCAAGAAGGTATGCATGGATATAGCCAGAGCATTTTTGTTTTGTTTAATAAACTCATAGTTCTATGTGTTGAGTATTTTGGTTACAAGGAGTGTGATCCAAGGAATTACAAACATCAATTTGTAATTTATGTCAAAGGGGGAGAAAGAAAATGGGGAGATAAGGATGATAAAATTTCAGTTTGGTTTAACATCAATGACAAAAGGGGAGATTATTGAGCATTGTTTATATTGTTGAGGTTTGGCATTGAAATTGTCATTGATGTCAAAGGTTGATCATGAGGTCATTAAACAATGTCTTTATTTGATTGCATCCTTGAGAGGCATGAAATTGGTTGAGAAACATATAAGGCATGTGATAAATTTGTAGAATCATCATAGAGAGTTTTGAGATCAATTTCCAAAGTTTCCAAAGTTGTCAAGTGTTTGAACCTAGCAAGAGACTTGAGAAGGCTTGTACATAGGATGCCTAGTCTTGTGTATGAAGGAGCATGGTGTTTTAGTGATATGGATGCATAGAGGAATAATATGTTGTATGATTTTGTTTGATAATTAATATGAGGCATTTGATCACTCATGATTGTCTTAGAAAAATCCTATAGGGGTAAGACCTATAGACCTAACATGCAACTAGACTTGTTTTAGACCCTGCCTGACCCAATGAAGTACCATGAAGTGTTGTCAAAGTCTATGAAGGATGAAAATAAGTGTTTGATCATGTGAGATGTTTTTTCAGCATGTATATGATGTGGATATCACATGAATAGTAGATATAAGGTTAGTTTCAAGGCCTAATGTGATTTCCAAGTCAAAAGCCTAGAGAGCAAAAAGAGATATGGTGGCCTAATGGGGTATTAGGATCAATTTCCAAGGCAAGAATGAACATGTGAAATTTTTTAGTGGTGTGATAGGTTTTCATAGGTGTGTTTACCAAGTATGAGGTCAAATTTTTCAATAAAAGGCAAGAAAAAAGTATTTCAAGGTCTGCTGAGTACACAAAATGAAAGGTTCTAGACCCAAGAAGGACTTTCATGTGTTCATAGACACATGTAACCTCTGCATGATAATATAATCCATTCATGGTATATGGGGAAGGGTCATAGATCAAATTTATAAACATTTTTTTATGTAATAAGAGGCTAAACTTTATGAATGATTGTTTAGACTATAAGGTGGTTTAAACCTCTCTAAAACCCTAACTTTGACTCGATGAGAAAGATATTAATCTAAACAGCATAGAATGGTTTAGAATGGATATGTAAGTGTTTAGAGGTTGTATTAAACTATATAAATCATATATATGTGTGATTTATTTGTTAGGAGAATGAATTGACCTTACAAAAAAGGCTTTATTTCTAAAAAAATTACTATAATTGGCATAGTTGACCGAATCAAATTTACTAATTAGATGAAGGTTGAATTTTGATAGTTTTATATTATGTGAATGGTGGTTACTAAGTAATTTATATCCCTTAGGGATTATAAACCATTTATATAATTTGACCTATCACTAAAAGGCCTAATGATGCAGACAATGAGAAAACTAGGTAGGAGTGAGAAGTTGTTTAGGGATGTATTATCATAGATTAAGGATGCATCCAAATGCATGGGGATGTTTTTAAAGACTTTTAATACATGTAAATATTATATATAATATTTGGATATTATTATATATATCATAAAGTTACTGTCAAATTGACTTATCTAACTCAGTGAGGTCTATGTATAGTGAAGTCATGAGATTGGTCTATAAGACCAATATTGCTATTACAAATTATGATATATTTGTTGTAAGTTGTTATAAGATTATTTTAATATCATATTAATTTATTATAAGTTCTTAAGTATGTAATTTAATACATCATAAATTAATCTTTCCATAACTATGTTTTGAAGCTAGTTGATAGTTTTGAGCGGGCTATTTGCAGAGAAGGGTTTGAGTCATTTTGCCATATGTAATGATGTATAATGAACTTGGTGAAGTATTGGAGGTATTTAATTTTATATGTATATAATTTTTTTTATGGTTATTTTAAAATATTGTGTTTTTGGTTTAGTTGTTCAAGACAAACTTTCTGGGTATGCACAGGCTTAATTGTGAACAGTGCTAATGGTATGCTTCAAGTGGTGGTTGGAGTTAAAAGGTGTCATGGACACAATATGAGATTTTTATAGGTATATTAAAGTGAAATATGATATGTTACTTTGATGTGATAAGTCTAGGAGTGCTCCAAGGTGTTAAAAGGATAACGTGTGGTATTGAAGGCCTAATTGAATTAGGTCTCCTTAAGGCCTAAAAGGGGTTTTGGTCCTATATGTTATGAAAAATATATTATAATGATTGGTTAATGTTTTTTTAACATAATAAGGTCAATTTTATTGAAAAAATAAGTGTTAAAGTGTGTATGTATTACCAATAGGTGTATGAGAAAGAGCTTAGTATAAGAACAAGGCCTAAGAGGCCTAATTGTCTAGAATGAGTGTGTGAATTAAAGTGAATGAGATAGAAATTTGAAGATATGAAGGAGATATTTCAGACAATAAATATGGTACATATAAACCATCATGAACATGTGATATGGGTACTATATATGATTATCAAGTTTATATGACCTAACCAAGTCTTGAAGAGACCTAAATGAGTGAAGAAGGCCAAAGACCAGTTTGAGGAGTATAGGTGTGTGAAGAGATGAAGATGGAGATCATAATTTGTTGTATTAGAAATAAAGAGTTATAAAGGTGATCAAAGGTTTGAAGTGGATGAGTTTGTGTTGAGTCATCTAGGGTATTTGTGCCTTATTATAAATGGGTACTTGTTAAAGCCTATTCAAGTTAGTACTTGGTTAGTTGGGGTTGGTTCTCCAAGTGAAGTTGGTGTTGTCACTTCAACTTGCACCCTATCAAGAGATGGGAGAAGATTATCCTCATTCAAGTGAGAAAATTTAACCACATCAAGGCTATGGGTATCCCTATTAGGAGGTGGATCTCTAGATTAGGGGTTAGCTCCCCTTGATGCATCACTGAAATTCATGTCCTACTACTAACACTTGAGGGATGAAAAGGGATAGGGATAACATGAAATTAAACCTAGTATATAGGAGGTGATAAAAAAAATATTTTATCTACTCATACCTTTATCATTCATTTGTAACTAAGGACAAGTTGCATGTATACTTCATCTTATATTAATCTTCCCTCTCACATCATTGCTTCAACATGGGGTCTTGGAGATAACATAGGTTTGGAAGAACTAAAAAATAGGAATTTTAAGACACTATATTGAGTAGCCTACTAAAAACACCTACAATCTAATTTGACACTTTTTTTGACATGCAAAAGAGAGATTACAAACACACAAGGTATCAAGGAGAGTAACATGTGAAGGTAAATGAAATTTATACTTGCACAAGACTAATAACCATATTGTACACTTAGTAAAATATTTTAATGAGGTAAATAACTTTTTTTTATTAGATAAATTTATTTTTTTTGCAGGGCTTCACCATACCTAGGCAGAGATATTACATACAATAGCCAAGAAGGCTCAATTTATAGAAGATATGAGAAGAGAGAGATAAGGGGGAGTCCAAGAGTCACTTGGACATGTGTCAACTTGATAAAATAATTTAAAAATTCATGGGAGAGAGGAATGGGGTGAGACATGTAATTTTAGGAGTTGAAAATTTCATCTGCACTCATCTAAGACCTACAAAATGGTCAAGAAACTCCTTTCCTTGCATAGAAAACTGCCCCTTATGATTGGCCTTCCAAAACTACATTATAACTACAAATAACAAGGTATAATGATGGATTTGAGTGATAGGGGTTACTAAAAAGTTATCACATGCATTGGAGAGGTTCCTAACCATCCCTATAATGTTTTCCATTCACAATCATCAAGACAATCCCAAAATGAGTTCTCTCTATGCACCCTTCACACTTGGCACTTAAAAAATCTTCACCTCTACAATATGATCTATAAAATAAGGGGTATGACATATGTAAGTAGTTATAATACCATAATTTTCAAGAAATTATCCTTAAAATGATTTCCAAATTGAGATTCACCATTTTCCCTAAGTGTTCACTAGCTTGGCCACTGGACTGGTTGAAATTAGAGAGATAGTAGGCACACTTAGGAGTTGGTATACCTAATAAAAGGACTATTATGACTTATAAAAAGTTATAACCTTCCATCCAAAAGTGATTAGGTCTCTTGAAACCTCTCCATGCCTACAAAACACACAAAAAGGTCAAAATAAGCCCTATTTTCCCCTTTTCCATATAGGTCCATATACCTAAGTCACATGTGGAGAATATAAAGATATTAATATACATCATTAAAAAAATTTAATTTCACCTCCATACCTTATATTTACTCTTATTGCCTCATCTTCCCAATTGGGTCTCTATGGAGTGTTTGTAAGGGTTTTGAGTGGTTTCTGGTCTTAACCTTTGTTCATAAAGGTTTGAAATTGGAATCCTTTCCAAATGTCACTTGTGTATTCTTAATAAACCTCTAAATCATCCCCAAATATCTCCATGTCCCATGCAAAGGGTCATGAAAGATATGAGCATTTTGAGATGACCATTCGAGTCATTTTTGCATAATTAGCAGGGTTTGGATGCTTCTTACAAAAAAATTGGCTTCTTGGAGACTTTCTATGAAAAAAATGTTTTAAAATATTTTAATACATCCCAAGAATGTATCTAAATCACTATAAAATCTCACTAAGAGCTAGAAATGTAAATTGATCCTTGTTTGGTGTTAGGCCTAGACTTTGTCAATAGGTCTGCTTACACCTTAGACTTAAATGGATCTCAAATGGATTCCCCTACCGCAAAATATATTTAAAAATGAATTTTCACATCCATGAAGGTGACCCAAAACATTACAAGGTTTGGCAAAGGGTAGAACTTGAAATGACCTCTCATTTGGTATCATGCTTATTCCTTGCCTTACCCTGTTGACTACAATCCTTCTTAGTTAGAGCATCTTGCTTAGTCCCAGACCCTATAGGTTAGATTTTTATGTTTTCATAGGCATTTTATAGTTACATAAATCATCCTTTATATTCCATTGACCTCTAGTCCATGTCTCTACCTCCTTCAACAAGAAAAATAGGGTTTATACAAGGGAAGAAGTGCCACTATATGAGACAAAATATGGGATACTTATGCTATTATCATAATAAATTTATTATTGGTAAATATTAATGGACCTATAAAGTTAATTTATACCAATTTTTATCCCTCAAATCCATGATTTAGACCTCTATCTTCACATATCTCTTAGGCAGACTTTTAACAAGTAGCTAATGAAGGTAGGTAGGGTATAAGACTGAGTTTGGAGATTGTTTGCCACAAAAAAAATTTTGAAATTTTTTATAAGACATATTTAGGTTCCCTTGAGCTCATAATTCACTTTTTCTAAGTCATATTCCACCCATACAACATCATTCAGTACCAAAACACCTCACTTCTGACAAACTACCTACATACCCTGTTACTTGGTGTGTAGGTGGACTGAGATAGGGGTTTGGAGTTTATATGCAAGACTTGTTATCATTTATAAATTAATTATAATTCCAAAATAATTTTCACTAATGTGATTACTTGTTGTCCCTACCAATCTTGAGTTCCTTCAAACTGAGCCCTTTACTTCAAACTAAGCCCTACTTACTATGTTTCTCTTAGGACCCTATCTGTAGGTTGATTTGGACTTGATTGGGATAGTTTCATTAACATGAGATCCTATTTAAATTTTTAAATTAATCTCAAGGATATTTGAGTCATTTATTCCACCCTTGTTCATCTTAGAGGTTCTAAACAACACTTTGGCACTCAAATATATCAATGTCCAGTGTGTTGGTTGTGTCTTCCCAAGCATGTGTAGGTGCTTTGGTGATGTTTGAATCCTAAAAAAAATGTTTTACACATATATTTAAATCTCCATATTAATTATACATTATTTTTAACTCACCAATTAACCTTGGGTGGATTTAGTATCATGGAAACATTTAGCTTAACTCACTACACGTCCCTTTTGAATTGACTATGTTTTATGGATCTTAGGCCTACTTGTAGACTGTTATAGGTCATTTGAAGCTTTATTGAAGATTATATGACTTCACATGAAGGTCATAGGGTCAAAAAACCTCATATTATCCTTAGAATCTTAGAATAAGGTCAAAAACTTATCCTCCAACTCATTGTTTGAAACTCTACCTGTAAGTACCACTCTCCCAAGCCTGTGTACAAATAAAGCGAAATATGTGGGGGGTCACCATACCAAGAGTCATATTCCTTTGAATTTATTATCTCATGAGTGACACTTTAATACTTTTAGAACCACTCATATATTTAGATATACTTAATTGGAAACTTTGATGAAGAAAGGCTACCCTTTTGATCCCACACCTTTAGAACTTATTGAGGTCTTTCAATATATTTGAGCATGGTTTTGAGTTATTCAAACACCATAATCCTAAAGTGTTTCATTATATTCATCTTAAAAATGGTTAGCCTCATGGTGGGACTCTTCAAAATTCATAACCTTCCCCAAACCCACTCTTGGATTCCCAAACCAAAACACACAAAAGATGCAAGCTCCCTATTTTGTCCATTTAGGGAAAAAAGGACCTTGTATCAGTAATTTTATTACCAAGGTTTTCCCAACACCATTCTTGACTCTTAAGGGTCTTAATCATGATATTTAGGCCATCAACTCACCTCATAAACCTCATGAGGTCTTAACATTGTAGAATACCTCCATTCACACCCCTATAGCTCTGCAAATGACTCCTAAAGATGTACATTTGACTGTGTGAGGCAATGAGGGTGATACATCACTAAAACAAATCTAAGAAAAGCTCTCTTAGGTGTATTGATGCATATTGAACCATGATAAGCAATCTGGGCATAAGGACATTCCTTTAAGCATTAACATGACCTCATCAAGATTGTAAGTGGGTCTCTTGAACTGTATACACAGATAGAAACATAAAAGAGCATGAATTCATAAGGGTAAGGTTCTCCAAACACCTCAAAATTCAATTCTCATCCTTTAGTTTAGATAAATTCATCAAGAATATTTTAAAATCAACTCAAAACCATCTTTTCAATGTGGACAACCTCCATTGAAGAGCCCTCAGATAACTGCAAGTGTGAAAGATTAATTTAGGAGTATATATAAGCCTAGAAGATGCTTTCCTAAGTACTTGGGCTATCCAAAACCAAGAGAAGCATGGAAATGTCTTGAAAATCCTGTATAAACACCTGCAACACATAAACCCATCAAAAACCAAGCAAGAAAATTTAAAACAAGGTCAAAAGGAAACCCCCTCATGGTTAAACATGCATAAAAAACTACCTGGAGTGTTATAAATTATTCATAAAGGATTAGGCACCAAATTTTAAGTTATTGTTATTAAAATGAAGTGCACTTAGAGTAATATCCACCCCCATAAGCATTCTTCCCAACTCCACCTGTACGGTCCACACCAAGTCCTTGAAGTTGACCCTTATTTACTTGCCAAGAGAAAATAGAGGAAAAGAAGTTGAAGATGATCTTTTTTTAATTATACTTGAAAACCAAGCATATAAAATAGTGTGGGGAGGTGAAGAGTCACTCCAACCATGTTTTTAGCAAAAGATTAGATCGTCCATTTAGTACAAGTGTCGAGAAGGGCCTAAAAATAAAGAGAAACTCCCATTTTTTGAATATAATTGACTCGTGGCTAACATATAACTTCCCATGACATGATCCAAACTTCTTCCACGTTGAAACTCACCTTGGTAACAATTTTTCTTGCATAAAACTTTGTACAAGTCAACTAATAGGCTAGAAAAGTGGCCAAAAGGCCCCCTTTTGCACATGAGACCTAACACATGATAAATTCATGACTTTAAAACACTTGAAAACATGTAGAATACCTATTAAGCACAATTTTGACCTTTGACCAAGTTTTACCTAGTTTGACCAACTTTGACTTTGGTTGACTAGGCCATTTTAAGGGGGATGAGCTTAGACAAGGACTAAGACAAGGCCAAGTAAGATAATAGACCAACATGACAACCTATAAGACACATGGAAACCTTATTCAAAATTTTAAAATGGTATGGGTTGACCCCATTTGACTAGAAGTAAAATTTGGTCAATAATTTAGCAACTCTTAGGGGTAACATGATTGCCTATGTTAAGGACTAGTAGACTTATCCTATCCATTGGGCTAAGGGAGTCAAAATGCACCTGGAAACAAAAAAAACAATCCTTTTAAATATCAACAATATAGTTAACTTACCTCAAAACACATAAAGGGAAAGAACAACACATAAAAGACCCAACAACACACAAAACAAGGACACACTTATGCTACTAAGCACTTAGGGAAAATAAGACACAACTAAAAGTAAATAAATATGTACATTCATCTTGATCATAACTCCCTTCTTAGATCAAAAGGTAAGTACCTTAGATCTCATTCCTCACTAGATGAGTGAGGATGCCAAGCATACTTATTCTTGGATGGGGTGTTAGATGACTCTTACTTTCTTTTAGCTCCTTGATTTGACATGTCATTGAATGGAGTCATCTCAAATAAGTCTCCAAAGTAGATAAGGTCCTCTTGAACCTTGAAGCATGCCTCATAATGTTGTCCCTTTATCTTTTCATGACAATTTTGTGTATCCATGCATCAGATAGCTTGTTGAAATTTTATATCTCCTTGAAGGATCTCATCATCCTTTTCCATTGTCACAACCTCTTTAAACTCTTCAAGGAGCATTGTATCATGATCATTAGGAAGTTTTTATTTATCAAATTATTCTTTGATGTTTGTGGAGGTAGTTTCATAGGTGGATGTAGAAACAAGCTCCAAGTCACCTTCAAAAGGCCTAAGATCATCATAGATTGTTGCATCATGATTTAGACCATCTTGATGATGATGCTCTTCAATACGTACCTAATTTCCCACATCTTGAGCTTGTTTTTTTAGGATCTTAGTCTTATAACCTTCCTCATACTCTTAGAACATTCGCATATAAACCTACCACATGTCCTCCTTTTGAGACACATCTTCTTTATTGTCATGGCTAGTCAACTCTAAAGGATTTGTAGGTTCTTTGAGGGCTTTAACTTCATTGAATATGCTCTCAAATCTCTGCCATAGATCAGCATCCTTTAATTAGTCTACATGATGAAAAGGAGGAAAAAAAAAGATCATTTCCTCTTCTTCTTTAGAGTCCACGATAACTTCTTTCAAGGCATCTTTTCCAACACAAGGAGGATCTTCTTCCTCATCTTCACAACCTGACCTCTCCTCACTAGCATTCAATCATTCTTCATCTTCAATCCAATCTAAGATTTCAATCTCATCCTCCCTCTTAGTGATATCAAAATTAGGCACTTCAAAAATAGGAAGCTTGCCCAAAGGGGATTCCCAAGTAGTAATGTAATTCTCAACATTGGGAGGGCAACCTTGATCAGTTAGAAGGGGTAGAAAGATGGGTTCAATGGCTTCTTGAGGAGGGGTAGGAGGGTGTTGAGGAGGACTATGTTTTATGCATCTTAGGCCTACTTGTAGATTATTATAAGTTATTTAAATCTTGATTGAATATGATCTAACTTCCCATGAAGGTCTTTGGGTCACCAAACCTCTTATTCTCCTTAGAAGCTTAGAATAAGGTCAAAAACTTATCCTCCAACTCACTATTTGAAAATTTGCCTATAAGTAGCACTCTCCCAGGGCTGTGTATGGATAGAGAGGAGTATGTGGGGGGTCACCATACCAAGATTCATCTTCCTTTTCCTTTATTAGCTCATAAGTGACACTTGAATCTTTTTAGAACCAGTCATATATGGAGGTATGCTTATTTGGCAACTTTGATGAAGAAAGGCTACCCTTTTGATCCCAGACCTATAGAACTTGTTGAGGTCTTTTAGTATGTTTGAGCATTGTTTTGAGTTGTTTAAAAACCATACTCCTCAAGTGTTTCATTCTCTTCCTCTTTCTAATGGTTAGCCTCATGGTGGGACTCTTCAAAATTCACAATTTACCTTCCCCAAACCCACTCTTAGATTGCCAAACCAAAACACATAAAAGGTGCAAGCTCCCTATTTTGTCCATTTAGGGAAAAAAGGTCCCTATATCAGTACTTTTCTTAGTAAGGTCTTCCCAACACCATGCTTGACTCTTAAGGGTTTGAATCATGTTATTTAGTCCATCAACTCACCTCATAAACCTCATGAGGGATTAACCCTATAATATACCTCCATTCACACCCCTGTAGCTCTACAAATGACTCCTAAAGATGTACATTTAACTATATGTGAGGAAATTAGGGTGATACATCCCTAAAAAAAACCTATGAGAAGCTCTCTTAGGTGTATTGATGCATCCTGAACCATGATAATAATTTTGGGCACAAAAAAATTCCTTTAAGCATCAACATGACATCATCATAACTGTAAGTGGGACTCTTGAACTGTATATGCAGACAAAAACATAAAAGAGCATGAATTTTTAAGGGTAAGGTTCTCCAAACACCTCAAAATATAATTCTCAACCTTTAGTTTAGATAACCTCATCAAGAATATATTAAAATCAACTCAAAACCCTCTCTTCATTGTGGACAACCTCCATTCAAGACCCCTGAGATGACTGCAAGTGTGAAAGACTAGTCTGGGAGCATATATGAAGGTGAAAATTCCACTTATGAGATTTTTCAATAGAGGTATGATAACACTTGGCATAGTTGGAAGACTTGATGATGTCTTGGATGTGATGTGTGTCATGTAGTAATGCTTAGATGTTGTTGAGTAGGAGATGGGTGGTGGGGATTCATTTTGAGGGATGACCAAAGTAATATTGAAGAAATACCACACACAAAACACATTGATAATGATGAATACAATGAATATCAGATGTATCCAAGTAAAAATTGGCTGCTAAAGTCTATTTTGTAGATTGAGTGAGGTGCCAAGGTAGAGGTCATGTTTTTTGGGAGGTTTGAATCCTAAAAATTTGATAGAATAACTCAATTACATCGAGGAATATTTTAAGTTTGATGATATCAATGACCAATAGCATACAAAGGTAATACAATGTTGTTTTAGAAGGAAAGGAAAGGAGAAGATAACCTTGTGGGATAAAATGGTCATGAAAATGAATGGAAAGTTTATATCTAGAGACTACTAGTTAGAACTAGTCAATAAATTACAGAACTTAAGGTAAAACAATTTGTTTGTTAGGAAGTACACTAAATAATTCTACAAGATTACTATTAGATCTTGTCATAGTGAACTCAATCAGGAGAATGTTTCAAAAGTAATAAATGGGTTGAGTTTTTATATTAAAGAATATCTAAGTTTGACATGGGTAAAGATCATGGAGGAAGTGTATCAGTTTGCACTAAAGGTAGAGTAAGAGTTGTCACACAAAAAATGAAATAGAATGTAAGAAAAGGGAAGATTCATGTGAAGATGGTGAATTAATGTCAAAATTAACCTATAGATAAAATGTGAGAGTAGCACAACATGTATCATTTTAGTGTTAGGAAAAGAAGGAATGCAAGGAGTTGAGCAAGATAACACACATGCAAATTCACTCTACACATCAAGAGGGTAAGTAAGATTCAACCAAGGGAAGGAAAGAGGATTCCTAAGGACATGTAATTAGTTTAGACAAATCAGGAACTGGGAATCTAAGTGTCCCCAAACATTATGAGAAAATAACAAAATTGAGGCTAGTGTGCTTACCATACATGAAGACAAGGAATTTTTCAAGTCAATAGATAAATAAGAATAAATTGAGCATAGGGAGATACTCATGATGAAATGATTACTATTGAGGGTATCAAATAAAAATGAGGAATTGACATAGAGAAAACATCTTTTCAACATAGTGTGTAAATTGGGAGGTAAATGTTGTAAGGTTATCATGATAACAATAACACTGAAATTTGGTCTCATGTGAGATGGTGGAAAACTTGGGTTTGAAGAAAGTATAACATTTGAACCCATATAAAGTGCCATGGTTACGTAAAGGACATTGAGTATGGTAAATGAGTAATGCCCTATGAAATTCAGCCTTATAAATAATAATAATAATATAGACTACAATAACATTTAAAGAATAGACTAGATATATATCCTATATTTCATTCTAAAGCACACATAAGTTCTCAAAACTACATGTGAATCCAATTTTAAAACATGATTTATGCAAGATAAAATTATGTTATTTATTGATATAATGAGTCATTTTATGGTCTCATCATTCTCCTACACTTAAACTCATGCATGTCCTCATGCATGTTATTATTTCCCTATAGATTTAACTTTCTTAGTCATTTATTATAGCCATGCTCTTTGTAGAAATAAATCCACTTATTTTATCTAAAAATAAACATTTTCCATCTTTTAGAATATTTATAGGCTTGTTCCATTATGCTAGCCTATAATGGAATTTTGGGTAGTATAAATTTCTACCTTCTTTTGATCCACTCTTTTTTGTGATCATTTCAACAATGATTTTTAGATTTATTAAAAGATATATTTATTTAAGAATATTGGATCCCATTTTCAATGAATCAACTAACTCATCCCATCTCTTATTGAAAGTCATATAATAAAAACTGAAAGACCTCAATGGACATTCTTTTGAATTTAACAATGCATTTATTAAGTGTGTAAAAAGAGGCCTTTAAATCAACAATGCAATTGTTTGAAAAGAGATGTCATTTAATGGGTTTCTAATCTTTCCTTCTCTTCTCTCCCATATTTATACTTATGCATGTCCTCATGCATGGGGATATTTTCTTATTTTTCCTATTTCTTTTGTTTTTTCCTTTTTTTTTAAATTTCTTGCTCAAAAAGTTCTTCAAGTGGACTTATTTATAATTAAAAAACTTATACTGTATTTAAAAATAAAACAACATAATAAATACCTTAACCATACTCCTAATTATTTTTTGTTTCCTTCATGTTGATGTGGGAAAAGTTATTTGATGCTAAAAGAGAGTAGAAAAACAAAGTTAATCAGGTACAATTTTGATTGTTTATTTGGGAAAATCAGTCATTTGTTAGATGTCAACTTTTCCCACCTTTTTTTTTTTTTGTTTTTACCCTTGATCAACAATTTTCCAATTTTTTAGTCAAGACTCTTTTACTAGTACATACCCAACTAGTAAGTTGGTTTTCTAGCTATGACTGTTAACAACGTTTGAAACTTTTCATTGTTGATTTTTTTTCATTTTTTAAAAAATATTTCAAGAAATGATAACATGATGAGAAATTAGGAAGTGGTTGTTTTAGTTCCTCTACAATAATTAAATCAATTACTAAGTTGATTTTACTTATAAATTTTTTCTTTTGTGAGCCAACTTTACCCAAAATCAACCTATGTAAAACCATGAAGAAAAGTTTCTCATTATACTACAAAATCTTCAGATTTCAAGTGATCTTTGACTCTTCTCAATGATCACATGAATGTTGCACCATTTGTGTTATTTTCATGGTCAAAACATCTCTCTAAAAAATAAGTGGCATTTATGTTCAATGACATCTTCATAAGTAAATTATACATGTATCTCATTGGTCTTAACTGTAACTCAAAATCTACTCCAATCCATTCAATCATGATTTTATTAATCAAAGAAAAATCATGGGGAGACTATGCTACAACCAAACTATTTTAACAAATTAAAAGAGTGTAAAAATATGATCAACAATATTTGTATACTACACTCAAATATCATAAGTTAGTTTAAAAATATTATAACAAAAGTTTAATAAGTTATCCAAGAACATGGGTTTTTTGAAAACCTTTCATATGATAATTTACTTGCATAATTTCACATGTTTACTAAGAATTTTTAATTCAAGCATGCATAAAAAGAGAAATTGAGAAACAACGAAACAACCTTTCTTATAAATAGATATGGCTCAGGGATTAGTTATTTACAAGTAATGAAATATTTATTATGACATTAAGAACTACCTCATATTGGTTCTATTATTATGGTTGATGGTGATTGTGGTCTAATAAATCCCTGATTATGGATGGAAATCAAGAGGTGGAAAAATTATCATTTCATTATTATACAACAGTTATTTTATAAATTCTCATAGCCAACATAATATTAATGGTGGGGTGGAGGCCGCCATGAATGAACTTAGCATTGTAGCAATTGGATGAGCGGTATATGGAAACAATTTTAAAAATATTGAGATGGTGGATGTATATTATTCTAGTTATGAAATTCATATTTATTGGAAACATATTAATATTTATATGAAAAATAAAAATAGATACATAAAATTTCTTGATTTGGTGGTGATGGTTCTCTTCGAACAACAAATAACACTTCCATGCTTCTTTTTGCATCCATTAATTCTTTGTGTATGTTGTCATTATTTGTAAAAGCATTCTGGAATTCATACTTGACATCTCTAAAACATCATTTAGTCAAAAAAATCATGATATTTTCTCTTTAAATATTCAATCTAATAATTCTAAATTATACTTTCTTGTTCATCAATCAACCAAATATTTATGTTTAACGTTTTTCCTAGTTTGGTTGTAATTTGTTTTGTTTCTAGATGGATTGAATTAACTTAACTAAATTCACTTATGAGAGATTTCAATGGGACATAATGAGGTTTCAACATGTGTTAGGTACTTATGTCTTTGAATGACTCTAATTCTAAAGTCACACATGTTAGTAGATAATAAAAAGCTAAAAGAAAAGTTTATCGACTACTCCATTTCAAGTTAATAACACTTTATTCGATAGGTGTGTGATCATAAGTTTCATCAGAGTTATTTTGGTGAATTTCTATAAATGATTTAACATTTTATAGCTTAGGTCTGGGCATCTTCGAAGCTAGATTAGGCATATCTAGAGCTAGACTAGTGGACCCTAGAGCCAGATTGGTAGACTCTGGAGCCAAACTGGTGGAATTTAAAGCCAGGCTGGTAGACTCTAGAACCAAACTAGGCTCTTCAATATAATGACTCTTTTTATAATTCTTGAATGTCTTATTTTTATTTGGATTTACTAGTGGTGTATATACATAATATTTTAAGCTTTTATCAAATATCGATGCTTTCTATTTTGTAGAAACCCATAAAGACTCAATCTCTTTGAGTGCACACCTTAAGGGGTACATCGAAAAAGGGGTGGGCAGACCATTGGTGCTTCATAGGATTGTTGTCCCTTATTACCACTTATTAATAATTTAACCAGCTCCTAAAACATTCCCCTAATATATTACTCCTCTTTTGTACATTCTTCCAATGTTTTCCCACCTTTCATCCCTCTTTTCCTCACCTTAAGTCCCTTTCGACAGTCTCCAGTACTAAGTCAACTAGGTTGACCCTATACTATTTTGGGTAAAATTCATTTAGGTTCTAGGTTAGCTCTTGGGTAACCTAGCCCATGATCTAGTGAATTTTTTTCCATGATAATACTAGGTCAACTGGGTCAACCTTGTTGATCAAAACTTTCAAACGAGTTTAGGGTTAAATCTGCCTATATATACAAAATCATTTCTTCATTATTTACAAATAATAAAGAGTTATTATTCGCTTACACTTCTTTAAAATATGCTCTTCCACCATTCTAATTTAAGAGTCTTAGCTTAGGGTTTCTACTTGGAGAATCTAGTCTTGTGGAGAAGTCTTGGATGCTTTGGTCTTAATTAGTGATCGTTACAAACCACAACAACCTCTTGCAAAGCCCCTGTGGTCAAGAGAGAGATTGAGTCTCAATGGGTTCATATTTGAGGTAAATATTCTCTAGCTTTGCTCCTCTCTTTGATAGATATAAGTAGCATAAATATTGGCTTCAAATAATAAAAATCTTCTTTTCATGTATTAGGGTCTTAATCATACAGAGCTTAATTGAGATTCTCCTATTCATGTTTGATTGTTTACTAACCCCCATATTGTGCCACAAGATTTGGTTAACACTAGATTATATTTCTTTGCTTTACTTGTTATTAGTTTAGTGAATATGAAAACATAGGACCTAACTAGGGTTATTGCATGTTTATGCTTAATTGGAGGCTTTGGAACCCTCCATAACATTGTTTATTTTGGTAAGAGATCCCCTAATTGGATCTAGTGGATCCCCATATTGGTCATGTTCCTGATTAATTAATATATTCCCAATCAAAAGTGTAAGTATGATCTATTTTCTTTGAGCTAGGATTGATTTATAAACATGATGCATTTGTGATTGCATACATTCTGGTGAACCCAATGTGAATCTAACCCTTTTTTGTTTTCTTTCACATTTTTCATCATTTTATTTATTATTTTTCTATATTTTTGATACTAGATTGATAATACTGGTATGGTTTTTAACTCTTGTGCACAACTTTAACACACAATCGCATAAATATGACTCTATTCTATTTATATAGGTCTTCATCAGATACAGACAACTAGGTTGAATAGGTCAATAGAGTACATGTTTTAGCTTCTAATTAGGCTACTAGGTCAACCCAGTTAACATAGTACACTTCTAGACTTCCATAAAACATACTAGGTTGATATTGCTAGCATAGTATTATTCATAGGCTTTATCAAATAGGGAATTGTAGAATTAGGTTGACCTAGTCGACATAGCTCACATAATTTGCAAGTAAAATTTAGTGCACTTCAATAATAATCTCACTTTCCTTTGCATCTTCCAAACCACCAAGGTTCTTTTCTCTCTTTCTCTATCATTTTTTTTATTCATTACAGTTCTATTTTTCACAATTTATAGTCCTTAAAACTACCCCTATACAAAAAAACTAGGTCGACCCTATCAACCTAGTTCTATATTATGTCTTTTATTTGGAAGACTAGGTCGACACTATCAATGCAGTGCTTAACAAACCCTTACTTTATTAGTATATCAGTGACACTATCAATTTTTTTTTGTAATCTTTGCATACACTATCATCTTAATCAACACTGTATTGTGTTTCAAAGTTAGAATTAATACTTATATGTTAGTAATTAGCTCACACTTTCACTTTCAATTGCTTGCATGATTAGAATAGATCACGTAGTGTAATTAGGTGGTTTTTAAATATACCATTTAGTTACACTATTTTTATTATTCTTGCATACATTACCAAATCACATAATCTTAAAACACATTTAAGCAATTGTCTACCCAAGGCCTACCTACTTGGATTTCATCACCAAAGGGGAAGAAAACTTGGTTTTATAGCCAAATATAAACACATGGTTAATGGTATATATTGGAAAAACACTCAACACCCTTATCACTACAGTGTGTGAAGTGAGGGGGTAGGCCCCAATACCAAACCAATACCATTTCCAACATATATCCCTTTCAACCTAAATATACTAAAACCATCCATAGATTGCTTTCTAGTTCTTTAATTACATCCAATTTCCTATCACACTTACAATCATATTCTAATAATATAACAACATTTAGGATGACCACTTAGTTAGCATTTACTTTCTAAGTTGACTGCTTAATCTTTGCTCAATTGTATGTTGTATTGTAAAATATTGTATTGGATAGCATTGATGCAAGGTTTTGTGATGTGTACCTCAATTTGATCATCCTTATTGACTTAATTGACTATGATTTTCTTTCATTTCTTACTTTCAAAATTACTTGAAAATTTTTGCTTGTTTTAATACACAATCATTCTGTTCGACACAGTCTCTTACATACTATCTATCTCCCCTGCTTGTAGTATTGAGTCGACCCTATTGACACAATATTCTTTTCTACCTCCCAGACATAATATTAGGTCAACTCTATCGAATTTGTATCTTTTCTACGTATTATCTATCTAGGTTACAGAACCAAGTCAACTTTATATCCCTATTTTCTCAATTTTCAAACCTTGTTTTGAGTATTAGGTCAACCTAGTTGACTTTATACTCTTAGTGTAGTTCTTCTCTATTTGATTTAATTTTATGTTTCTCTTTCTTAGTATTTTGTTCATTTCTCTCAAATAATCATGAATTCACCTATCAAAATCTTCTTGGACAACCTGAATCTATTTAGATACTATATGGGATGTTTATTTCTCCCTTTTTTTTCCTCCCAAGAGAACCCTCGCTCTTGGGGTACTTCTTCCTCTCCTTCATCCATAACTTGTAACATGGTGCAATCACACCTCAAGATGAATTAGGTGGATTTGATCCCTTTTATAATTATCAAGACAATTCCCATCTTCAAACTCTTCAAACTAATATGGGAGCAATTGACACAAGTTTAATCAATAATCCCACTAAAAACCAATTTTCTGCTAACCCTCCCCATAATACCAATTCAGGGAGTGATCCTATAAATACCAACCCACCCATTGATATGACTCAACTTCTTGCAAAATTTATACAACAAATGAAAATAATGCAAACTTCTAACACCTCTCAAATGATGCAACTATATTTTGAGAAACGTTATACAAAAGTCAAATGTGATTGTCTTGCCATATATTTTGTAGTTGAAAAGCTTTGACATTACATGATTTATTAGACCACCTATATCATCATTCATTCTAAACTCTTCATCACTTCATCTCCAAATCATTTCTTCCTAGATATAGAATTGACAAATGGATGGTCCTACTTATGGAATTTGATCTCCAAATTGTAACTCAAAAAACTACCAAAAGATAGATCATAGTTTATAAACTTACTGTAGCTCCTGTGCCAGCTACCAATCACCTTCAATGTAGTCTTTCAAATGACAATATTCTCTATATTAAAGGTATTAATCAAAATATTTATCTTAAATATTAATTTCATAACTTTACTACTGATCTTGAAGTAAGTAATATTGATGAATCCACTATCCTCCCTAATACTAAACCAAAAGTAGTTATTAAAGAAACTTCTTGAAATTAATGTCGAATTTCATGAAGATATTTGGTCCCTTCACTTTAATGGTAATAAATTCCTTCAAGGAGTTGGGGTAGGTTTATTCTTACAAGTCCTATTGGTAAAATCATCCTTTTAGCTTTTTGCTTAACCTTTAACATCACTAATAATATGGCAAAGTACAAATCTCTAATTTAGGTGTGATATTTGCTCTTGATTTAGATATCAAATACCTTCATGCCTTAGGTGATTCTCAACTCATTTTCCACTAAGTCAATGGTTATTACCAATAAAAAATCAAAAATCTCATTTCTTATCATCAAGTTGCAACCACTCCTGTCAAAGATTTCATTTATTTCACTATTGAACCTATCCCTCGAGATCAAAATTCTATTATTTATTCCCTTACTTCCTCAACATCTTACTTTCATCTTCACCAAGTTTTTTTATCCCACTTTTCTTATACAAATAAGGAAAACTCCATCTACTCAATTGCAAGATTCACTTATCTACCACATCGAGGCTATCACTATTCGACAAAGCCCATGGTACAAAGACATCATTCAATTTATAGAACACCAAACTTATCCTTGTAACTTAGACTCTCATGAAAAGACTTGCATTTGTAAATAAGATTTTAAGTATGTATTTAAATATAACATCATTTATTATTGTAATGTTGAAGGTACCTTGCTCCATTATGTTATGCAAAATGAGGTCCCTCCTCTTCTTGAACAAGCACATGGGATCATTTATAGTGGTCACTATAGCAGACATGTTATATCCCATAAATGCCTATATAGGATACTTTTAGCCCACTCTTGAAAAGGATGCAATCAAATTTGCTAAAAAATGTACTCCTTGCCAACTTCATGACAATCTAATTCATTCACCTCCAATTGATCTTCAAAATGTCAAATTTCCCTAGCCTTTATCTATGTGAGGATTAGATCTCATCGGCAATTTACCTCAATCTCAAGATGTGCATGTATATATCATCATAGCTACCAAATATTTTACCAAATGGGTTGAGGCTATGTCCCTCGTTAATGTTATTGGTACCACCATCTCTAAATTTATTCTTAATCAAATCATTTGTCATTTTGGTGTTCCCCATACTTTCATTTTAGACAATGGTGGTAATTTTAAAAATAAAGACTTCAAAAAGCTCTATGCTAAATTTAAAATAAATCACAAATTTTTCACACCTTATCATCCATAATGTAATGGTCAAGCTGAGGACATAAACAACATCCTTAATAAAATTCTTCAAAAGACAATTCATGAAACCTGTATGGATTAGCACTTTCATCCTACTCCTTGGACCTATCAGACTAGCATACATACTACCACTAGGGAAATGTCGTTCTCTCTAGTCTATGGTTTTGAGTCAGTCCTTCCATTGGAAGTTGAGCTTCCTTCTCTTCATATATATCTTTATGGTATCATTCCCAATGAATAATTATGTGAAACTCATTTTCATGCCCTTGATCTCCTTAATAAATGTCATCTTTTTGCTTTGCAACATAATCACCAATACAAGGCCCATATTGCCAAATAATATAACAAACATGTTAAAATATTCACATTTAATGTTGGTGATCTGGTCCTTAAATTAGACTACACCCATGAAAAACAAGGTAAATATGCCCAAAAATTGTAGGGTCCTTATTTAGTCAAAGATATTCTTGGTCCAAGTACTTATCACCTTCAAACCAATGAAGGGCATGTTTTTAAAGATCCCACCAATGCATAATTCCTCAAAAAGTATTTTGCCTAATTCTTCCCTTATTTTCATGTTTTTTATATGCTATTTGTTGACCAAATTTGACCCTATAGGTCAAATTGGGGCACCTATACGTAAAAACTTGAGTCTTAGGTTTTTTGGGGTATACTATTTGGTCATAAGGTATATCATAGGTCATTTAATGTTATATTAGCCTTGGTCATTAGTCTTTTAGTCCATTTATCATTTTGAATCATTTTAGGGGTCAAAAAAAGGCATTTAATGAGTTGTACAGGCTCATATGGAAATGTGAAGGTGTCAAAAAGTTATGTCACATCCCATGTGTCCCATTATGCCTTATTCAACTATTCCTAATTGACTAGGTTTCTCAGAAAAAGGGTAGTTTTATTGAAAAAAGAAGAGTTTTCTTGAATTGTAAAAACTTATATAGTTGGGGAAATTTAAAAAGTGTCCTTTGGTATTCCACACACTTATTTTAGTGATTATTTTGATTATAAACTTCAAAAAATGAATAAAATTGCTTATCTCTCCTTTCACTGGGCTTGGTAAGTAAAAGCAGTCTTCAAGTTTGTACTTGGTACGGTCAACAGGAAAACTTCCAAGTCAAATTCATTTGGAATGTGAAAGTAAACTCATAGACATTTATTTACATATCAATATTTTGAAGAATGGTGGCCTTTTCTTTATGAACCGTCCTCATGAAGTTGACTATGCTTTTTTACATGTTGTTTCATGCACCCTATAGGTTTTGCTCCATTTTAGGTAAGTCCATACAAACTAGATACTGATATTGGTTCCAGAGCATGTTGGATTCCTTATATAATTCTCTCCATGTTTGGTTTAGTAGTTCAAGGTGTTTTGGTATGCTAATCATCTTAAGTTGCAAAAGGGAACATTTTTCTGTGCAATAGGTAGGTTTTTACCATTTTTAAGAGTTTCATGATTTGATGGTGACTTCACTAAGTTTGAAAGGATTATACTCATGTTTATGATGTGATCATGATTTTCCTTGACCTTAAAATCTCATTCTTCAAGGCAATGCTCTATGAGGGTGCAATTATGAACACCATACAGTCAAATTTTGCTCATTGTTTACTTGCAACCATGGTGAATCACGTGTATGAAACTTATATGTCATGTTCATATAGGTGTGTTTAAGGTTTTCAAGCCTTAGTATATCATTTATCAACATTAAGTAGTGAATTAAGCTTCATTTGATGCAAGAAAGAGGGATTGTGAAGTCATGTGCAACATCCTCACACATTTTACCATGAACATGCTTACCTACAGGTGCTTGGAAGATAATTTCATATGAATAAGGTGTGATGACACTTGTTTCATATCCTCAGAGTGTGAATAATCCATTTTAAATCTTTGAAATAGTTTTACAACTCATTTAGGAGACTGTATCTCTTGTTCATTGTTTGAAATTTCCTTACTGTCTGTGTATTTGTAAATATCCACTTATAAGTGGTTGAGCAAGGGGATAAGATGCTTGTATGGAGAGGTTGAAACATCTAGTGACACCTCCTCAAGGTCTTAAATGTTTAACATACCATGTTAGACCCATCTAAATTTATATATGGATAGACAAAGTTGATGGTCACTTAAAAAAATGATGACTCAGATTCAGGTCTCTAATCCCTAAATTGGCAAAACAAAGATCCTTGGCATTTTAAAGAGATATTTTTACAAGGTTGATAAGACTATAGATGAATATAAGTATGTTTTCCTTGAAATATCATCATAATACAATGACCTTGTAAATTTTGAGGGGAATATGAGAAATGGAGATCAGTTTTTGAGGAGCCTAAAATCACACTTTTATGCACTAAAAACAGGCAGTGACATCTACAGGCTTGATCTTAAAAGAGACCTTCTCCACGCTAAGTTAAAACTAAACCAATGAAAACATGTTTGAATGGTTTAAATTTTTTTGAAAGGATTAATTATGATCTAAAATCTACTTAAGGAGATAATGCATTGTGTTTTGCTTCTTATTCCACCTTTAGTCTATACATAGGTCTGGTGAGCACCTATAGCCAGCCAAGGGTAAAGTTTGAAAAGGTGTCCCTTGCTTGTGAACCTAGAACACTAACAAAATATAATATGATATTAACTTGTTGGAACATGATGAAAAAAATTAAAATCTAGAATATGGAGTTTTTGATCTTATAAACACCTTCAAATGCCTTTTCATTTGATAATGAACACCTACAACCAATTGTGTTGGACTGTCTGCAACAATGAGTAAGATGGAGATGTTCCTTAGTGATTGGTATCATAAAAACATGAGTGAAATGAAAAATAACATAAAAAATGATCTAATAATGTTGTAATATGTTTGATATGCAAATCCAAATTCAATCTAAGAATACCTACAAGTGCCCTCTAAAACAAGAAGTATAGTTTGTAGTCTAAGACAATGAATGGAGGGTTGAGCAGTATGAGGTAGGTATACAAAGTTGAGATGATGAAATAAACCTATAACACATTAATATTTATCATGATGATATATATTAACTATTGATATGGAATATAAATAGAGAGAATGAGATAATTAGGCAACACATTCCATATGCTAAAAAACCCTGCACATTCTACCTCATTCTAAGTTTGTCTTGGATTTTCAAGATTTTAGAGGACCTAATGACCTAAAAAAGGGCCAATAATTGGTAAATAACATGTTTTTAACTTGATTAATCTTATCTAATATTAATTTTTTATGATGAAATAGGGGAATTATCCTATGTTTTCTCTCAGATAGAGGGTACTTCCCCTTAAACATAAACTAGTAGGTTAAGGAAGGAAGATCAAAATGGTGGGTCAAAGGACTGATTGAGAATTATAGGAAGGTGTGTGAATCTATATAAAATTTAAGAAAACATATAAAACCAAGAAATAAGGGGTGAATATTAATAGGGTGTTCCAGACCATTAGGTTTGCAAGCAGGCTTAGTAGGCAGAATTAAGGCCTAAAAGCCAAATGATGAACCACTTTCATTTCTAGTATGGATTAATCATCATAACCTATAAAAAAAAATTATGGGGTCACTATAGATTTTTTTTAGCTATTATTATGAAATTAAAAACATCAAAATTTATTTTGATCTCTAAGGTGCACTCAGGCCTGTTAGGCAAGGTTCAAGCCTATGGCCAAATGGGAAGTCACTTACATTTATAGCATACGATATGATTTTTAGCCTATTGGATCATGTTTTAAGGGTAAAAATAGACATGTTAAAACTCTTGTAATGCAGTTAGGTCATACGTAAATCCATTTTTGGCCCAAATACAACTCAGACTTCTGCAAAATGTGAAAATAAGCTCGATAGGAAAAGTTTGGAAGCTCACACCTCTTTTGTTGATATGCATGGGGATATAAGAAGTTAAAGTATGTTAATAGGGTCCTTGAAAATAAAATTAGTGATATTTTTTTTCAAGTTAAATGTTAGATATACATGAACAAACCTTAAGAGGGTAAAACATATTAAACCTTTGTTAAACCCTTACAATGATCAGTTTTGAGAAATGGAGTTGGATAGCTCCTGTAATGGACCAATTTGACCAAGATGATTATTTAACCTTGTATAAGACTCCCTCAGTCTACTCCCCATGTTTTTAGTTTTTATAAAATTGTACGTACAGGGTACAAAACAAGGTACTTTTGACTATTTTATGTGTTTTGTAGGTTATAAGAAAATTTTGAAGATGAAACTAACTTTGGGAGAATGATTAAGAATTGGGATAAACACTAATGTCAATTTAATTCTTCAAATAAACTCTTAAATGTTCAAATAAATAGCTTCATCTTAGCTAGTCAAAACTGGTATAGTGACCAAGCTAGTGAGAAGGGTGGAAAACTTCAAGTGAGCTGATTTTAAGGTGTGCCTAATAATTATAAGACCATAGAGGGTATTAAAAGGTGTCATCCACTCCATACCATGGATTTTAATGGAAAAATAATTCATTTTTTGAGGCCAAGTCTGTAGGGTACATGAAGAAAGAGTTTTTTTGGACTACACATGATGATGGCTCATTCTCAGATGATTCTAGATGACCAGGCCTACAACCAATGCATGGATAAGCATGTTTTCAACCCTTCACCTTAATTCCAATCATCATAAATATCCCTAATAAGTTATGGTATTTTTAAATAGGTCCAAATCATGAAGGCAAATTTTTGAGCCAGAATGAGGAGTTTCATGCCTTGTATGGACACTTATACTTCCTAAACTTCCATGCTTAATCACACATCATCTTATAATGCACAAGTAACTCCTTTTATTAGCTTTAAAAGTTTCCTTATGACCCTTGGGATTCTCTTTTGTCCTCTCTCTCTCAATTTCTATAAGAGCTGCCATTTTGGCCTTTGTAATCTAATACCACACCATGTATGGAAAATCCTTGTTGGTTTTTACATTGTAATTGACTCATAAAATAAATTAAATCTAGTTTGAGTTCATATATTATATTGTAAAATTGTGTGAAGATATTTATAGTGAATGGTTAAGATATATTTACTTATCCTTGCTTTCTCTCAATCCTTCCATGTTTGATGCAAGTGATTCCATGCCTAGTAGGTCATATGAAGTGTTGTTAAGTGTATGCAAATGTTCTTAAGTGTACAAGGAAGTATTATCATTTGAAAAATGATCTATCTTTCCACTTAACTTGGATAGTCTTCATACATGTCACCTTCATATTGAAATACTGATGTTAGTACATTCTAGGACTCTTAGACTAGTGTTATATGTCTTGTCTCAAAAGTGATAGAGTATAATGGTCTTATGGTAAACATATTGGTGCATAACCCATATAATAGGTTTTATTTCATGAAAAATCTAACCCTTTCCCCCACAAGCAACTAGTTAGTATAGATGAAAACATTTCAAGGCACACCTAGGGAGCTATCCCTTCATTCTAGAGATTCATCTCACCAAATTGATTACCCATAGCAAGTGAGATGTTTCCATTGTGCCACTTGGATGAGGAGAGCTGAGGCATCTCCTCAAAGGGTACAAATCCAAGTGATAATTTTTTTTTCATGCCTAATGGGACTCTTGGTCCAAGAGGTTGAAATATTTTTGGTGTTGTCTTTCAACAATCAACCTTTAGAGGCAACTATCTAAGCATCAATAGTGACTCTAAAGTTACATCAATTGGTCAAGCAACCCAGGTATTATTTTTGAATATTTTTTATAATCATTCCTTGTGTTCTTGATTCCTATTGAAGTTCCATGGCTGACCTTGGTGTTGAGTTCTATTTTACACAAGTTGGTGAGACATTTCAAGCTTATGGGATTCCCTATCAAAAAGAGCAAGTTATTAATCATCCCTACCATGAAGTGTACCATATCCAACATGAAGTATATCAGCCCATTCAAGAAGACGGCTTGAAGAAATCATATAGCCCTTAATTTACCTCTCCACATAGACACCATGTTGTTTGACACACCTATGAGTATGGGTACCAAGAAACCTATCAAGAAACACCTCTCTATCAGTCTCAATATGAACCCTATCCTTCATACCATGATGCCTATCATCCTCAAGAGTACTCCTATGAAACTTGTCATATGAAATTAGATGTTTCCATGGATTACACACAAGGATATTATTGGAAAGATGTAACTCCTACTCATGTAGATGTTTTTATTTTTAATCAGCCTAAGAATTCACTTCAATATGAGCTTACTAGTGTTTTTTGATTTTCCAAACCCACTCATAAGCATTCTCCTTCAACTTTCACTACACCTCCATTTCCAACTCATCCACTTACCACTAAACCTCATATTATAGCTTGTTTACCTCAAATACATGAACATATACATACATATCTCACCTCACCTCCTTTTGAGGAAGAGCATATCTTAAGAGAAGCAAGTGAAGAAGAGAAAATTCAGTTCATGGTTGATCAAGAAGATCTCATGAGTGACTATGAGGAAGAAATCATCATAGGGACTCCCATTGGTGAAAAAAAGACAATACATAATATTTTTCCTCCATATTTGAATGGATGTGTGTCCATGAAGTAGAATCTAATGCCTCCATTTTTGAATAAATGTGTATTTATGAAGAATGTGGACTTGACTTGAAGAGAGAGGTATTGGGAGAAGACTCCATGTCTGATCACAAAGTTATGGATGACCATCTCAAGCATGAAGATGAATGTGCTATCTAGGATAGAGAAAAAGGTCAAATAACTCCTCAAGAAGTGGCATCCCTAAGATATTATCATGAGACCAAGGTAGAGGAAATAGCCTTTGAAGATGACATTCATGAGGAAGAAGATTTATGGTAGAAGTTCAATGTCATATGTAAGGAATTTGATAGGTTGGGTAAAGTTTTTATTTTCCAAAATATTGCATAGATAATGAAAATTTTGTTGATGAGTCTAAATATGATCTTGAGTGTTCAATCAAACATAAAGATGAAGTTCATTCTACTGGTCAAGAACCTGCTATCATGAAGTCATTTGATGATGCTAGTGTATAAGAAGTTGTGGACATGGATAATGAGGACAAGGCTGAAAGGAATATCATATTGTCAAACTTGTGTATCAAAGGCCTAGTACATGAGAAGGTTGAGACTATTTGGATGAAGAGGAGTTCATTTCCATAGAAAAACTATATGGAGATGCTCATTTTTTATTGAATATCATGCCAATGAAGTTGGGAAACACCATGAAGGAGATAGAGGTACCAATGCTAAAGGTCAAAAGGCTACATGTCTAACTAAATATTTCATATCATGAAGCAAGGAAGGTTTCAAAATTCCCATTTGATATAAGATGGATTTTTTATCTCAAGTTAGTCAATGTTTGAGTCAGTTGTTTAGTTTGGTGTGTGTGGTTTCCATAAGTGCTCATGAAGTACAAGTGTGTTTACTTAGTTTCTTATCTTGTGTGTTGCTTCTTGTTGGTTTTTTTCTTGTGTTTTATGTGTCATCAAAGGTAATATGTGTGTCAAAATTTATGTGCATGTGACTCCTTAAACCCAATAGACTGATAAGGCTACTAGTCTAGTTAGTATAGCAGGCCTACTACCCCTTTGAGTCACCAATTTGTTGACCAAATTTGACCCTATAGGTCAAATTGAGGCACTTATAGGTAAAAAATTGAGTTTTAGGTGTTTTTTGGGTATATTATTTGGTCATAATGTATATCATAGGTCATTTAATGTTATATTAGCATTGGTCATTAGTCTTTTAGTCCATTTATCATTTTGAGTCATTTTGGGGGTCAAAAAGGGGCATTTAATAAGTTGTACAACATCCTAGGAAAATTTGAAGGTGTAAAAAGGTTATGTCACATGAAATGTTTCCCATTACACCTTATTCAACTATTCATAACTTAAAAGTGGTAGGTTCCTTAGAAAAAGGGTAATTTTCTTGAAAAAAGAGGAGTTTTCTTGAGTTTTATGGACTTGTACAAACTTCTATAGTTGGGGAAATTTTAGGAGTGTCCCTTAGTCTTCCACACACTTTTTTAAATAATAATTTAGATCATAAACTTAAAAAATGAAGAAAACTACTTATCTCTCCTTCCACTAGGCTTGGCAAGCAAAAGCAGTCTTCATATTTGTACTGGGTACAATCAGCAAGAGAAATTATAGCTCCAATGCCTTTGAGAGGTGAAATTACACTCAAAAAAATTAATTTAAATATAAATATTTTGAATAATTGTGGCACGTGATTTATGAACCATCCTCATAAAGTTGAATATGCTCTTCTACCTACTATTTCATGTAACCTATAGTTTTTACTCCATTTTGGGCAAGTCCATACAAAATAGATGATAATATTGGTTTCAGAGCATGTTGGATTCCTTATCTAATAATATCCATGTTTTTTTTAATCAATTCAAAGTGTTTTGTTATGATAATCATCTTAAGTTGTAGAAGGGAACATTTTTCTGTGCAATAGGTAGGTTTTCACCATTTTCAAGAGTTTCATGCTTTGATGGTGACTTAAATAAGTTTGATAGGTTAATAATAATGTTTATGATGTGATATTTATTCCCATTTAACTTTAAATCTAATTATTCAAGGCAATTATTTATGAGGGTGCAGTCATGAACACCATACAATCAACTTTTGCCCCTGTTTACTTGCAACCATGGTGAAGCACGTATATGAAACTTGTATGTCATGTTCACATAGGTGTGTTTAAGGTTTTAAAGAATTATTGTATCCTTTATCAGAATTAATTAGTGAATCAATATTAATTATATGTAAGAAAGAGGGATTATGCATTCAAGTGCAACATCCTCACACATTCTACCATGAACATGCTTACCTACAGGTGCTTGGAAGATAATTTAATGTTGAATAGGGTGTGATGACACTCGTTTAATATCCTTAGAGTATTGATAAAACATTTTAAATATTTTAAATAGGTTTAAAACTCATTTATGGGACTGTATCTCTTGTTCATTGTTTGAAATTTCCTTATTGCCTATGTATTTGTAAATATTCACCTACAGGTGGCTGAACAAGGGGATAAGATGCTTGTATGGAGAGGTTGAAACATATGGTGACACCTCCTCAAGGTATTACATGCTGAAAATACCATGATAGACACATATAAATTGATAAATGGCTATACAAAGATGATGGTCACTTAAAAGGATGATGATTGAGATTCAGGCCTCTAATCCCTAAATTGACAAAACAGAGATCCCTAACATTTTGTAGAGATATTTTAACAAGGTTGATAAGAATATAGATGAATATAAGTATGCTTTAATTATAGTATCATCATAGGAAAATGAACTTGAAAATTTTAAGGGGAAGATGAGAAATGGAGATCAGTTTTTGAGGAGCCCAAAATCATACTTTTATGCATTGAAAATAGATAGTGACATCTACAGGCTTGATCCTAAAAGAGATATTCTCTACCCTAAGTTATAACTAGACCATTACCAACATGTTTGAATGGTTTAAAGGATTAATTTTGATCTAAAATACACTTAAGGAGATAATTCATTGTGTTGTGCTTCCTATTCCACCTTCAATCCGTACACAAGTCTGGTGAGCGCTCATTTACAACCAACCAAGGTAAAGTTTGAAAAGGTGTCCCTTGCTTGTGAACCTAGAACATATTAAATTAGAGTATGATATGAACTTGGTGGAAAATTATGACCAAAATGAGAAGATATAATATGGATTTTTTGATCCTATAAACACCTTCAAATGTCCTTTCATTTGACAATGAGCACTTACAACCAACTGTGTTGGACTGTCTTCAACAATGAGCTAGAGGGAGATGTTCCTTGGTAATTGGTATCCTCCAAACATGAGTTAAAGGTAAAATAACATAAAAAATGATATAATAATCTTTTAATAGGTTTTATATATGTATCCAAATCCAAATTAAAGCTAAGAATACCTATAATCACCCTCCAAAATAAGAAGTATAGTCTGTAGTCTAAGACAATGAATAGAGGGTTGAGCAGTATAAGGTAGGTATAGCAAATTGAGATGATGAATTAAAATTATAACATATTAATATTGATAATTATGGTATCTATTAAATATTTATATGGAATACAAATAGAGAGAAGGAAATAATTAGGCAACACAATCCATATGCTAAAAAACCCTACACAGTCTACCTCATTCCAAGTTTGTCTTGGATTTTCAAGATTTTAGAGGACTTAATGACATAACCAAGGGAAAATATTTGGTAAAAAACATGTTTTTTACCAAATATTTTCCTTTGGTTATGTCATTACGTCCTATAAAATTAATTTTTATGATGAAATAGGGGAAACACCCTCTGTTTTGTCTTAGACAGAAGGTACTTCCTTTTAGACATAAACTGACAGGTTAAGGAAGGAAGATGAAAATGATGGGTCAAGGGACTGATTGAGAATTAAAATAAGGTGTGATATGATATATAAAACCTATGTATACATATAAAACCAATAAATAATTGGTGAATCTTAACAGGGTGTTCCAGACCATCAGGTTTGCAAGTAGGCCTAATAGGCAGACTTAAAGCCTAAAAGCCAAATGGAGAACCACTTTAATTTTTAGTATGTATTGATCATTATAACATATATAGGAATTTTTATTGGGTAAATATATATGTTTTTTAGATATTATTATGAAATTAAAACCATCAAATTTTATTTTGAGCTCTAAGGTGCAGTCAGGCCTATTAGGCAAGGTTCAAGCCTAAGGCCAAATGGGAAGTCACTTATATTTATAATATGATATATGATTTATATAATATTGGATAATGTTTTAATGGTAAAAATAGACATTTTAAAACTATTTTCATGCAATTAGGTCATAAATAAATCCATTTTTGGCCCAAAGATAACTCAGACTTATGCAAAATGTAAAAACAAGCTTGATAGGAAAAGTTTGGAAGCTCCCACCTCTTTTGATGCTATACATGGGAATATAATAAGTTAAAGGATGTTAATATGGTACTTTAAAATCACATTAGTGATATTTTTACTCAATTTTAATGTTAGATATGCATGAACAAACCTTAATAGGGTAAAATAAATCAAACCCTTATTAAACCCTTACAATGATTATTTTGAAAAATGGAGTTGGATAGCTGATATAATGGACCATTTTGATTAGGATGATGATTTAAAATTTTAAGAGACTCCCTAAATATACTCCCCATGTTTTTGGGTTGTATGAATAGGGTATAAAACAAGGTGCTCTTGACTATTTTATGTGTTTTAAAGGTTCTAGGAGGAGTCTGAAGATGAAAAAAACTTTTGGAGAAGTATTAAGAATTAGGATAAACCATAATTAAAATTTAATTCTTATAATAAACTCATAAGTGTTAAACAAACAACTTCATCTCAGCTAGTCAAAACTAGCATTGTGACCAAGCTAGTGAGAATGGTGGAAAACTTTAAGTGAGCTGATTTGAAGGTGTGAATAATGTTTTTAAGGCCATGGAGAGTATTTAAAGGTGTCATAAAATCCTTAACATGTAATTTAATGGAAAAATGATGAATTTTTTGAGGCCAAGTGTGCAGGGTGCATAAAGAAAGAGTTAATTTCGACTACAGATGATGATGGCTCATCCCCAGATGATTCTAGATGGCCAGGCCTACATCCAATGTATGGAGAGGAATTTATGAAATACTTACCCTTAATTAAAGTCATCATACCTATCTCTAATCTTTTTTTGGATGTTCAAACATGTCCAAACCATGAAGGCAATTTTTTGAGCCAAAATGAGGAGTTTCATGCCACTTTATAAGAGTTTCATGCTTTATAAGGACACTTGTAATTCTTGACCTTGCATGATTCATCATACATCATATTATAATGTACAATTAACTCATTTACTATCTTTAAAAGTGTCCTTGTGACCCTTGGAATTCTCTTTTCTCCTATCTCTCATAAGTTCTATAAGATCTACCATTTTGTCCTTTGGAATCTAATACCACACCATATATGGTGAAGCCCTACTAGTTTTGACATTGTAATTTCATTATACAATAAATTAAATCTAGTTTGTGTTCATATATCAGATTGTAAAAGTGTGTGAAGAGATATATAGTGAATGGTTAAGAGATATTTATTTATCCTTGCTTTCTCTCAATCCTTCCATGTTTAATGCAAGTGATTTCATGCCTAGTAGGTCATATGAAGTTTTTTTAATTATATGGACATGTTATTAAGTGTAAAATGAAGTATAAAATCTACAAAATGATATATCTTTCCACTTACCTTGGATAGTCTTCATGCATGGCACCTTCATATTGAAATACTAATGTTAGTGCATTCTAGGACTCTTAGACTAGTGTTGCATGCCTTATCTCAAAAGTGATGGGGTATAATAGTCTTATGGTAAAAATATTGGTACATCACCCCATAGAATAGGTTTTATTTCATGAAAAATATGACCCTTTTCCCCATAAATAACCAGTTAGTATAGTTGAAAGCATTTCAAGGCACATCTAGGGAGCTAGCCCTTTACTGTAGAGATTTATCTCACCAAATTGATTACCCATAGCAAGTGAGATATTTCCATTGTGACACTTAGATGAGGAGAGATAAGTAATCTCCTCAAAAGGTGAAAATCCAAGTAAAAACACTATCTATCTGACACTTTTTATAGGTCACTTACATGGGTCTCTTCCTATGTAATAATTCTCTTTTTACAAACCGTAGTCCTCCCTTTTGGTCTTTTGGTTTCCTTTTTTCTCATGAGTTTTATTGTAAAACCATGGATAGGACATGGTCTTCCTCATGATGTACTATAGTTTCTTTGTTTTACACACTTTTTGACACCCCTTGGGGTTTTCTTTGTGAGTTGCAATGTAAGACCATGGATAAGACCTAGCCTTCCTCACAAATACCGTCTTTATCCTATCCCATTTATTTTTTCAATACTTTGTGTAAACTTGTGGGTTTTTATTTTATGATTTGTAGTGTAAGACCATGGATATGACCTGATCTTCCTCATAAAATTAGCATTTTGTCATTCCTTTTATAGGATGTGTTTTGTAATGTTATAATTTATTGATCTTTGTTCTCCTCATTACATTTTTCTTCTTTTACAAATAAAATTTGTACAAAAATATGTGTTACCATACCTTTCCTCCATTTCCCTCATTATCATGATAAGGAATCACACTTTTCCATCATTGTATCCCTTTTTTTACTTTTGTCACATTTTTTTCACAATTTTAAGTAATTAAAATTATTTCATGTGTCATTCCTCTTGATTTCTTTTCTTTTCACTCCAAATTGAATAAAACAAGGCCAAATTCAAGACAACACTTTTATTTTACCTAGATTTATGAGACTCTTAGACACCATGCTCTCTGAGTTCTCTCTCTTAGTAACCAAGTCCCAAGTATTCAAATGAAAGTCATCTTTAGCATCTATGTTTGGTTTTTCAAATCTGTATGGAGGAGGAATTAAAAAAACCATCAAGAAAGTTAAAAGCAAAATCATTTGAAATAAAAGGCAATGATATACAAAAGACAACATACAAATCTTAAAAGTCAATTCACATTAAAAAACATGATTAAAATCACATGTCTTATCTCTAATTAAAGCTCAAATTCCATATTTATCCTCACATTAAAGTTGAGGTTCATTGAGGTGTGGTAGGACTGTAGATTGTAATTGGAGAATTCAATAAACTCTATAGTCCTACCTACTTTTTCACACAGGTAACCAATCTTCATAGTAGACTGATGACTCTATAAGAGATCCTAAGGAACGGGGAACATGTTGTGAGAAGGTGGGCCCATTTTATTTTTTATGCATATATCCTTCATGGGATGATCTACATACTTCATTTGTTGACCTAAGACTTGTCTAGCTAAGAGATTTTCTTCAGAGTCCTTAAGGTCAAAAGTCCTCTTATTTTGACAAATCTAATTTTAGTGTCTTGACTTCAATAAAGAGTTCTTCTACCTTGGTTTTTCCTTCATTCTTCCCCCTGCTCCCCTCCTGCTCCCCCCCATTTAATTCCCCTTTTGGTAGGCATGTGTGAATCCAAATCTATTTTCCCTCTTCTTTACTTCTCTCTTCTTCATGTCTTAAAAATATTCTAACACTACTTTATTTCAGTTTTATCTATCTTTAAAACAAGAAAATATGCTTGAGCAACTATGGATTACTTACTTTACACCATGGATTCATATTTTCTAGATATGCCTTGATTTCCTTTTACCATTTGTCATTGTTGTACCACCTTTTTTTAGGGACACCTAAGTTCATTTCTACTTTCATGTACCTTTTTCATTATTGAGTGAGTTTGATTTGTTACTTTTCACTCATCAATGTTGTTTTTCTTTTTATGCACATTTTTCCATTGATGATTGAGTAAGGCTTGTTACTTCTCACTCATCAATGTTGTTTTACCAGTTTTTCTTACCCATCTTTGTTTAAGTAAGGATTGTTACTTCTTTTACATTGATGTTTGATTACCATATTTTTTTGACATGTATCCTTGGTTTGACTTGGTGAGTTTACCTTTCTTACTTAAGGTTTACTTGTATGAGTTTTTTAGTCTTTAGTAGCCTTGTATTTTTGGTTACTCAATTTACTCAAGATTTGACTTGGTTATTTGGTCTAACATATCACTTATCACCCCAACTTACCAAATTTCCAAGTACATTTGATCCACATAACACCAGTTATCTTGGCTTTCCTGTATTTGTTTGTTTTTTCTCTTTAGTATTGTATTCTTGGATTTGTCAAAATCAATCTCTATGCCCTCCAAAATCAAAACTACAAACATAGCAGAAAACCATCCAGTGATAAAGGTAAGTTAAGGTACACATCACATTTACTTTTCAATTATTTCCATTTTTATCTTTTAATTTTAGTTATTTTTACTTTAAAATGCTACAACTTTTTTTTAGCCTCAACATTGTGTGTTACTATGTTCTTTCTTGAAGCACCTTCCACTATTGCACCTTAGTGGCACATGATGAGCTTTGATTGGGGCATATGTATACACATAATATTTTCAACTTTTATCAAATATTGATGTTTTATATCTTGTAGGAACCCATCAAGACTAAATTTCTTTGAGTTCATGCCTTAAGGAGTGCACCGAGAAAAGGGTGGGTAGACCATTGGTGATTCACAAGATTGTTGTCCCTTATTTCCACTTATTACCAATCCATCTAGCTCTTAAAACATTCCCCTAAGTTATTACTCCTCTTTTTCACACTGTAGTCTTTTTCCACCTTCCATCCCTTTTTTCCTCACCTTAAGCCCCTTTCAATAATCTATAGTACTAGGTCGAATAGGTCAACCCTATATTATTTTGGGTAAAATTTATTTAGAGTCTAGGTCAGGTCTTGGCCAACTTAGCCTGTGACCTAGTGAATTTTTATCCATAATAGTACTAGGTTGACCCTATCAGCCAAAAATTTTGGAAGTGCTTAGGGTTAAATCCACCTATATATAAAAAATTATTTCATAATTATTTACAAATAATCAAAGGTTATTATTCACTTATGCGTATTTACAATCTACTCTTCCATCATTCTACTTGAAGAGTCTTAGCTTAGGGTTTCTACTTGAATAATCTAGTCTTGTGGAGAAGCTTTGGATGTTTTGGTCTTTCTTAGTGATTATTATAAACCACAATAACTTCTTGCAAAGCCCCTTTGGACAAGGGAGAGATTGAGTCTTGACGGGTTTATCTTTATGGTAAGTATTCTATAACTTTGCTCCTCTCTTTGGTAGATATAAATAGCATATGTATTGGATTAGAATAATATTACTCTTCTTCTTCATGTATTATGTTTTTATTCATACATAACTTAATTGAAATTATCGTATGCATGTTTTTTTGTTTACTAACCCCCATATTATGCCACAAGCTTTAGTGAGCACTAGATTATATTTTTTTACTTTACTTGTTATTAGTTTAGTGAATATGAAAACATAGGACTTAGCTAGGGTTATTACGTGATTGTGCTTGACTAGAGGCTTTGAAACACTCCCTATAATTGTTTATTGTGGTAAGAAATCTCATAATTGGTTCTAGCAGATCCCCATATTGGTCATGTTCCTGATTATCTAATGTATTTCCAATCACAAGTGTAAGTATGATATATTGTATTTGAGTTAAGATTGATTTATATACATGATGCATTTTTTATTGCATATAAGTGGGAGGAATTGAAATTTCATTTTCCTTGGGAATTTCTATGTTGGTGAGTGGAGAACTAGTAAAAAAATTTCCTAAACATTACAAAAATCTATAACATTGACTCCCATAGTTATTTTTGTTTGGATCTATAAATAGGGGTTATTTTTATTCTTTGGGTTTGCTATTTTTTATGGAAGTAATTGAGGCTGAGTTACTTGTCCATTTTGTGAAAGCTAGCTACTAGTAGTAGACATCAACACCAATTTAGATGGAAAATTTATTTGTTGATTGAATTCTTGTTGAGGTACCCATTTTTTATTTTTCCATGGTTGTTGATTTAGATGTGACACCCATGGTTATTGTGATGTCCAATTTTGCGGAGACCAATTTTGTGGTATCCATGTTTGTGAACATGTTTATATAGCCCATGACATTATCCATAGATTAGAATAATCTTTATGAACAAAGTGATTATGATTTTGATTATAATAAAAATTGCTTCCCTGTATTTGTATGTCATTGAGTTTTTTCATTGGTTGGGAAAACTATTTAAATTGATTATTAAAGATAAGAAGGAGGATATAATGTTTTGTGACATAAATACCACACATATCTATCCTATCTAAAGGGCAATGTTGGAGGCCATATTTCAATCTACATTTTGAGAAATACATAGCTAAAGGTTCAGTATGGCATTATATTTCACTTGCAAGCCATATAATGTATTATTTAATTAAACCAAAATGTTTGTTTCAAGGTTTGAGAAATCCTTCATGAGTTATCCTAAATCATTGCTTCCTTTCCCTGTTTTCAATTTCCTACTACTAACCTTTGTTTTTGAATAGTTCCTACACACTTTAGTAATTTCATTAAGATATAGTTTATTCACATCCCCTTTTCCAATTATGTTCAAGCATAATAATCTAATCCATTTAATAAAATTATCTTACTAAGTTCTTCATTCAAATCATATCCACATCTTCTATAGACAGAAGTATCGATCTAGATAATCTTCTATAATTTCATATTCTTTTTATTTTATATAAAATAATTCCTCTTTTATGTCCCTTACCCAAAAATAGTCTTGATATTTTTATAAAACTAAATTTTCCATTTCATTCCATACATGAATGTAATTTTTTGCAAACCCATGAACCACCCCATAGCTAAATCCTTAAGTGTAAAATAAAATTGTTTCAGTTTTTAATTATTTATTTTATCGTCATAGGTTTGACATAATACTTTGAACTCAAACATGAACTAGTTAGGATATTTTGTTGAAATCTCCCTAAAATGAGGTAGTATAGATGGGGATATATTTTTTATTGAAGCATTATCATCTTGGTCTAGGATAATAGGGTAGGCAAAAGTTCTTCCTGCTAGTTGAGTTTTATCTACCCTAAACCTATTTTTTGGATTTAATATATTTTCTAAATTATCTCCCATGTTTAAATTTTATTTTGTTAGGTGTTCTTAGACATATATATTCCTTTTGAATCTCTTTGTCTATTCATAAAGTTGTTAATTTATAGGAAATTTTCTTAATCAATTGTCAGCTTATGATTTATACCTTATTAATACATATAAGGTCCTCGATAATGATGCCAAAAATTATGGGGTTATCAATCCTCTAATTTAATAAATTAAGCAAGGTTGATGTCATATTAAATCATGTTCGATGTCCAATGGTAATCAATTATAAGGTATAAAGGATAAATGACTAATAATTGTCAATTTGAGAGGAGTTGTAGATCATTTACTCCTTAATGTCTAGTCTACTTGCTTGAATTTAAGTCTAATATATTAATTGTAAAAGTAAACACACTTGTTGAATTGGAATGCTTGAAGAGAAACACACTTTGCTGAAATAAAAAATACTTTTATAAGAAACATACTTTTAATCTATTTTCAGAAATGTAAATTGCATAAAATGCAAACACACTTAATCTATTTGCTGAAATAAAAATTGAAAGAGAAATGCTTGAAATTTAAATCATTGAAATTATTCTTAATCAAAACACACATGCATAAACACACATACCTATAGGTTAAACATATAACATAATATTTTACATAAAGAAATGAATAATATAAACATATAAATACCACAATAGATCATGCTTCCTTGGTTGAGTGGGTCTTTGTTCTCCCTTGGAATAGGATTAGAATAACACTAAATATGTAGAAACTTTATGCAATCAATTTTTTATTAATTTTAGAAATACTTATAATTTGAAAATGACACCTTTCTAACTTCATACTAACTCCTTGTTAACTCTATGCTATTACTAACTCTCATAGTGAATGAGAAAGTTGTATTTATAATATAACTTCTTTAACAACTTATTTTTTGAGAGTACATATTAACAAATTAGTTTAGAACTAAAATTTTAATCTTAAAAACTTAACAAATCAATTTACAACCAATTTATTATTCTTAACAATAAATAAATCAATTTTAAATTTGATTCTTATTCTAGGCTAGCAACCTAACAAATAATAAATTTAGTTTTTACATATTTGAAGAATATTAATAATCTCCTTTTTTTTAGAGAGAAAATAGTTGAAAATGTTAGATTTATAAATCCACCATATTTTGATTTGTCAAAAAGAATATATATGCTTTGCCTTTTTTCTAATAACTTTTGATTATGTTGGAGAGAATCAATAACAATCTTGGCTAATTTGATTTCCTGCAACAACTTGATGTGTGAGATATTCATAGTAATTGAAGTACTATAAATATATTTCCTCTTTAAAAAATGCCTATTTTAAAAAATACTATAAATATATGTCATAGAAATAATTTCTAAAAATAGGTATTAATCATCTTTGGAACTCTTTATTTTCATATTTCCATAGTTGCAGGCTTTTGTATTTACCAACGTCTATTTTTAGAAGGTGTTATTTATAGCATTTATATATATGTAAAGACAATAAAACATATCTCAAAATATTCTCTAATGCTTGATTTAGTCTTCTAAACCCCAAAATCTATTCTAAGTGTATTTGAGTCAAATTTTGTACAACTCTAGAGCTAGACTGATGGACTTTGAAACCAGACTTTGCAACTTTGAAGACAGTTGAAATGCTTATGACTTTTGCATATGAACTCAGATTAAGATCATTTTTTTAAAAAATTGTTTATTTTTTTGAGAGAAATCTAAATATGCAATTTGATAGATTCATTTTTGGAGATATTATTGATGAAAGTTTTTACTATTTTTTATGACATGTAAATTTTTTCCTTACACCTTCATAACCAAAACATCAAACAAACCAATACAAAAACACAAGACCTATTTTTGGTTAATACAAAGTTATTTGTATGTATTAGTTGATTATGCATCAATATGAAATCCATTTCAAGAAAAAAATGAATAAACTTGGATACGATTTGTATAGGATTCTGAAGTTAATGATAATCTTTGGAGTTACATGAATATTGTCCCTAATTTGGTACTTGAGAACTTCAAACTTTTCTATCTACATTGATGACTCATTTCAGCCTACACATACAATATTTGACATATTTTCTCCAAGAAATTGATATAAATAGTAACAATGTAAACTATAATGACATCTAAATAATAGAATATATATATATCTTATATTTTATTCTAAATCAAACATACATTATTATAAATAAATTTAAGTCTACTTTTAAACATAATTTATACAAGACAAAATGGTATTATTTATTGATATATCAAGGTTTTCTACATGGTGGAAGGAAAAATTCAGAATAGGGGTTGTGCTAACCCTTATTAATTCTAAGGAAGCCTAGGGATAATGTAAGCATGGATTTAATGTTGGGAATGCCAAGAACAAAAAGGGGAAATGATCCCATCTTTATTTTGGTAAATAGGTTCTAAAAAATGGTGCATTTCATCATGTGCAAAAATACAAGTGACACAACAAATGTTGCCAACCTATTCTTTAGGGAAGTAGTGACACTACATGGATTGCCATGTAATATTATTTTTAATAGGGACACAAAGTTCATAGGAAATTATTTTTGAAAAATGTGGAAGAATTTAGGAACAAAGTTGAGTTTCAATTTAATATATCATCCAAAAATAAATGGATAAACTAAAGAAAAAAATATAAGCCCTAGGAATTTTTTTAGATGTTTGGTAGGTGACAAACCCAAAAAGTGGGGCCTAATGTTAACAAAATCTTAATTTGCATACAACAATTATATAAATAGGAGTACTAGGAAAATAGTTTTCCAAATAGCGACTGCAAGTAGTCCTAGGGGAATCTCTGAGTTAAGGAATATTAGAAAAATTAAAAACAAAAGTGTGAAAGTAAAAGATTATGCAGAGCATATGTGTGAACCACATCAGGAGGTCTGAAGAAATTTAGAGTAAATTACTCTCCTGTACAAGAAGCACATAGACAAGGGATGAAGAAATAAGAAATTTGAGGTAGGAGACCTAATATTCACACATTTGTGTAGGGATATTTTTCTAAGGGGAACCTATAATAAGAATTAGATGAAAAAAGATAGGACCATGTAAGATGTTACACAAATTATTATAAATACCTATGAAATAGATTTACCAAAATAACTAGACATATCACCCATATTCAATGTGGTTAATTTGTATGAGATTCATGAAGAACAACCAAATAAGGAAGCAGAGGTGTAGGTACTAGATTAGAAGGAAAGATTTATGAAAATGAAGAAGGAATAAATAGAGGCCATATTGGATGCTAGGGTCATAAAAATGGCACATGTTAATGAATACAAGTAATACATAGTAAATTTTAAGGGTCACGCAGAAGAGGGTACAACATGGTTAGACCCCATAGATATTGGTTGTTATGTCCATACTCACAAACTTTTATTTGTGAGATGGAGCTCAATTTTCAAACTACTCAAGATGTTTAATGCAGAAGCATCTTAGGTACAAGGTTAATCTTGTATTACTTAAAGGGGTTGATCCAAATTTTGAGTAACATTGCTTACAAATTACATAGTCTACACATACATAACATGCCAATACATTACTTAGATAGAGGTACAAAGAGAGTGTGAAAATATAAGCCATGTAAAAAATTGAGTCAGTAGGTAACATAGTCAATTCAAATCAATCAAAGCTACAAATACCTATAAAGAGACTATGTAGACTCTAGTTTAGTACATGTAAGGTACAAATCAATGGAATTTATGGAAATCAACAATTAATGCAGGATCAGTCTTAAGAAGTAGTTGGGATTTAGATGGCATTATTTTTTTAGGATCCTAAAAATATATCATAGTTCTATTAACTCTAGAACTATACACCATTAACTAACACTGATAGTAGTTGAATGAGTGAAGGATCCAAAATGACTGATATCAAGATAATTTACCTTGAAGTTAAAAATGGGTCTATAAAAAGAGAGAAAGGGGCTGAAAGGGACATGCTATATTATCCATCAGTGAGAAGTCTACAGGCCTCATAGGCCAAGTATAAAAGGATAAAATGTATAGCATTGACTAAGAGAAATCCATAGATATAGGTATTTTGTAAAGTCATATTATTTAAACTAATGTAAAAGATGTTATTTTGGTAACCGTCTATGTGAAATATGAGATGTAAGAAGGATAGAGTGAAAATATCACTCAGCTTCATGGTGAAAGGCATCATTTCATTTGGTTCCCTTGAAACTACACCAAAATTATTATAATTAGTGCCTTCATTGACCATATATATTGTTAAAGTTGTGATGAAGTCTTCCACATTGACACTTCAACATTATTCAAGTATTTGACCTCATCCACTTGTAATAAAACAAGATTTAATAAAATATTCATGTAGTTGCATCTCTCATCTAGAAAATAGGAGGTAAATCCCTTTCTCGATATTCAATTTACATAGCACAAAAAACTACATTGGGTATGATTCCCTTGAGAAATATACGTAGTTGTGACTCCCTTGTGGTTGTCCGACACATAACCATTTTTTTGTTATTCATTTGTGAATTTTTGAAGAGCTATGATAAGGATAAAAATAAGATATCAAATAAAAAATTATGATTTTGAATTCAAAAAAGTGAAGATACATGACTGTAAGACATCATGTAATGCACTTTCACATGAATACTCAAGGTTAAAAATAGATCACAATATAGATTTGGTGCAATAGAACGTAATATGTGGAGACAAAGATAGGGCATATTCAACATCCAAATCTACACCATGATACATCCAATGTTTGAATTTTCACTAGGGCACATTTATTATCAAGTTGACAGGTGCTAAAGTTGTTCTTTGACAAACAGGATTCCAAATTTCACACAAACATGTATCTTCACTTCTAGACCATTGTTGCACTCTCAAAACTCCAATATTCTGCACAGGTATATTCATTTCATCACTTATTTTATTTTTCATAGTTTATTACTTTTAAAATTATTTTATTTGTGTTTTTTTAACAATTTTAGTGCATGTTGTAGATTTGAATTTTGTATTTGGATTGTTATATGTGATACTAGCCTATATAACTTCATTTATCTTTATGTTAGTGACAAATTATCATAGTGCACTAAAAAGATAAAACATAGAGATAAATTCATGGTCATTTTCTTAAAAAAATTATCAATGCCACCATCACCTAACAATCATGCTCATCCACATCATCACTTAATAATCATGTTCCTCCCATCTTTGACAAAAAATGATAAGTAAAAATACTTTTGACTAGACAGTTAAAGTATTGGAATATTCATGAAGATATGGTATTAATTATTTGATTATAGAGATATATTATTGTTTTAAAGTTCTATTTTCTCCCTTGAGCATTGGCCACGTACCTTTGTGTTTTATGATGCAACATTACTATCATGATTGAATATATAGGATAGTCATCTATCTAATTCAAAGTGAATTAGTGCCTTATTTCATGACTAATTTTGCATAGTTGGCATCACTAGATGGCACAATAGCTACAAGATAAGAGCATAATGACACCCAAGATCAAGCCTAATAAGTTTATCCACAAATTATTACATGGGGTAATGTTTCTCCACATGGAGATTATATTCCCAATGTAGTCATGCCTCCACTTATATTTGATAATGCATGTAAGTGCCTTGATTAATACACCCTTATAATTATTTATGTCAATACGATTTCATATATGAATACACTTAAGAGTTTAGTCCACTATGCCTATAAAACTTATGTATAAATCTTGAAGTAGTATAGAATATGACCAAAGTTTTTTTTTTGTTTTGATTTTCCAACTCATAACTATGCATGATCATATTAAGTGTGCCCATGGTTCATGTTTAGATCTCCCTTCATGCATTTCCAATTAGACTAAGGATGTTATGATTTATAATAGCACAAATCTAAAATTAAAATTTGGATTGATTTTCTTGACCTTCATCTCTCCTTTGAATGTTCATTATTCACTTAATACAAGCACTAGGCACTTATATTTTCCATGAGAAAAATATGTTTTACTCATCACAACCTTAGAAAAAGGTTACCATAGAGATATATGTCTAAGGACCATAAGAAATCTATTTCCATCGAAATAGGTTACAATAAATTTATACAAAGGTATATCAATTTTACCAATACATGTTTCCATTATAAATTTGTAAAACTTGGCTAATGTATCTCAAAAACATGCAGTTAAACATGTGATTAATAATGGAAAAACTTTAACTAATTTAGATAATGAATGGAACACCATTATAAATAAAAAATTCTAACTAGAATAATCTTCATGCTTATGTTTGAAACTTTAACCCAACATCACAAGCTAATGTCAAGCCTAAATTAGCTCCCCCTTCTCCACAAGTCATTATTCCTCTATCTAGCATTCCACATGCCACCAATGTCATTACCAACTTGTAGAAAATTATGGTGTATTCTCAAACTACTTTTAATCAACACCTAACACCTCAAATCCACACGAAGGGCCTCCTTCCCTACAAAACATGCATATTTATAGCTATAGACATTACATCTAAATTATATATCACCTCAGTCTTGTATACTTGACAAATACCTATCATGATTGTACCTTTCAATTCTAAGACCTTCTCATAACCAAAAGGATCACACCCACTATCTCTTTTTCCTAAATTGCTTATCTCTTATTCTTAACTCTGTTATTATGATGACCAAGCTTCTTACACTATGAAAAATGCTATAAACCTGATCATTATCCTTATCTATTGGTTTTGGACCTGTACCTATTTTTTAACTTCTCAAGCACTTACATCTTAGCCATATGCATACATTGATGCTAGTGTCCCTTTTCAAACTAAATGTACAATACCCAAAATTCATTTAATTTACAAATTAAATAGATCTTAATGGTCGATGTAAGTGCTTTAGTGCGAGATATTTTTAAAATGGATTGGCATATATAAAAGATCAACCCTCATTCATTAAACACCTAGAAAAGACCTAGAAAATATCAGGAAGTCATAATGCAACTTACCAAAAGCACTCATTTAAGCATTCAAGTTAGTAAATCTATCTATTCATCTCTATTTCCATATCAAGCATAGGAATAGTATCCCCGTAGGTCTACATTACTGAAGGAACATCCTATAAGCCACATTTTCCAAGTTACAAGTGAGGTCACTCTATTTACATATTTATCACAAAATTATATCCTCATGCATGTACAAGCTAACACATAGAGGAGAATTTCATAAGTCATAGGTCTTTTTCAGAGTATTGGCTACATAGGCATCACCCATTAATAGAGGGGTCCTTGGGGAAACTTGACACTATGGGCCCACTAACCCATTTTTATCATAGTCACTCCAAGGGTGAGGAAGATAGGGTTTTTACCATTTGAGAAAGATAAAAAACATTTGTGTGCATTTTAAACACACTAGAAAAAAGGTAATATAAAATCTAGAAGCTCTAGGTGGTTGCTTCTAGATCCAACCACTATTATATACTAGATATCTGCAACTAACTCAGACATCAACATCGATGAAATCATCCAAACCCAATGTAAGTGTCCAAGGCCACATAATGCAAAATTTAAAAATATAAAAACTATTTTAGAATCATGATCTAGTCCACTTCCAACATACTTTAGCCCAAATATGCACATGTACAATGAACCAACTAAGTACCATTGTTTTCATTTTATTATAATATTAATCAATAGCTATAATTTTTATTTTTGGCATATCTTAGCATTATAAATTCATAATATTATTTATTTGAGTTTACAAATTGATTAGTCTACTATAGAACTCTTTGTCACCCTTGTGCTTATTACTTTATAAATTATTAACCCTAGTGGACCCTTATACTAAACCAAAGTTAGGGCTAAACACTTGGTGAACCCAACCTCTATATATTTTCATACAACTCTTAGTGTGTTCTAGGTTTTTCATGATTTTATTGATCTCTCAATTGTTATAATTTATTTTAAAAAATATAATTTATTTTCCTAAAACCATGTTTAATATGGCTAAAAAGAACTTATTCATCTTCCTAGACTTAGGGAGGGTGATAACTAACATCCATATAACTAGGTCCATGTTATCACTTCTTCAAGGGGTAAGGTGGCCCATCATATAATAACAAAAGAGGGTATCCAATAAGACTTTCATAAATCCTTATATGGTACAGGTATGCATATTCAATCTGAAGCACCTAGGGTTTGTGTTTGTGAGGACCTAAAAGATCAAATCACCGGTATGATCAAGTTAATAAAAGAGTTACAAAATCAGATTACATACATGTAAAATCAAAAATATGATAGTATTATCATGTGTTTGCATCTTCATCTAGTAATGTTACACCCAAAAAGGTTTCTTATCCAAATGAAAAGCTAAAACATAATACATCCAAAAAAAGTAATTCTAAAAGTGAACAAAAGGCTAATAAGAGTCCAAGTAAAATCCTAAGGGAGATGCTTATAAGTAAATTTATAAAATTAGCTCATGTACATCCATTACATAGATCTAAATACTACTGTGCATATTATAAAATGCATGGGCATCATATAGATTGTTGTTTTGCATTAAAGAACAAAATATAAAGTCTCAAAGATAGTGGTGATCATATCATTAATACATCAATCAACCTACTCACATTATTAGTGTCTTTCCTAAAACACAAGTTCAAAAAGAGAAAATACAGGTAAGAAAGAATAATTCAGATAAAAAAGAGTTGTAAATGCCAAACATAGAGCAATACAAGATTCAAAAGGCCAAGCTAGAGCAAGATATGTTACAAAAATATGAAGAAGTTAAAGCACATTATATATTTCCTAGTGTTCAAGAAAACATACATGACTCTTCTCTCATCCATAATGAGATGCAACATTTTTAAAATGATGAACATACTAAAAAAAAAAACTTTCAAGCAAGAAAATCTAATCTATGGTGTAGTTGGGTTTTCATACATGGATGATCAAAATTATATATCACAAGTTCAAGAACAACCTAAGAATTTTCATTATTCCTATTATATACACTATTTCTAAATCATATAGCACCTCAGTGTTGTACACTTAGAAAATACATATCATGTATGTACCTTTAGATTTTAAACCTTTTTGACTACCAAAAGGCTCACATACACTATATCCCTATGCCTAATTTCTTATCTCTTAGTTTAAATAATGTTATTTTGATGACTCATACCTTTTTATCTTGCCTAGAATGTTATAAACTTACTTATCTTCCATCTTTTCAAGTTTTTTTCTTGAAATTATTTTCTAGATACCTAGATACTTGCATCCTAATCACACACCTATGTCAATGCAAGTGTCTTATCCCAACACAAGTGGCCAGTGCCCTAAAGTCATTAAATTTAAAAATGAAATGTATCCTAAAGGTCAACATAAGTGCTTTAATGTAGGATATTCTACAAGGGGATTGGTATAAATATAGGATCAATCCTCATTCATTCCTTACCTAGCATAGACCTAAAAAATACCAAGGCAACTTACCAAAATCACTCAAACAAGCTCTCAAGTGGGAAAAGCTTCCCTATTTTCTCCTATTTCCATATCAATCATAGGGACAACAGATCTACAGGTCTAAAGTATTGAAGGATCATTTCATGGGCTAAATTTTCCAAGTTAAAAACTAGGTCACCATTGTACTTGATTATCACATATTTCATGATTTACACACAAGATAACATGTAGGGGAGAAATACATAAATCTAAGGTACTCTTCAGAGTATTGGCTATGTAGGCAAGACTCATTGATAGAGGGGTAATTGGGGTAGCTCAATACTTTGTACTCATTAATCCATTTTTTGACCTCCATTATGAAGATGAAGAACTAAATGCACAAGGATTGACGGTCCATGACCTAGATTTGAAAACACAAGAGTAAAAGCAATATAGAACCCAAATCATCTAGGTGGTTGCATCTAATTTTAGTAGTTATTTTATATTGGACACCTATATCCAAGTCAAGCAGTAGGGTTTTTGTAACCATCCCAGGTCAATGCTAGTGTCTATGACTATAGAGATACATCTTTAGAATCAAGTGATTGATCCAAAATCTATATCTACTCTACTTTCTATCTATTCCAGATCCAAATCTATATTAATATCAAATTTAACTATCTTATTTTTATTATCATTGCAATATTTAACATATCTTTACTTTCTATCTTTAGCATCTCAACATAATAAATTTAATATATGTTCTATTTGAGTTTTGAAAATAATTGGATTTATTTAAATATAGTATACCATCCTTGTGCCCCAGGCTAACTCTTCCTCCCTTTAACCCTAGGTTCCCCATATCTACATTTTAGGGTTAAACACCTATACTGATAACACAAAATACTGGTATGATATTTTTATTATAAGTATTTATTTTCCTAGATTTATTTATTTAATAATATTATATTTGTTACCATGAAGTTTTCTTGCATTTGAGGATATGCTTACTTAAGTGGAAATATTGTGTCATAGGTGTCATAGGTTTGACTAAAAGACTAGGATGTAATTCCTTTTACCACCTTTTGTGGAGGATTTATACCTCTATTCTATGCTACCTTGACCACCTTTTGTGGAGGAGTTAAACTTATATTCTAGGAGGTTTTGGACCACCATTTATGGAGGATTTAATCAACACTCCTATATGTATGTTTAATTTGAGGAGATTTTTCACTTAATGAATATTGGGTGTTCTCCATTTTGGTTATCTCGTGTAATACTTATCTTTTGATTTCATTCTTACTTTAACTCATTGTTGGTGTGTACTCACATTTGTCTCATGTGACCATTGGACCTTTGTACTCATTTTAATTGGACCTAGATCAAACTATGATATGGTATCTAAGTAATGTTGATGCTGTGGATTGCACCCTTGAAAGAAGGTTGGGCTTCTCTCTTCCACACAACACAATGGAGACTCCCCTCTTGCTATGGGTCAAGAGAAACTAAGGGGAAAATCTCTAGATAAGGGATAGTTCCCTTTGATGCATCTCTAAAGTCTTTTACTACTACTGCTAACAATGTGGGGGGGTGCAAAAGGAGAAGGATACAACCAAAATAGAAACTAATCTAAGTGGTGATGTACCAAACGATTTTGATCTACTCAATTATTCACACTTTAGACCAAAAGAGGGCAGACATATACTTTATTTGATGAAAAGACCAGACTGTAGGGAGCTTTAACAATGGGCTTAATGAAGACACACAAAAATTTAACTTACCACAGGCACTGTAGAAAACACATTGTCTGATAACCCTTTTCTATCTCTACACTCTAGGTGCAGCACTTCCTGTTAACCTAAAAAAATGGTGCTATGTCTACATTAGGTGTGTTGGTTTCAATTTGTGAAAGTATCAAGCTAAAATGACTGAACACAGATTTGATACATAGACACACTCAAAAGCATAACCTTTTAGATAGAGGTAAAACACATTATTATTGATCAAAGGTGAATTTTGGTATGGATTTGCCTTAAAAAATGAGAGATATATTCTTCTCAACTTGAGAGGTTACAATATATAGCATGAAAAATAAAACTATGGCATCTTCCAGAACAAGTGGCCAATGTTGCATTGAATACATTAGAAAGAGGAAGTCCAGTGAAGGAACCATGTTGGGGTAGTCACAAGCCTTGACTTTGGCATTTAAATCATATTAATTTTTTTTCAAAAGCATGGATTTCTTGATCATTTGAATGGCAAGGCCGCTCCTCTTTATGAAACTTACATGACTGTTTTCTCATCCATGCTCAAATGAAGAAAAATAAGTCACACCATTAAATGTTTGCACTCTTTGATGACCACTTGGTGGAGACTGTTTCATCTGTAATAATAAATTCTCCTACTGACACTTTCTTTTGCCACTTGGGTTGATCTAATTCATGTCTATGCTTGGCTGGGTGCATCTTTTGGAACATTCCAAATGTTATTGTATGTGTGTGTGGCCGTATTCTAGATTCTCTATTTTTTTCCCATTTTCTTTGTTATTTTTTATCTCCTTTAAATGGCCGATGCATCCCATCTAATTTGATGTCTACGAGCCTAACACTATTTGAAAACTAATGACTATTTTTCTACCTTGATTTTGACATCCGCTCACCCATTACTAGATGTTTAAACTCCAATAGCTAATTCGCTATGCTAAAGTTGACATTCTCAAGCCCATCACCCCTTTAGCAATTTCTTCAGCCTTTTGTATTTGAACCCTCCTAAAGGTAAGGTGTCCCTTTGGAGCTTGGAAAAGGTCCCCTTTTGGGTCATCGATAGTACCCCGCAAGGGCATTTGCCCTTCAGGCTCACTTATCTTCTCAATTCCTTCAGATAAAATGTCTAAAGGAATTCCTTTGGACATTTTGCCTAAAGGAAATGTGCCTTCAAGTTTTGGTCTTCATGTCTTGGTCCTTTTCTTTATGAATTTCTTCAAACAAAATGTCTGAATGAATATCTTCAGGCACTTTGTCCGAAGGAATTCACCTTTGGTTTTACATGGATTTTCTTCGAACAAAAAGTTCAAAGAAATCCTTTGCTCCTTTCCTTTGGATTTCCCTTAGACAAAAGTCTGAAGGAAATCATTTATCTTTTACATGGGTCTTTTCTGAAGGAAAACTTACCTTTCAACCTTCTGCCTTGTCATTTTTTTGAAGGAAAACTTTGCCCTTCACAAGGGCACTTTGGGTCCATAATTGCCCTTCGCAGCCTACTAAAATGGTCCAATTTAAAACTTGACTAACCTCTGCAAGATCACTTTATCTTTAGAGCTTTTTAAAAGACTTTCATTATTGCTGGCTCATTCCCTTGCCAAAAGGCTTATCTAAGGCAATTGTTCAAAGTGAAATAAGCTTCATATTGAACTAAAAACCTATAGGTCTTAGATATATACACTCTTTATAAGAACAAGACTTATTTCAAAAGGAAATTGAGAATTTATAGTAAGGTGGATACATCTAAGACTGATGGCTCAGAACAATAGGGAAAGAAGGAGACTAACTTTTTGGCCTACAAGACCAAAAATGGTCAACAAATTTGGCAATTCCCAAGGGAAGCATACCTGCCATGCTTAAGAAACCAGTGACTTACAAGTCCATAGGGCACAAATTCAAAACATAGCCTGAAAGGTTGACAATGGCCTTGAGATATCTAAGAATCAACCATCAAGCTTTTACCCCAAATGGTAAGCAAAACACACACAAGGTTAAAAAAACTATGAACATGTGCAAAAGCACTTTAGGGAAAACAAGAAAAAATAAGAAAAATATATACATGATGAGAGAAGGCTCAGTGATAGTGCTTAAGATATATCCCATTAACTGGGATATGTAGTTCTTCACCATCTAACTTGGAGAGTTGGAATGCATTGTGTTGCTTGCACTGAGTAATGACATACAGAACACTCCATGGTGCATCAAAATTTATGTGCTTTCTAGGCTTAGCTTGGTCCTTATCCCATTTTAATATGATGTCACCTTCAGAGAAGCCTTTTGATGAGGATTTATTGTCAAAGTGCTTTTTCATTTGTTGCTGATGGTTGATCATAGAAACCATGGCTTGGTCCCTTATATCTTAAAGTCCCATCAATTCACACAGCCTGACCTCCATGTTGTTGCCTTCTTCTAATTACAGCTAGTGAGCAAGATCTAAAGCTAGAAATTCAAGTGAAATAGGAAGTCTAGCTTCCCTTGTTAGGTTGTGGAGCTAAAAGCTTCAACCTTTGCAAACTGAGGAACAGATGGTTGCTGAGTTCTACAGGAACCGGCGTCGGCAGCAGGACCGACGTCGGCAGAGACCAGTGCAGAAGGCCACCGGCGACGGCAGGAAGTCGGCCGACGTCGGCAGAACCAGACTAGCAGGGACCGGCGTCGGTTGCCTGTGTGTTCCCGAAGTGTTCGTTTCACGGACAGTTAGTTAAGTGAACGATGAGTTTGCATGTTAAGACCACCCAGAGTCTTGGGCTGCGAGGATAATTGTCTAAATTAAGAGTCTAAGTTATTGTTTGAGTTAGGGATCTATTTATAGACCCATTGGCATGTATTGTTTAAGGCATGAGATAGTTGTAAGATCTGTGAGTTGCAGGTTATTGCAAGCTCATTGGGGATCTACATGTAAGTTTGGTCTTTGAATTGCAGGTTGCAGGTTCATGAGAGATCAGCTTGAAGTGCTATAGAGTGCTTGGTGTACCGGCAGGGTTATTACTGACTGGTTGGTGAGGTGAACACCAATTCTGTGTGTGAGTTGGTTGTTGGGACCCTTTTTTGTGTAGGAGAGTGTGTGTGAGAAGAATTACTGTACACTTGAGGTGTGGCGAATCTCTGTAAGGTGAAAGAGTGTGGCGGCTCTTTGATGTATTCTTTTCTGTATAGTGTTAATACAAGATAGTGTATTGTCTCTCATATTCTGTGCTATTGGTGAATTCTAGTTACTTGTGTTTCTGGTTATTTCCGCATATTCAATTGCTTATATTTGGTAATCATACTGTGCTCTTTCTGAGGAGCAAGATCCTAACGGGTGGAATTAGAACAGGTGTGTTTGTTCTTGGATTTACCTCCACCCACCTCTCCCAACAAGTGGTATCAGAGCATGTTTGTTGTTCTAGATTCTTGACAAGTGGTATCAGAGCTTTTGGTTGGGATACTAACAGATTGGTGTAGATCTGGGTAGTGTGTTTTGATTACAGGTTACTCACAGGGCTTCTATTTGAGTGGGAGTTGAGCAATGGCAGAAAACAGTCAACTACGAATGGAAAAGTTTAATGGCAAGAACTACCAATTATGGAGGATGCAGATTGAGGACTATCTGTATCAGAAAGATTTGTACTTACCGTTGGGTGGGGTTGCTAGCAAACCCTTGGATATGAAAGATGAAGAATGGGAGGTTCTTGATCGGAAGGCTCTGGGATCTGTTAGATTGAGTCTTGATTCATCTGTGATTTCCAGCTTATCACAGTGTAAGACAAGGGTGGAGTTGATGAAATCTTTGGAAAATTTGTATGAAAAACCCTCGGCTTCTAATAAGGTATTTCTTATGAAGCGTTTATTTAATTTGCAAATGTTGGAAGGTGGATTTGTTCATAGCCATCTTAGTGATTTCCATGGTTTGGTAAACCAGTTAAGTTCAGTGAATATTTTATTTGATGATGAACTTAGAGCTCTCTTAATCTTGTGTTCATTACCTAAAAGTTGGGAAGGTTTGGTAATGGCAGTTTCTAATACTGTGTCTCCTTCAAAAGTCTTAAAAGTGGATGATGTTGTGAGTGTGATCTTGAATGAAGAGATACGCAGGAAAAGCACAGGTGAATCATCTGGAGATGCTTTGAGTGTTGAAGGAAGAGGAAGGCCAAGAGAGAAGACAGAGCGTGGGAGATCAAGGTCGAAGATAGGCAAAAGATCCAAGTCCAGGTATGGCAGAATAACCTGCTGGAAATGTGGAAAGCAAGGGCACTTAAAGAGAGATTGCAGATCGGGTGAAGATCAGCATGAAGGACATGTAAAGGAAGCAGATGTTGTGGGTTACGTTGCACAGGATGCTCTGGTATGTTCTTTGGATAAAGTAGAATCTTGGGTATTAGATTCAGGTGCCTCTTTTCATGCATCCCCACATAGGGAATTTTTTCATGAGTATGTCCAGGGAGACTTTGGAGAAATTTGTGTAGGGGATGGTAAGCCTTGTCAGATTGTTGGCAAAGGCAAAGTGAAGCTGAAATTGCAGACAGGTGACACATGGGTGTTAAAGGAGCTCATGCATGTCCCAGTTCTGAAGCGGAATCTGATTTCTGTTAGAAGTTTGGGTGAAGAGGGTTACACAGTAACTCTCACAGCGGACTCTTGGAAGGTTACCAAGGGTACACTTGTTGTAGCTAGAGGTAAGAAAGTAGGTACGCTTTATCTATCTACTTGTTTTACTGATTCTCTTTCTGGGTTATCTACTTCAGCTGTAGATTTAGAGATGTGGCTTGATAGGCTTGGTCACATAGATAAGAAGGAGATGCTGGTTCTTGAGTCAAAGAATATGCTTTCGGATTTGGAAGGCGTGGATCATGGTTTTTGTATGCAGAAGAAGGTAAGGTTTCTTGAGGAATCCTATGTTAGTGACAAGAATGGGAAAGCCTTGGTTTTCAAGGAGAAAGTGACGGACAGAGTTCAGCATAAGGTGTAGAGGAATTCTGAGCAGAGCAAGGGTGATTTGGACAAGGTTTTGATCCAAAGAGAGCTCGCAGGAAAAAGTCAGGTCTCACAAGAAAAACACAGAGACCGACGTCGGCAGGGAAACCGGCGTCGGTGTCCAGACAGGGACCGACGTCGGCTATGTGCAGCCCGACGTCGGTGACTCGGGGCAGACAGAGACCGGCGTCGGCCATGGGAAACCAACGTCGGCAAGGGAGGCAGTCGCAGGGAACCGACATCGGTCGACTGTAGACTGAGATGTGACCGGCATCGGTTACTGAGACAAATTTTGGGTGGACAGCGAGTTGTCATGGAGTCTCAAGCGCCCATATGGAGGACTGAAGGTGTAAGTAAGTTCTTAAATTCGTCATTTCCCTTCTTTACACTACTTGTTGCTCACTTATGACATAGGACCAGGAAGTTATTGAAGAAGCAGAACAGGTAGATCCAGGAAACAGTGGGAGCTTGGCATGGATGAGGATGTGATTCCTTGGAGGAGAACCAAACAGGTGTTTTGGGTAGTGTTGCCAGCTGGAAGTAAGCACTGAGAGACGAATGGATGTTGAGGATGAAGAAGAGCGGAAATGGATATGTGAGATGGAAGATCAGGGTATATGATCTTGTTTTACCTGCAGGGCAATGGAGGTTTGATCATTGTGTTTCTCTTTACCGGGCTGGATAATATTAGCTACATTATCCTATTTTCTGTATGATGTGCTTGTTGCAGGGTTACATATACAGGTATTGTTGAACTAAAGGTAAAGCTAGTTCAGGGGTTTGTCATGGAGAATCTGGGAGCAGCAAGATTCTTTGGCATGAGTGTGTTCTAGAGACATGGAGGTCTTGTTGACTTTGTTTCAGGATGATTGTGTGAAGCCGGTTAGCACACCGATGGTTAGACAGTTCATAGAACAGGTGTCTTGATTCACATAATGAGGTTGAGTGCATGGTATGTACTAAACCTGAGTTTTCCCAAGCAGTGGGAGTTGTCACAAGTTTGGAGTCAATCCGAGAGAGTAATACTGAAGGGCAGTTCAGTGGGACCAGCAGCAGGTGCACATGCTATGCAGGGTCAAGTTCTTTTTCTACATGGTTGTAGATGCGGATGTGGCAGGTAATTTGGATGACATATTTTGCACCACAGATTTTGTGGTGGTTGGTCTTCAAGAGTGATCTTGAGGAGGGATACAAAGCCAAGGGAACAAACTAGATGGTGTACAGGTACAGGTACAAGTTGCAGCTGTTTATCTCCAAGTGGGAGATTGTTAGGTTGTGGAGCTAAAAGCTTCAACCTTTGCAAACTGAGGAACAGATGGTTGTTGAGTTCTACAGGAACCGGCGTCGGCAGCAGGACCGATGTCGGCAGAGACCAGTGCAAAAGGCCACTGGCGACGGCAGGAAGTCAGCCGACGTCGGCAGAACTAGACTAGCAGGGACCGGCGTCGATCGCCTATGTGTTCCCGAAGTGTTCGTTTCACGGATAGTTAGTTAAGTGAACGATGAGTTTGCATGTTAAGACCACCTAGAGTCTTGGGCTGCGAGGATAATTATCTAAATTAAGAGTCTAAGTTATTGTTTGAGTTAGGGATCTATTTATAGACCCATTGGCATGTATTGTTTAAGGCATGAGATAGTTGTAAGATCTGTGAGTTTTAGGTTGTTGCAAGCTCATTGGGGATCTACATGTAAGTTTGGTCTTTGAATTACAGGTTGCAGGTTCATGAGAGATCAGCTTGAAGTGCTATAGAGTGCTTGGTGTACCGGCAGGGTTATTACTGACTGGTTGGTGAGGTGAACACCAATTTTGTGTGTGAGTTGGTTGTTGGGACCGTTTTTTGTGTAGGAGAGTGTGTGTGAGAAGAATTACTGTACACTTGAGGTGTGGCGAATCTCTGTAAGGTGAAAGAGTGTGGCGGCTCTTTGATGTATTCTTTTCTGTATAGTGTTAATACAAGATAGTGTATTGTCTCTCATATTCTGTGCTATTGGTGAATTCTAGTTACTTGTGTTTCTGGTTATTTCCGCATATTCAATTGCTTATATTTGGTAATCATACTATGCTCTTTCTGAGGAGCAAGATCCTAACGGGTGGAATTAGAACAGGTGTGTTTGTTCTTGGATTTACCTCCACCCACCTCTCCCAACAAGTGGTATCGGAGCATGTTTGTTGTTCTAGATTCCTGACATCCCTTCCATACATAACCATGTATGGTGAATTTATAATTGCCCTCTTTAGAGTAACCTTGTTTTCCCACAGGGCTATTTTCAACTTGGCATGCCAAGTTCTCTGATTCTCCTCCATTATCCTTCTGATAATTTTGATCAAATTCTTGTTGGTGGAATCAGCTGGCCCATTCCCTTGTGGGTAGTAGTTCGAATAAGTGCTAAGATAGATGTCGTATCCCAATGCCCACTCACTCATTATAGTTACCAAGAAATCCAATGCATTATCTGAGATGATGGTAGTTGGGACTCCAAACCTTATCACTAGGCCTTCATAAAAATTTAGGAATACACTTTCATTATCCTCCTTCAAATCAATAACTTCTACCCATCTCGTGAAGTAGTTTGTAGCAGTCAAGACCCATTTATGGCTAGCAATGGAGGGAGGGTTGATCATCCCTATGAAGTCTAGGCCCCATTGCATGAATGACTGTTTCACTTGAAGAGGCTGTAGAGGCATTGTAGCCAACCATTATTTCCCATCAAAGAGTGCACACTTCTGACACTTTCATACCAAGGCATGGGTGTCTCTGAATAAAGTGGGCCAAAAGTAACCAGATCTCATAATCCTTATAGTTGTAGGCTTAGGAGCAAAGTGACCACTAGTTGGCCCATCATGGAACTCAAATAGCACCCTATCGACTTGACCTAGGTCTATGCACCTTAAGAGTACACCTGAGAAATCCCTTCTAAACAACACCCCATCAATCAAGATATAAGAGAGAGATTGGAGTCTGAAATATCTCCTCTTGGTCCTATCAAGGCCATGTGAGCACTCATCGATGAGAAGGAAATGTTTCATGTCTAATGCCCAATCCTTCATGACCACTGGTTCTTCTGCTGTAGCTTCATCATGGATTAGAAAAATGCCTTTTTTGCATTTTAAGGTCTGCAACAAGGTGTTCACATAGGCCTTTTCCCCTTACCAGCTTGGTGGTTTTGATGTCCACGTCATATTCCATTACTTTGGTGATCCATCCCACTCTTTTTTCATTTAGATCATGGTTGGTCAAGAAATATTTGACTCTAGGATGTGGCACCATGAGATGAACCCTACTATTGGACAACATATGTCTGAATTTCTTCAGACATCATATGACCATAAGGACTTGCTTATAAAGATATGTATACTTGATCTCAAAGCCTTCTAGATCTTGGCTAAAAAATGCAAGCAGTTGTTCAAGGTTCTCATTATTTGCTTGGATAAGCATGGCAGAGATTACCTCTTCATTTTCAAAGGTGTAGAGGTTGAAATCCTTGGTGAAGTCAGGATTGATCAAGGTGGGAGCCTGAGTGATAGCTTGCTTGATCCCTTCAAAACTATCCTTTCTTTATGATGTCCACGTGAATTTCTCATCTTTCTTTAGCATGAAGTTCAGTGGCTTGACTATCTCGATAAAATTTGGGATAAATCCCCTGATGAAATTTATTTTTCCAAAGAATCTTTGTAGACCTTTCTTATGCTTAGGCAAGGATAGTGCTAGGATGGAGCAAACTCTTTCTAGATCAATGGTCAAGCCCTCTTTTGAAAAAACATGGCTAAGGAGTTTACCTTCATGGACAATGAACACACATTTCTTTGGGTTGAGAGAGATACCAAACTCTCTATACCTCTCAAAGATTTTCCTAAGGTGTTTCATATGTTGGCCTACTTCCTTAGAAAATACTATCACATCATCAAGATAGACCAGCACAACATTATTTATCAGGCCTTGAAAAGCCATGTCCATGGCTCATTAAAAAGTGGCTCCAACATTGGATAGTCCAAATGGCATTTTTTGGTAAGAAAGCATCCCCCACTTAGGAGTGAAGACTATCTTGTATTGATCATAGTCTTTCACTAAAATCTGATTGTACCCTGAATACCCATCTAGGAGGGAGAAACGTTCACTACCTGTCACCATTTGGAGGATATGCTCCATACTTGGGAGAGGATAGTGGTCTTTCAATGAGACTCTATTAAGGTCTATAAAATCTACACATAATCTAATCTCCCCATTCTTTTTTTGATAGGAACTAGATTGGCTAGCCAAGAAGAGTGTTTGATCAGAAATATGATCCTGGAATCAATCAATTTGGTGAGTTCCTTCTGCATGACAGGCTCAATATTTAGGTTGACAGGCCTTCATTTTTGTTTGATGGGCTTGACACCTTCTTCTAGCTCAATGGTATGTTGGGCCAAACTTGGGTCAAAACCCTTCAAGTCGTTATACTCCCAAGTGAAGACATCAACAAATTCTTGGCACAACAAGATGAAAGCCTGCTTGTCATGATCTGTACATACCTTCCCAAGTGTAAGCAGCCTATTCTTGAATATCTCAACCTTTTCATAATTCTATTTCTTTTTTGTGATTCTTTCTTTGTCATTTTTAAATTGGTCATCCTCGTTGAAGATACTTTTGATAGTGATCAAGCCTTTGGGAAGTTTGTTATTCTTCAGCTGAACAATCTGGCTGCTATACTACTGTTGTAGCTTAGCTTGATTTCTAGAGGCAATATCAACCTCCTCTTGTAAGAAGAGTGCTATCTACTGATCATTTTCAAACATTTTCCATTTGGTGATGTTATCAGGCATGGACCACTTTTAAATGGTGTGAACTGCTATCTGGGCTTATCTCTTTGGAGATGTCAAACTGAGCAACAACTGCTGCTAGTCTGTCAGCTTGCTTATTTTGCTCTCTTAGAATAGAAGTAACATTGAAAGTGAGGAAACTCTCCACTAAGTCCCATAACCTGTGCTTGTAAGACTTAATCAAAGAATTCTTTGTTAGATTTTGGCTTCTCACCTAATTTACGATCAACTCATTGTCCCTAAAAACCTATAGCTCTTTAATTCCTCTTTTCCTTGCCCACTTCAAACCATGGATGAGAGATTCATAATCTGCAACATTTCAAGTGCAAGAAAATTGGAACCTAAAATTTCAGAAGTATTTCTCCTGTGAGGGGGAAATTAACACTACTCCACCACAAGTTCCCAATTTGCTTCTTGAGCCATCAAAGAAAAGCTACCATAAACTTGAGCTCTCTTGGTTTGCTTTCATCAAATTGGGTAGAATATTACCTTCTTCATGCATGCATTAGATTCTAAGACATGCCTCTTCTATGAATTTGTGTGGGTCATGTTCAAAGTTATCGCTTCTCCATTCATCTAAGAGTAGGTTAGCAACTCCTTCAAGAGAAGAGGGTAGAGATTGATCCACTTAGAATTCTTCTTCATCAATAATGGCATAGCTGATATTCACCACTTTGAATGAGTATGGCTCTAAATGATCTCTATGGATTGGCTCTGACTTAATATTGACCTTAGTCCCATATTTGGTTCTAAAAACCATGTAAGACTAGTTTGCTGCTAGGTACCCACTTATTTTAGATGTAAAATCCTTGAACAAGCAAATGGAAAAGTAGGGAGGAACATCCACCACCACCATGTCATAGGGATTTGAGAAAGTTGGACAGGTTTGGAGCATCAATTTTAAGCCTCTCACCACTCCTATTGTCTTATCTTGTGATCCATCTAACTACAAAACTCTCTTGGTCATTTGTTTGTATTTGAGTCCTAGCTTATCCGCTATACATTTTGGCATTATTGAGGTGGATGCCCCACTATTAATAATGCAATTATGCACAAAGAAATCTTCTATGATAAGGATAGATAGAAAGGGGGGACTTTTTCATCTTTCTTTGCTTGGCCTGCCATGGAAGGGTGCCCATTCATGATCAAAACATTATCATCCCTTGTTGGGACAATTGGTTCATATAGCTCGTGTAACTCCTTCTAGAGTATGTCCTTTTGTCCTAGCATTGCCAATGAATCCCATAAAGAGATATTCATGTCCAACTTCTTCATCTGGTCTACCATGTTGATTCGAGGTTTGTTACCCTTTAAGTTTTCTTTGGGGGCACTTGTAGCCTGAGGTGCAGGATGAGGAACTAAGGGCACAACCAACGGCCTATAATTTTGAAATTTTTGGTTCTCATGTGATGACAAAGGTGTTGTGGATGTTTGGGTAGCTACCTGAGCTTCTTCCATAACTCTTCTTTTGGACCTTCTGTTGGCTACAACATAATCACCTTGGTTGTTCATACTGCCTACATAGTTGGCTACACAAAATTTACCTTCTATGTGATTCATGAGAGTGGAATCAGATTGAGCCTACCTACTATCCATGCTATGTTGCACTGATGCCTCAAAGCTTGGGAATTAGGCAGCTTGATTATCTTGTGCATTCATATATTGACTTGGCATCTCATTTGTGTAAGTAGCTTATTCTTGACCATATCCCAAGGGTGAGAAATTTGGTTGTTCTTATACCAGATTATTTTGAGCAGGCACAAGGGCCTTAGATGATGAAGGAGCACCTAGATTATACCCTTGATAAGGCCTGACTTATGTAAACTGACCCTGTCTTTGATTATAATTCTGAAAAGGGGGTTTACTTGCTTGTCTGAACTACTGGTATCCCTAATTTGGCCAATAGTTTTGAGCTTATTACCTTTTGAGAGCCACTAATTCATTGGTCATGCTTTACAATAAGATCTTAAATTCATGAAGGTCATTTGGTGAAGTAGCAATCAGCTTTTCTGTGCTAGGTAGAAGAGCTAAGGTGGGTGTAACATTCTGGACTGGAGGTGGCAAATCAGGGTAGAGTGGCATATGAGGTATAGGGGCTATCTTTCCTACTTACAACAGGAAATTTTCAGTGGCTATGGCTATTTCATAGGTAGCTAACAACACTTGTCCTCCCATGGATTGTATCATGACAACAATGTCATTGTTCAAAGCTTTTAAATAATAGAGGAAGGTGTAGCTTGGGATCAGCCTTACCAAAATGGGGATTCTATCCCAGGTCTTTTGGAACCTGGTATTGAAATCTTGCATGAACTCATAGGGATCTATTTTCATGGTAGTTAGTTGCTCAGCAAGAGAGAGGTGATCACTCTTATCCCTAAATCTATTCGTTAAGAGAGTCCCTAATTTGTTCCATGTATCGACTGAATTCATAGGCAAAGTCTCATACTAGTCTAAAGCCTTACCCTTAAAAAACAATGCCAACAACTTGATAGCAATGTTCTCTTCAGTGATGTTGTGAATATTACAGAGGTTGGCAATATTTTTGATGTGCTTAATGGCAGTAATAGGCCCCTCCCCATTAAAAGGAGGAACACTCTTAAGAGTTGTCCCTAGGATTAGGTCATAATGCATAAGGTTTAATGGGATTTGACCATGAAAGGCTATGAAAGGTAAATCCATGGTGATAACAAGGTTCTGCTGGGGTCTTCTTGCATAAGTATATATTATAGCAGGTCTAGGAAAATGACTTGTTGTAGAGAGATGGGTCCTTGCAAACTCAGTCGCCTTGCTGAGTTTAATGGTAGTTCAATGAATTCAAAAGGGACACCCTTGGCAGAAGATCTTATGGTGACCTTAGGCATGGAATGTCAGACTGATCTTTAACCAGAGACTAATTTTATTGAAAATGGAGTCGCCAGATGCTAGATTAGTGGTCCATTCTTGCTGTAATAGGATCAACACCAATATTAGAACTCTTTTGAGTAATTGAAATTGGTCCCACCGAGCATGCCAAAAACTATTGACACTGTGGATTGCACCCATTGAAAGAAGGCTGGGTTTATCTCTTCCACGTGGCATAATGGAGACTCCCCTCTTGCTATGGGTCTGGCAAAACTAAGGGGAAAATCTCTAGATAAGGGTTAGCTCCCTTTGATGCATCTCTAAAGTCTTTTACTATTGCTAACAATGGGGGCGTGAAAAAGGAGAAGGATATAACCAAAATGGAAACTAATCTAAGTGGTGATGCACCAAACAATTTTGATCTACTCAGTTATTCACACTTCAGACTAGAAGAGGGTGGATATACACTTTATTTGATGAAAATACCAAACTGTAGGGAGCTTTAACAATGGGATTAATGAAGACACACATAAAATGAACTTACCATAGGTGTTATAGAAAACACACTATCTGATAACCCTTTTTTATCTCTGCCATTCAGGTGCAACACTTCTTGTTAACCTGCAAAAATGGTGCTCTATCTACATTAGGTGTGTTGGTGTCAATTTGTGAAAGCATCAAGCTAAAATGACTGAACACAAAATTGATACACAGACACACTCAAAAGCATAACCAATCAAATAGAGGTAAAACACATTATTATTGATCAAAGGTGAATTTTGGTAGGGCTTCACCTTATAAAATGAGAGATATATTCTTCTCAACTTGAGAGGTTACAATATATAGCATGAGAAAGAAGACTATGGTGCCTTCCAGAATAAGTGGCCCATGCTACATTGAATACATTAGAAAGAGGAAGTCTGGTGAAGGAACCATGCTGGGGTAGTCACAAGCCTTGACTTTGGCATTTAAATCATATTAAATGTCTTTTCAAAAGTATGGGTTGCTTGATCATTTAAATGGTAAGGCCGCTCCTCTTTATGAAACTTATGTGACTGTTCGCTCATCCATGCTCAAATGAAAAAAAATAAGCTACACCATTGAATGCTTACACTCTTTGATGACCACTTGGTGGAGACTATTTTATCTTTAACAATAACTTCTCCTACTGACACCTTCTTTTACCACCTAGGCTAATCTAATTTGTGTTTGTGCTTGGCTAGGTGCATCTTTTGAAACATTCCAAATGTTATTGTATGTATGTGTGGCCATGTTCTGGATTCTCTATTTTGTTCCCCTTTTCCTTTCTATTTTTGTCTCCTTTTAACGGCCAATGCATCCCATCTAATTTGATGTTTGTGGGCCTATCACTATTCATAAACCAATGGCTATTTTGCTGCCTTGATTTTGACATTCGCATGCCCATCACTAGACGTTTGAACTCCAACACCTATTTCACTACACTAAAGTTGACATTCTCGAGCCTGTCACCCCTTAGGAAATTTATTTAAACTTTTGTATTTGAACCCTCCCGAAGGGAAGGTGTCCCTTAGGAACTTGGAAAAGGTCCCCTTTTGAGTTGTCGATAGTCCCCCATAAGGGCATTTGCCTTTCGGGCTCCTTAGGGCTCACTTGTCTTCTCAATTCCTTCGGACAAAATGTCTGAAGGAATTCCTTCAAAAATTTTGCCTAAAGGAAATGTGCCTTCAAGTTTTGGTCTTCATGTATTGGTCCTTTTCTTTGTGAATTTATTTGGACAAAATGTCTGAAGGAATTCACCTTTGGTTTTACATGGATTTTCTTCGAACAAAAATTCTGAAGAAATCCTTTGCTGATTTCCTTTGGATTTACCTCAGACAAAAGTCTGAAGGAAATCATTTGTCTTTTGCATGGGTCTTTTTCGAGGGAAAACTCACCTTTTGGTCTTTTGCCTTGTCATTTTTCTGAAGGAAAATTCTGCCCTCCGTAAGGGCACTTTGGGTCCATAATTGCCCTTTGTAGCCTACTGAAATGGTCCAGTTTTCAACCTAACTACCCTCCACAAGGGCACTTTGTCTTTAGAGCTTTGTAAAAGACTTTCATTCTTGCTAGCCCATTCCCTTGCCAAAAGGCTTGTCCAAGGCAATTGTTCAAAGTGAAATAAGCTTCATATTGAATCAAAAACCTACAGGGCTTAGATCTATCAACTCTTTATAAGAACATGACTTATTTCAAAGGGAAATTGAGAATTTGTAGTAAGGTGGATACATCCAAGATCGATGGCTCAGAACAACAGGGAAAGGAGACTGACTTTTTGGCCTGTAGGACCAAAAATGGTCAACAAGTAAATCTGGTAAACATTTGTTTGGTTTTTCATTGTTGTTAAGTTATTTTTTAAAATCTTGAGAATATTTACATATATTGTGAGGAATATTTTTTTAGGGTGTAAAATAAATTTTGGGGGTGTTTTTTGAAATCTCAAAAACCTCTCCATCACCTAAATAAATTGAAAAAAAATTTAGGGGTCTTTTTTACTAAAATCTCAAGATTTATTAGTGTTATCTTGGACTATTTAGAGTATTATTATTATTGGTGGTGGCATTTAGAATTTTTATTATGTAAATAGGTATCGTATAGCCTTTCTTGGCCTAACTTTGGTTACACAACACTCATGACCTATTGGTAATACTTTTACCTTATTGCTCACTTGGATAGAGGTCTCAAGACCTAACCATCTCTAGTATTCAACCCATATTATCTTATTCAATGTATTTTTGAGATTTTATGTTGTCTTAAATCTATCCTAGGACTAGGGTTACATGGGAGATTTATCATCTTGTCCAAATCACTAATCTCCTTCATATTAGGAATGTTCACAACCTCTTTGCCTTTCAGTCATTTATATACCTCCTCCATTGGTGTTGACCCCTATTTTTTGTTTCATGACTTCTTTTAGAGCCATGTTGAAACTTTGATCTACATGTACCTATTCTCAGTCTAATTTCCTTCTGATTGGTCATCATTTACATGCACCTAATCTAACACATCCTTCTTATCCAGTCAGCCTTCTCTCCAAAAGTTGTTCAAGTCAAAGACCACATTTAAAAAAAAAAAGTGGTTCTAAAACCACTGTTACATCTAATTCATGGTATTATATTTTTACATCTTGGAATTTTTTTATTGTTTCAAAGTCACTTTATAAATTCATATCTTCTAATATCAATTCATTAATTATTAAATAATTAATTTGAAAAGTTTATGCTTTAAAGGGGATCAAAATTTCTATGTAAGCTAGGATTATTGGGCAAGGGAGGCCCATTGTTTTGTATTCAAAATAATATTATGGAGAGCTTATTAGCTATTATAGGAGTTAGTTTTTATTATTTTTTGCTTAAAAATAATATATTGTGAGGTTTTTTTCAAAAGATGGGAAATTATGATTGTTTTGTAAATCCATTCATATTTTCATTTGTCAAAGACTAGAGGGTGAGGCTCAGTTTGGTAGGTGGCCAAACCCACTCACATTTAAAACATCGTTTCTCTCTCATTTGCTCACTATGGTTCTTAGTCATCTTTGATGCATTATTTGGAGATCTTGATGTTCTTGCCTTGTTTTTTGCAAACTATCTTTTCCAACTTGCATAAATTACTTGATATGTACTTTTGGCTAAGCTCAATGTATTTTGAGCATGCATTAGCAACATTTTGAGGGTCTTTTCTACTAATAGTTTAAGGGGGTGTGCTTTTGTTGTGTCACTCTTTCCTTTTTCATTTGCACTACTACTACAACTCAACTCAACACTAAAATAAATTCATGCTCAATCAACCCACTAACTCCCTTTAACTATCACGAATGGAAAATCAAGATGAAAATCATTATAAGGAGTAAGGTTTTGTATAGGATAACCATGGGTGATGAAACTGAACCTATCATAGATGTAGAGAAGGTTAAGTGATATAAACTTAGTGATGAAGTTTATGGACTATTATGTCTTTCTATAGCACCTAATATCTTATTTCACTTAGAGCCTACCAAATCCCCCATACATGTATGGATCATTATGTGAAAGCTATTTAGTAAAAAAGATGTGATGAGAGGTCACAAACTTGAGAATGAAGTCATTAGCCTAAGTCCTAACAACTTTGACACCCTTAAAATTTTCTTCACTAAATTCAAGTCCTTGAGATTATAATTGAAATAATATGGAATAGAAAAGAAAAATGACCAACTTATTCTTTCTATCCTTTTAAAATTAGGTTGTGACTATTAAGTCTTTGTCTCTACTTTCCATGCCACTAAAAGTGATTTGGGTGCTGCATGGAAAATGCCCTCTTTAGATTCTTTCATTGCAAACTTAACCAGAGAGTAAGATAAATTGATCTAGATGGGCACATTGAAGTCCACAAAACTTCAAGCCCTAATTGCTAGGAATGGGAAAGCAAAGACTTCAAACAAACAAAAGAATAAGAATAATAAGTATCAAGAGAAGAAGAAAGAATCAACCTTTGCCACAACCAACACTAAAGCCTCCTCTTCCAATAACAAACCTAATAAAGAGAATGTTAAGTGTGCCCATTGTAATAAAAATGGGCATGATGAAGACAAGTGCATGAAGAAGCAAATAGATCACCTAACTTATCTCCTAGAGAAGAACAACATAGGTGTTCCTGAGTCTATCAAGCATAATTCTTCTACCCAATATTATACTAAGGTAAAGGATAAGGGGAAAGAGAAAATGGCAAGGCTATTATAATAGTTATAGATTCAATATATTCATGGGTTATTGAATTGGGTGCTTCTCAGCACATGGGCTCATCACTGGTTGAGTTTTCTTCCTTAGAGCCTTTTATCGGTTTAGGAGATGACACTTCTATACTAGTTGCAAGGAGAGGGTCTATTGAAATGGAAGAACATTCAATAATTTTTTAAGTGTCCCTTCCATTTCAACCAATCTCTTATTAGTTTATCAAATCACTCATATCAAGAAAGGCATGAGGGTTGAGTTATTACAAGATTTACTTATCATCAGGGAGTTATATAGTGATTCTATAGTGGCAGTGGGTAGAGAAGATCACTAAGCTAGGTTATACACCTCACATTTTGCACTTGATTCTTCTCTGACTACCTTACTAACTTATTCTTATTAAGTTATCCAATTATGACATGAGTGGTTTGGCCACCTTAACTACTGTTACTTTAAACAACTTATTAAAAATGACATGGTCATATGCTTGCATCAAGTCTAGTTCTCTAAGGGACTTTATGAGGGTTGATCTCTTGGAAAGCTTCCCAAAGGAAAATTTGACAAAGTCAAAGCTTGGAGTGCTTTGTAATCATTAGAATTAGTACACAATGATGTATCTGGGCATTTTACCAATCTAAATTTTACAAGGGCTAAGTACATTCTCACTTTCATTGATGATTTCTTGAGATATACATGGGTCTATTTCTTAAGCAAAAGTTTGAAGTGTTTGAATATTTTCAAGACTTCAAGGCACTTGTTGAGAAACAATCTAAGAAATCCATCAAGGTGCTTTGAACTAACAATAGATATGAATATGTCATTGACATTTTTGAGTAGTTTTTCACCACATAAGGGATTGATTTATAGTGGATGGTTACTTACAGTCCTTCACAGAATGGAGTTTTAGAATGAAAGAACGGATCCTTGAAAGAGATGGTTAATTATATGATTCACTCTAAGTCTTTGGCACCTTAATATTGGGATTAAACCATTAATTATGCTTTTTATATTTAGAATAAGGTTCCTCACAAAGATTTGAAAGGTAAAACACCCTTTGAAGCTTAGCATGGAAGGAAACCTAAAGTTGAGCACTTTAGGGTTTTCAAATCTCCAGCTATATCATATATAATAAAGAAGATACACAAATATATGGAATCGTAGTCCAAGCCTTACATATTTTTAGGTTATCTAGATGGTGTCAAGTGGTACCACTTTCTACATTCAACCACACATGAGTTATTCATAGAGAGAAGCATTTAGTTTCAGGAGAGCTCCAAGGACTTAACTCTTGACACTTCTTCTTCTAGTGATGGGGAGTCTTCTACATCCACCTCTAGTCATGTTTTAGAGGATGAGGATTCAACACTTGACTCACCCACATCTTGGCCCCTTTGGTCCAAATAGACACTTTAGAGTTTGGGTACTTGGGTAAGGGATCCAAAAAGTGTTAGACATACTCGAGTAGATTATCAAAGTGGTCCACGTGATTTATTTACTTTAGTTATATATCTGCATACATTATAAGAGGCTTTAGGCATACCTGAGTGGGATAATGCTATGCAAGATGGATATTCTTCTTTAATAAAAAATTACACTTAAGATTTGACTTCACTTCCTAAGGGAAGGAAGATGGTTTGATATAGGTGGATATATTAGACCAAATTTGTAGTAGATTGGTTAGTCAATAAGTACAAGGTATGATTGGTTTCCAAGGCTTTTTCATAGGTTACTAGTATTGACTATTAAAATACCTTTGCACCTATTAGAAATATGACTTCGATCTAACTCACACTAGCTATAGTCATAACACATGGTTGGGATGTGCATGAGATGGATGTGAAGAGTGCCTTTATTCATGGAAACCTTGAGAAGGATATATACATAGAACAACCACTTAGGCTTGTTCAGGATTCATCCTTAGTTTACAGACTTAGGAAATCCATATATGACCTCAAATAGGCCCCTTGGGCTTGGTAATCTAAGATGGAATCCTTATTTTTTACTTTAGGTTTCACTAGATGTCATTCAGACCCCAATGTATAGTTATTATGACAAGACAATTCTTTACTAATACTAGTCCTTCATATTGATGATATTTTAGTCACCATGAGTTCTTCATCATCTATTTTAATAGTGAAGACAACTATATAAGACAAATTTTAAATGATAGATTTGGGTCTTTTAGATTACTTCCTCAACATCAAGATTTCACAATTTGATTCATGGATTTTACTTGTATAACCCAAGTATGATCTCAATCTTTTGACTTAGTTTCACATGGCTAATTGTAAGCCATCTTCGACTCCCTTTTTATTAGGAGTCAAACCTGAGTTTGACTATTCTACACCTTTGGTTGATGCCACTTGGTATTGATAGCTTATTGGTAACCTCATTTATCTAACTCATGTCAGGCCTGATATTTCATATGTAATAGGCATTGTTTTATGATTCATGTTGGATCCCCATGAGCTACACTAGAAAATAACCAAGTAGATATTCCATTACATTTATTGATCTTATAGATTTTATATTTTGTATAGATTTGGCACAAAGGTTGACTTGGTTGGTTTTATAGATTTAGATTGGGCTAGCAATACTCATAATTTCAATTCCACTCCAGGTTATAGTTTTTCTTTAGGTTATGGTCCTATCAGCTGGTCTAGCAAGAAGAAAAATGATATTGATATATCATCCAATGAGGTAGAGTACAGGGTATCTATTAATGTAACTATTGAGCCTATTTGGATTTAGGGGATTCTATCTAAGTTTGGCATTCCTTTCATATAACCCACCACCATCTATTATAATAACCAAAGTACTATACATATATGTAGGACTTTAATTCAATACTAACAGACCAAACAGATTGAGATTTACATATATTTTATCTAGGAGCTTATTCATGATCAGGTCATCAACTTGAGATTTTTTTAGTCTTTAGAGTAAGTTACAGATGTTTTTACCAAACCTTTCATCGAGATCAAGTTCATTCACCTATGATATCTTCTTGGGATGTGGTCTACATCAGCATCAACATCATCTTCTAGGGAGGCATTCTAGCCTCTTCACTTCTTTTATGTATCTCTTTTGGGGGGTGGACTTTTTTCTTAAGGGTTTTTTCCATTTCTTTATTTTATGAGAGATTGATTTGTATATGGGTATCTGATCAGACCTAGTTGTTGGGACCTATTTTTTATTTTACACAACCTACCTAAGTTATGATTATGGGGATTGTTAGTGTAGGTATTTTTTTATCATATTTATTTACTTAGGAATATTATATTTTCTCACATGGAGTTTACCAACATTTGGGGATATGCTTACTTAGGTAGAGTTAGTGTGTCATAGGTGTTATAGGTTTGACCAGAAGACTAGGATGTAACTCCTTTGACCACATTTTATGGAGGATTTAGACTTATATTCTAGGGGATTTTTGACCACCATATGTGGAGGTGTTACTCATCACTCCTAAATGTATGCTTCACTTGAGGAGCTTTCTCATTTAATGAATATTGGGTTTTCTCTATTTTGGTTGTCTCATGTAATAATTATCTTTTGATTTCATTCATACTTTAGCTCATTATTGGTGTGCACTCACATTTATCACATGTGACCATTGGACCTTTGAATTCACTTTAACTAGACCTAGATCAAACTCTGATATGGTATCAGAGTAAATATAGTAAACATTTATCTAGATTTTCATTATTGTTAAGCTATTTTTTGAAATCTTGAGATTATTTTCATATATTGTGAGGCAATTTTTTTTAAGGTTTAAAATAAATTTTAGGGGTGTTTTTTAAAATTTAAAAAACCTCAAGATTTGTTAAAACCCCTCAGTCTCCTAAAGTGATCGAAAAAAATATAGGGTTCTTTTTTACTAGAATCTCAAGATTTTTTGGTGTTATCGTGGATTGTTCAAAGTATTACTATTCTTTATGGTGGAATTTGGAATTTTGGTTATGTAAATATGACTCTCATGGCCTTTCTCATCTTTCCTTTGGTTACACAGTACTCATAACCTATTGGTAAGCCTTTTACCTTGATTCTCACTTAGTTGGAGGTCTCAAGACCTGACCAGCTCTAGTATTCGACCTATCTGATCTCAGCCAATAGATTTTGGAGCTTTAATGTTGTCCTATATTTACCTTAGGATAAGGGTTATGTGGGAAATTTCTCACCTTTTCTAGATCACCAATATCCTTCATCATAGGCATGCTCACAACCTCTTTGATCTTGATTGCAGGTCAATCACTCTTAAAGCATTCAAGTAGGAATTACACAAAGATAAGGTATGTTATGCATACCTATGTATGAATTTATTTATTTTACACTAATAATTTCATTAATAGATTAAATAGGAGACAAATATAGACACTAAATCTAAATTATATAGCACCTCAATTTTGTGCACTTGGAAAATATCTATCATGGTTGTACCTTTTAGTTATAAGACCTTCTTGTTACCAAAAGGCTCTCATTCACTATCTCTTGTGCCTAAATTGATTATCTCTTAGTCCAACCATTATTATTATGATGACCATGCCTTCTACATTGTATAAAATGATATAAACCTGATCATTGTCCTTATTAGGATTATAAAATGTAGATAAATATTAATGAAATAAAGATGGAAATAAAATGCAAAAAACATAAGAGAAACACAGATTTAACATGGTTCACCCAAAATGGACTACGTCCACACATAAACAACCAATTCTTCTCTTATTCAATCTAACAAATGAAGGGATAAACCTGAAATACATTCATTGCAGTCTCTTCTTCATTCACACACAATGTCTTATCATGATTACAATACCCTCATATCAAAGGAGGGTTACATATTAGGGAAAAAATACACCAACGTAATTTATACCATTAGATCTATGACCTAATAGTGAACTATTCAGATTTACTATGAAATTATAATATTTTACAATGCATTTTTCATAAAATTTTGCTTCCCCACTAGACCCCCATGGTGACCTTAGTGGAGGGGGGAATTTCCCCCCCACACCCCCTATCAAGAACTGGGCATTATAATAAGATTAGGCTCCACCATCTAATAGTCCTTATCTACCAATTTTTGACTTGTACCTATTTTTTAGCTTCATAAACACTTGTCTCATCTAAATGCCTCTGCTAATGCTAGCCTCCCTTTTTAAACTTATGAACATAGGATTACAATAAGGGAAGATTAGTATTGTGTTAGTATATGAAATCAAAATCAAAATAACACACTAATAGCCAACACCTTAAGCCTATCTCAATGGGGGAGCTTAGTTAACAAGACTAGAATTGAAAACACAACTAAAATATGAAAGAAAGACCTTCCTTCACCTTCCTTGGATGTTCCAAAAAAATTGTTGAAGTGGCTTTCTTGGTTTATGCTCATGAAGTCTGCATCAATGAAGTGTGGCTACTTCCATCTCTCCTTGGCACCATGTTTGGCTTTGGCTTGGCTTGGCTTGGATCAATTATTTGAAATTATAGCACTAATTTCAATGGATTTTTTAATGTATTTGGGCATTATAAATTTGTCATAAAAGTGCTTAAAATTCAATAGGTGAGGCCTCTTATTTATAGATTTTTGGAATGGTTTAGAATCAACTTGAACCATCCATCTCAAGATGAAGATGTGTGACTAAGGAGTAATTCAATTATGTAATTAAAATTCATAAATAATCTCATCAATATTTGGGATAGAGGGCCATTAAATAGGCATGGAAGGTCTTAATGAGGCATGGGAGGCATTAACTTACATATTTGTGACATTTATGGCTTGTGGATGCCACCCCATTGGATGATGTCATTTAATGATGTAGTTAATGACAATCAATTTTTAAAAATAAATATTCAAAAATTTTTGTGAAAAATTAACTTAAGCTCTTGATTTGGTTTAATTAACCTTAAACATGATTAGTCAATTTTGATGAAAAACCTTGGTAATTTATGCACAAATTAATCAAACAGGTCAAAATGTCATATTATTGGCTCAAAATTTGACTGGATTGGAATTGGAAGTTGATGTTAGATGCATTGGAACCATTATTCATTTTAGGATGTTGTCAACATAAAATAACAAAGGAATATGTCTCATACAAGAAATTTGATAGAAAAGAGCAATCCAAAGTACTCAAGTACAAAATTGGCATTTTGACTCAAAATGATTTGATCAAAGCTAGTTGCTTCATAAATTGCATTACCCCATTTAATGATACTTTGGCCAAAATCAACACTTGAATATATAAATTTCAACTCATTTAATGTGTTTTAGCATTTTTAGGCTAAATTGTGCATTTTGGTGAAAATTGGTCAAAAGCCTGATTGATGGTCATTGGTGGCCAGATTTAGGTGTCTACAATTTGCTCCTATTTGGGAAGATGTTGTAAACCATAGGCAAAGCAATGTCTTCTCAAATACTGAGAGATGTCTTGTATTCCAAAATGAAGATGATGGTTGAAGAAAAATCTCCAAAGAGTGTTTGGGAAGCCTATGATGATTCCCCCTCGAGGGAGTGGTTCTCACATTTGTTGATAGATGGTCCCTCAAAAAAGAAGCAATAAGAAAGGTGAAAGTAACCCGTGGTTGAGATTAATCCAAATGAGAAAATGCTTACATGTATTGATTTAAAAAGGATATTGATTTTCCCAAAATCGGTTATAATTAGGAATAGAAGTCAAAATAATGATTTTCCCATAGGTGGTTATAATCATTAAGGAGACCTAGATTATTTTATAAAGATGATTGTGCCCTAGTTAATGCTGATTAGAAAACATAACTCAAGGATATAACCTAGAATATATATTAAATATGAGTGGGCATAAAGTGATGAAAGAGATGAATACAAGAATAAGATTGATCAATAGAAATGATTCAGTTGTATCTATCAACGAGGAGATGCTCATCCTTATTAGCAATAATACAACTAAAATGGTCAATAGGTTGATTTGATCAAGGGTGGGAGGATTTTCCAAGGTGTCAAGGAGAAATTTCTACATCTCCATCAATTGTAGACCTTATTGAAGCTAATTTTTGCTATGGTACATGATGGTATGCATCATGATAGAACACCATGAAGACTATCCAAAAATATGTGTAAGGACTGACTCTCGATCCAATAAATAGTTAAAAATAATACACCAATGATAAAAACCATGATGATAATGTTGATGTATGAATATGGATGGACTCAAGAATAATGTGTGCAAGGAATCACCCAATGCATATATATATATATATATATATATATATATATATATATATATATACACACAGTCAAGGCAACAATGTTAAAAGTAAAAAAATAGGCAAGAAAACAAACAAACAAACACATAGAAAGCACACAAACAAAAAAATAACTTTGAAATAAACAAAAAAATAACAATCCTGAAGACAAAATCAAAAGAAAGCATCCTAATAATGACCATGCCCCAGTAGGCTGAATCAAGGATAAATGACTAGGCTTAGACATGACAAATGTTTTTGGTATTTTTAAATGTTTGAATGTTTTTAGAATTTTGAGGTATCTTAACTCGATCAAGAATGACAAGATACTTGCTCATAAAATGATGAGAGTATTTGGCTTAAGTTGCTCACAAAATGGTGAGAGTGTGGCTTAGGGGGACTAAAGTGACATCAACATAAATTGAGCATGACCTATATAGTCCCAAAATGACGTCAAGTCATAGTAATTCCATCCACACAAAAAGTGAGGAAAAACCAACTAGGTCCTAACAAGTTCTAATATCTGACAAATGGCCAGTCAAATGAAAATAGTAATGGCAAGGTGAGACAAAAATGCATGATAAATAAATATTTCCCCTAGTTTTCCTATAGGTGGTTATAACTAGGATACAATGACATAGATCAATGATGCTAATTTGCCCACAAATGGTTATAATTAATAGCAAGACCAATGAAACATTGATTTACCCATAGGTGGTTATAATCAGGCTCACATAAACCAACTTTGATATATGATGGAAAATGAAAGATGTCTTGCTAGATCAATTATCACACTACTTTCATAGACTATCATTGAAACACCGATTTGATTTATTATTACAACTTGATTGGAATCCCCTCATGAAAAGTGTGAGAAGAACCAAAGGAACCAAGATCAAAATAAGATTGGGTAGGATGACTAAAAATAGGCTTTGGTCTAAATAGGATGACATCGTATTGCTCTAGGATAATGATGGGTTTTGATAGATTGGATAAAATTGTAATCAGGTTTCCCCTAAGTGATGGAAAATGAAATGGTATGGTACATGTTTTTGGCCTGGGTGATTGTTGGTTTTTTTAATTTTGTTTGGCCTAGGTATGGTAAAATGGAATATGATTCTATTATTTTTGATGAAGTGGAGATGCATGTCTTGATCAACAAATGATGCAATTAGAATAATCAATCATGTTAATTTATATCCCACGCCTCATCTAAATAGTTTCTCTATTAAGAACTGGTTGCAGATCTAAATGCTGAGAATATTATTGTGATTTTCATTGGTCATTGATTCAGTTTATTTTAAACATCAAAACAAGGTATCTTTGTAGCCTATATAAATGAAAATGTGATCATGGATGGTAAATAGGGATAAAAGTTGGATGATAGGTTTGTTTGTGAAATGGAATGGTAGATGATAATGGAATGAATGATGGAGGGAAAACAAATGAAGATTGGGACTTTCAGTCACATGTAATTTTATTGATGCCAAATTCAACATAATTTTGGTTATAGTGGGGCCAAAGACCTATTCTCTCAATAAGACCACCATATTTTTCTATTGTTTGATCTTGAAAATAGCTACCATCTGATTAGGCTGTAGATTGGAAGCTATTTTGATTTGATCTTTGATATTGTCTTCATCAAGTAGTGAAGGACTTTTGTGCTCAGCTATTGGTGCCATGAAGAGCTTTTCACCACTGAAGTTGTCTTGATTGTCCCATAGTGGCTCCAAGAAGGCTTCACTATAAAATGTTGATTTTTTACTTTGATTTTCTTCTAGTGATTCTAAAAAATTTTCACTAAAATATGTTGAGTTTGAACTTTGCTTGTTCCCTTGTGCCTCTAAAAAGGTTTCACCAGGAGAGTGTTCTGCTATATGAATATGGTCTTAGCATTATTGATCTTCTTTAACTACTATTTCACCATGGATTTAGTTCAATAAAGTGTGATTTTGTCAGTCCCAATTGACACTTGTGAGAGATGAAATGTCAATAATATGGCTATTTTGGTTTATGGTAATGGCCTATGGAATGTTAATGGAATGGGGATAGGCTGCACAATCCTCATAGAAGATAAAAGGATAACTTGTGTTGATGATAAATTATTCATCCTAAAAAACCATAGAAGGATAAAAAATGTATTCAAACTAATATGTGAGGCATGCATAACCAATGTTGTAATAGCCATGAACATATTATTTTTTTGAATCTAATTTTAACTCAAAAGACTTTGAATATGATGTCAAGGTTGAGGTTGATTCCATTGTTGATGCTAAATCAGATGTCAGTTCAAGAATAGACCCTGACTCTAACTTTGATTCTTTATTTGATGGGTACTCTATTATAATGATGTCTTTTTGAATGTTTAGTTTTAGATAAGTAACAACCTATGATGGCATAATGGGCTCCAAAAAAACTAGTTTGTCAAAGTGGGACTCCTTTAGGATGGAAAAAATGTCAAGAGACAACTCCTCAAAGACTGGCTTATCAATAGGAGGCTCTTGAAAAAGAGGCATATGGTCAAGATAATGATTTTCCCAAAGAAGATTATAATCATTAAAAAGTGACTCAATAAATACTAGCTTGTCAGAGTGAGACTCCTTGATAACTAGTATAGGATCAATAGGCAATTCATCATAGGTTGACTTATCACTAGTGATTGGTTTGACAAAAACATCTTAGATTGTTGGTTTTCTTGGCCTTGGTTTCTAATGAGTTGGAAAATACCTATTTTGAACATAGCTTGGTCTTTAAATGATTGTATGGGTTGAGGTTTTAATTGGATTGGTACCAGATGAGGAATGACCTATGGTTGGATAATGGTAGGGTATTAGGGAGCATGATTACTCACATGAGGCAAAGGATGAAGTCCTGAAATGGTAACAATAGGGTGGTGCAGAGCTTGGTTGCTTGTATAAGCCAGAGGATGAGGTCCTAGAATGATGAAGGGGCATTGTAGAGCTTGATTACTTTCACAAGCCAAAGAATGAGGTCTTGGTATAGAAATGGTATGGCATTGTGGAGCTTGATTACTTGCACAAGCCAAAAGATGAGGTCTTAGAATGGTAATGATATGCCTTAGATATTGAAGAGCTTGGTAGCTCATATAATCCAAAGTAGGGTTAGGGGTAGTTGATGATTGGATAACAAAATGATGTCATGGAAATTGATTGCTTGCACAAGCCAAAGCATCCAAGTCTTCTTGATAAACCATATCATCCCAATCTTAAGTTGGATCATACTCTGATTCTTGAATATGTTTTGTGTACTGATCATTGTAAAAAGGGTATTGATCCATATCCCAAATAATATTATCTATAGTTGGGTCTTCAAAGTCCTCCTCACAAGCCTCTTCATACCGATCAATGTCTCCAGTTGGATCGTAAGCTAGTTCATGACTTTTTTCCCATGAATTATTATTATGAGGTAAATAGAAATCTATCTCACAAACCATATTATCATCATTGGGGTCTTGACTAAATCCATAAAAGTCATTTTTTGTGGCCATTCTATCATAATTTAGATTATACGTGACTCCACCATAGCTGTAGCTAGACATATCTACATAAATGATGAAATCTCTAAAAATAAAAAGGCTTATAATTTTAAAAAATCCAAAAAACTATGTCCAAAAGACAAATGGTTCAAACTTGGTCTAACTTGGTCGAAAGTATAGAGCTGTATCTCCAAAAATGGTTTGTGTTAAGATTTGGCATAAAATAGTCTAACGTCAAATGTCATACACATAAAAGGTTAAGCATCTAAATAAAAATTGACATGTCAAAAGTCAAGGTCAAAGTGTTCTAAATAAGGTATAAATTAGGAAAGGAAAAAGAGTCTCTAGGTCTTTTGTCTAAATACAAAGTTAAAAAATAGGCTCAAACAGGCTATGTTAGGACTTTTGGCAAAATGGCATCAAAATCTAGACTTGAAACAAAAGCATGATGTGATTTTATTTAATCTAACAAGTTTAGAAACAACTTTGACATAGACCCGACACACGGCATCAAATATAAACATGATCAATTATCATAAGGCATAGGGCAAAAGACTTTTGGTGAAAGGCTGTATTTTCCCAAATAAAGGCACAAACAATGATGAGGATAGGCATTGATCAAACAAACCATTAATAGTATTCAAATTTGGGTAATCAATTAACTGAAGTTATATAGCCCAAAAGAGCAATATCTGTGTATCAACCCCACAAATTGAGGTCTAAATAGAAATCAATCAATGTTTGAATCCAAACTAGGATTTGACCAAATAAGATAGATAAGATTGGACAACATGATAGAGCATAAAAAAGGTCCAAATAGTTGATGTGACATGGTTTAAAACAAATGGTTTTTAGTGCAATGGTAAACAAGTCTTGAAACAAATTGAGCAACCTAACAATGTAAGTATGCTCAAATGATGTGATCAATGTTATGTTTCAAAGACTCAAAGGCAAAAATGGTTTGACATGTTTTGGGCAGCATAACACTACCCCCTTCAAACAAGTAACACACACACAAACATGTTTAGTAAAAATTTTAAGGCACAAGTGTGGTGTAAAATGAATATCATAACACCTCTTTAGATAAAAGAGTGACATATAAACAAATCAGTTTTGATAAGGTTTACACATAAAAATATTATTTTTAGTCTCAAAACACCAAGTAATAAAATGACAAAATGCAATTAAATCATCCAAATTCCTATTAAAGGTGTGGTAAAATGGGGTTGACTAGAACTAATTAATTTTTAATGATTTCTAGATGGATCCCATGTCTACTAAATTTCACATTAGCAAACAAGAGAAGCAACACTTTAATTGGGTGTTTGTGACATTTGGCTTATTACAAAAATGTCTTATCCTTTTTTCAACCACTACATCCATCACTTGGTCAGTGTATTACAATGTCCAAAGTGCAAATACATCCCGTGTGCAACTCCAACACTAGAAAGTGGTTTAACTACTCAAACCTTTGATCCTAGTGGGAGTGGTTGAATTTAGTGCTAGGAGATGAAACCCTAGGTCAAAAATTCCCTATAGAACTTGTGGGAGGTAATGAAGTTCCACTCGCAAGCCAAGATTCAATAAAATAAATGACTGATAGAAAGACTTTAGGGTCATTTCAAGATCACCCAAACTATTGTAAGTTTTTAGGGAGTAATTTAGATGACATTCTTTCTATGCCTTAGACTAGGCTCAAATTGCGATGAGATGGCACTTTTGATCCCAAAAGTTCCCTAAAGGGGATGGATGGGAGAGCATACATGCACGTCTCTTTTTGCTAAAATAATCAACAAGCAAGTTTTGCAAACAATTAAAGTGATGTTCATTTATTACACCAAATTTTAAAATGTTTTCTTAGATTCGTTACTAGCCCTTTGGATTTAGTACAAAAATGGAAAATATTGTACAAAATAACCACATGAAGCAATAAAAACTTAAGTTCATTTTAAACCCAAATTGAAAATTCAAGACTTAGCTTAGATTCATGATTAAAACACCAAATTGAAAATGTTGTAAGATTTATGATGTGTTTTAAGCACTAAATTAAAAGTACCTAAGACTTAGCTAAATCTTAGGTTCATTTTAGGCACCAATTCAAATGTGTGAGAAACATGACATGTTTATTCTAAGCCAAGTTTGAAGTGTGCATGATTTTTGATCAAGTTCTTTTTAAACCCAATTTAAAAGGTGTGTGGTTAGTCAAAAACATTTAAATCTACTTCCAAACTACCCCCTCAACCTAAAACAACAAGATTACAATGACCTATTTTAAATCACTTAGGAGTTTGAGAAAATTACATTAAGAATTTAGCTCTTAGGTCAAAGGTCGAGTTGGGTTGACATTCGAATTAGGTTGATAGGCGAGTTGGGTTGATAGATGAGTTGGGTTGATAGGTCAGTTGGGCTACACATGTGAGTTGGGTTGAATAGGTGAGTTAGGTTGACAGGTGAGTTGGGTTGGTAGGTGAGTTGGGTTGATAGGTGAGTTGGGTTGGATAGACGAGTTGGGTTGCATAGCCAAGTTGTGTTGACAGTCTCAAGAACAAAATTGTGGCTTAGAAAATTTTGATTTTTGCTCAAATTTTTTGCCTTCTTTGCTTCCACACTCCAAGATCATGCATGATAATGGTTAGTATGTTGCTAGTAGGTGAAATTTGACAAAATTTTTGAGGTTATGTCCCATCAAGCGTGCCATTTATGAATATAATATTGCAATAAGGGGAGATTAGTATTGTGTTAGTATATAAAATCAAAATCAAAATAACACACTAATAACTAACACCTTAAGCCTATCTCAATACGGGAGCTTAGTTAACAAGACTAGAATGGAAAACACAACTAAAATATAAAATAAAGATCTTCCTTCACCTTCCTTGGATGCTCCAAAAATTTTGTTGAAGTGGCTTGCTCAGTTTGTGCTCATGAATTTTGCATCAATGAAGTGTGGCTACCTCCATCTCTCCTTGGCACTATGTTTGGCTTTGGCTTGGCTTGGCTCAATAATTTAACATTATAACCCTAATTGTAATGGATTTTTGAATGCATTTGGGCATTATAAGTTTGGCATAAAAGAGCTTAAAATTCAATAGGCAAGGCCTTATATTTATAGATTTTTGGAATGGTTTAGAATCAACCTAAACCATCCATCTCAATATGAAGATGTGTGGCTAAGGATTAATTCAGTTATGTAATTAAAATTCATAAATAATCTCATCAATATTTGGGATAGAGAGGCATTAACTAGGTATGGAGGGTCTTAATAAAGCACGATAGGCATTAATTCAAATATTTGTGGCATTTATGGCTTATGGATGCCACCCCATAAGATGATGTCATTTGATGATGCAGTTAATGAAAATTAATTTATAAAAATAAATATTCAAAAATTTACATGGAAAATTAACTTAATCTCTTGATTTGGTTTAATTAGCCTTAAACATGATTAGTCAATTTTGATGCAAAACCTTGGCAATTTGTGCACAGATTAATCAAATTAGTCAAAATGTCATATTATTGGCTCAAATTTTGATTGGATTGGAATTGGAAGTGGATGTTAGATGCATTGAACCGTTATCCTATTTAGGATTTTTTCAATTTAAAATAACAAAGGAATATGTCTTGTATAAAAAATTTGATAAAAAAGAGCAATCTAGAACACCCAGGTGTAGAATTGGCATTTTGACTCGAAATGATTTGATTAAAGTTAGCTACTTCATAAATTGTACTACCCCATTTAATGATTCTCTGGCCAAAATCGACACTTGAATATATCAATTTCAACTCATTTAATGTGTTTTAGTGTCTTTAGGCCAAATTGTGCATTTTGGTGGAAATTGGTCAAAAGCTTGATTAATGGTCATTGGTGGCCAGATTTAGGTGTCTACAAAACTAAGTGTCTAGTTCCCAAAAGTCGTCCAATTTAAAAATAAAAAATATATTAAAGGTAGGATAAAATGCTTTAGTGTAATATATTTTCTAAAAGGATTGGTATATATACAAGATCAACCTCCATTCAAAAGACACCTAGAAAAGACCTAGCAAATATTGATAACTCACAAGGTAACTTACCAAGAGCACTCAATCAAGTATTTAAGTGAGAAAATCTACCCTTTTCATCCATATTTATATATTAGGCATAGAATTATTATCCCTTTAGGAATAAATTATTGAATTAGCATCCCATGATCCATAATTTTTTTTTTAATTTGAATCCATGATTCTAACACAAAAAATGATGCCCATATAGCCTACCTGGATCATAAAATGTTGCCTTTGGAGTGAAAGGGTGTCATTTCAAGGTGCTCAACCTTGTAGGGGCATATATATTGGTCTATTAGGTTTATTAGGTGGTCATATTGGGTGGAAGGTCATGTAATTATCATTTACAATGACTGTTGGCAATTAAGAGTTATGGTGACCGTGTGGTCACATGCACAATTTGGAAATAGTATGTGCGATGGTATGGGAGTGCAGGTGGTTAACATAACCACTAGAAAATTTGATGTTCATATTCAAAATTATAAAAATAAATGTGCTAAGCACAATGGTGATAGTTAGTGCTTGACAAAGTAGGGGTCATCGATATGACTAGGGGTTAAGTGTTCAAGGGATAAGAATAGTGCCCTCACTTAATGAGGCCCTACAAATGCCCTAAAAATATCAAAATATCACTAGGGTTTACCTGTTGGACAAAATTTTACAATTGAATAATTTTCATAAAATTATCAAGATTCTAGATCTAATGATATATGACCTAATCTCCATTTTTTCAAAAAATCATTGGTAAAATCATAACATGTAAAAACCATTGTTTTACTTGCTGCTTCTAGATCCTCCTTGTAACATGTAACTTAAAAAAATCATATAAAATTAACAATGAGGCCAAAAAATATTGTTTTTATTTTATTTTATTTTTTATCTAATTTATACAAAAAAATGAAAAATTAAATTCAAAGGTTTTTGTTTTTTTTGAAAAAATATTGAATTGATAATTTTGAAAACCTAGAATGTGGATTGGATAAAAAACATTCTTAGGGTCTAGATAATGTGTGGGAATGATAATCTCATTAAAATTTGTAAAAATATATATAACATCTACCTAAGGAGACTAGCTCTGGTGCCATGTAAGAATGGTGAATTCCTATGAAATAAACCTTTGTAGTACAAACCTTACTCTAAGCAAAGGAAAAACTATGAAAATGGACAACATATTATGTATTAATTTTTAAAGGAATTTAAAAAAACATATTAAAATGTGCATAGATGTGGGAGGTAGTTAATTTTTAAATAAGAGTTATCTCCTATTTTCTTATTAGCCACATAATATGCACATGTGAGTGGTCCATTTGGAGGTGGCATTTATTATTATTGGAATTAAATGCACACATATATTCTAAGCCTAGATATGTGATTTAGTTATATAAGATAATTAATCCTAAGTTAACAATTAGATACATATAATATGTCGTAGCTATACCATTTGCCTCACTAGTCTTATTATTCCCATGGAAATGCACTATCAAGCTTAGAATATTGTTTATCTTAAAATCCATGTTCAAAGATCATCTATTATATTAAAATATATTAATGAATCTCAAGAAATGTGCATTTGTATCAATATTTTACCTTACTTGGACATGTCATGTGTAAAGAGGGAATGTTGGTGGATCCCATCAAGATTGTAGAAATCATGCAATTAGAGGCTTTGTGCACACAAAAGGGCATACACACTTTTTTGGGACATTTTGGATATTACCAAAATTTTATCTATAATTATGTGTAAGTTACAAGGCCATTGGAGGGATTATTAATTTTTTTTAACCATTTAGGTAGACAAAAATACAACAAAAAAGCACACTATATGTTGAAAGGGAAAAGTGCACCAATATTGCATTTTTTATATTAGAAGATACCATTTCATGTAAATATTGATGCATCTAGACCAACAATTTGATCTATTTTATGAGTAATAAATTGTACAAATAATAATATAATTACATGATGGAGAGGGAGACATTGGCAATGGTATATTCTTAGAGAGTGCATTGGAAAAAGGTTGGAGGTTATTCCATGCACAACTATGAAAGTTAAAGATATAGATAGGGAAATAGGTGAGAGATGTCAATGATGAATATGGGTAATTTAGACATAAAATTTAGATATTGAGATCATGTTGTAAATTTGTTGTGTGATGAAGAATGTTCACTAAGCCATACATTTAAAATAATTTATGTGAATCCACTAGTAGTAGAAGTTGCATGGGAAGATATGCAAGAAGGAGAATTTTTTGCATTTAGAAAGGAGAAGATGAAGCATATGAAAAAATAAAGAAGAGAATAAAGGTGGATAAGGATAACACAAAAAATGGAGAAACCCACACAACAAGAATTAGATACAGGGCAAGTAAAGAAAAAAAGAACTCAAAAGCATAGTAGTTGATCCAAATATTAGGAGGTCTAGGGTATAACACTCTAAAAGACATACTCGATGGGTTGTATGTGTATGTAAAATCAATATTGAATAATAAGTAAAAGTGTTATTATAATTAGAATAAAAGACTATATAAATATGTGTGTTTTTTACATGGCATAATCTTGAGAAAGATGTAAGGTTGTCTACTTTTCTATTATTTTGTTGTTAACTAATGTTATAAATGTGTATACATATAATACAATTTTTCAAAGGCTTAGGATGAGTTGTGAAATTTAAACATTTTAACTTCCATGTGTGAATCTTAATTTTTCAATTGTAATGTGGATTTATTGAATGATGTGTAGTAAGCTAATATATGTTGTGGCATAACCCGATCCCTAAAAGTGCCACTTGGTGTGGCACAACATGGTGTAAAGTGTACATGTGGTTGATATAAAATGTATATGTATCATGCAAAGGATAAGCTAAGTGATATGTATAAAGGTGTTACATCAATGATGGTGTGTAAAGGCTGCATGCATGGCATGAGGTGGCCTAATGTTGTGCATATGGTGCAAAGTGAATGGAGGATATGCTTCATAGAATACAAAGTTAAATTTAATGGTGTTGATATATATCCTTGACATTTGGCATGGAGTGACATCCCATCAACCCTAACATTATGGCTATCAAGTGTGACATAATATTTGGATATCCTGTCACTATGTGGGATGTGCATGAGGCTCAAAGTTGAATGGAGGTTATTGAAGGACAAAGGTTGTTCGTCATGATCCTTAGAATTTTTTGGGATGTATATGATGTTGAGGGCCATGTGTACATTATAAAACATGTTCCCTATCATTTCACATGAGGCACATGATGCAAGGGATTGCACTTTTTTTCAAAACTAACAAAGGCACTCAAGGTAAGAGCACACGATAACACAACTATATGTAGATTACTGGAAGTGTAGGAGGAATAAAGAAGGAAAAATATGTGATTATTTCACTGATGCCACGTATAAAATAATACCTAAGAGATAATTCAAATAAGTGTGAATAACTATGGGCACAATAATTTTTTTATAAATACAATCCCCTATATAGTGTTCTAGTGAAGTGAATGAAGAAGGTTTGACAAAAATAGTTGGAATCCTTTTGACTAGTTGTAGATTGTTGTTGATTCGATAGAAAATAATGCAAGGGAAGAGAGTGGCACAAATGTAGAATATGCTACCACATGAAACTTGAAGAGCATGTTTACTTACTACAATGAATATTTGGTAGTTCAAGTACTATTAGAGGGGATCACAATGTCACTAGAACTAACATATGGATCAAAAAATACCTCATAATTAGATAAAGAAATCAGTGTTGGGATTAATCAATTTGGAAATATATAAGGTATAATCCATTATTTCATATTAGTGTATTTAATTACTCATACACTATTATATTTGTTTAATACACACTTTTAATATTCATTGTAATACAATTCATGGTTAATCACTAATTAGTGCACATTTATCCACATACCATTATTAGAGAAGAGTATCAATCAAGTTATTGAATTGATTGACTTTCACTATTAATAGTAAAGTCTTATCTCTAAGAAGACATTTTTTACAAGTTTTATTTAAAGTATACTTATTTTTCAAGTTAACTACTCTTCAAACCATATCCCTAGCCTTTTTCTTATCTATATATGAGCATAGATATATAGTGGTTGAGGTGATTAGTTAAAAGAGAGTTATTGTTATATTTGCAATTTAGGCCCGAGTTTTAAATCTAAAGTGGTGCTACTTATATTAAATTTGTGTATTATTCTTATTTAAATATTTAATTGGTTTATTGTATTGTAAGTATTGTGGGTGTATGTCTTATAGTAGCTATAATGACTTTAAATAATATTTAATTATTTTTATATGGTATCAAAGATATATAAGATTCATCTCTTGTAGTGTAATTCTATGGAGATAACATATATTTTGTTTCATTGTCCACATCAAGTACAATTTTCAAAACAACATTCTTATTTTTTCTATATGTTGAATTTTAATCCCATATTTTAGTGGCTTATTGAAAATACCTAATCTTATGCTCTCACCTCACCCTTAGGGGATCTTAGTTGATCAAAAATTAGTGAACGTAGTGGGGTACTAAAGGTAACCACCCATAATATATAAAACACTTATTTGTGTTTTAAAAGCATGCCTGGTTAGCCTAGCTTTGGATCCAAACCCTTCTCAAACCCTTCCATTCAAAATTATATACTTGGAAGATGGTATTTTTAGGGGACTCAGTCATGATTCCTTATAAATTTACATAATTTTGGCACATATTTTGATCTGAGATTCTCTTTCAATTATGGAAAAATTCATTCTATTTTTTCTCATACTTATCTTGAGGATTATTTATTTGCTTTTAATGTACTTAATGTTATATCTAAAGTTATGCTTCAAATATAGGTTCAAGTGGAGAAAGTGTATATGGATATAGAACACCTACAAACATTACCAGATCACTAGGGCAATGTCCCTTGTGCGATTAGTCAAGGCCCTATTGACTCTCCTATTTTTTATTCACCCCCATGGGACCGTGTCTTTAAACAATTAAGTAAAACATGATCTTCAAACAAACATCATAATGGTTCCCCTTAGTGATGTTTTCCAACAATGCATGTGGGTCCTCTTATTGGTGGTGGTTTTGAGTGTTAAAAACCTCTGTAATGGAAATTCCCCTAGTTAACACTTTTCATTTCTCCCTTCAATCAGGATGTTATTAATGATAAAGATAAATAAAATGATATAGAATGTTGGGAGCCTACCTAATATGATAGACCCACCTATTGGGGAGATAAGTTTGATGATCATATGCTTCCTCAACCATTGTTGGTTGTTATTAGCTTTACTTAATGTTCCCTCTTTTTTTTTGCCTTCATACAGCTCTAGTTTATTGTGTTTTTCTTTTTTTTTGGTTGAAACATTTATCATGTATTAATCTAACTTGTTAGTGCTTCTCGGCCTTGGTTAAAGAGACTACTTTAGAGTGTGATTTGACCACTCATTTGTTGTATGATTAACAATTTAAAATAGTGTTTTATTGATATATGGGATAATTTTTTTAATTAAAAAATATGGTTTGAAATGCTTGCATGTCATGTCCAAGATATATTGTGAAAAATCTTATGCCTTTTATGTTTTTTATTACACAAATATTGTTTTATTATATTTTTTTATTAAATTAAGTTTTTGGTATGGGAAGTGATGAGAATATATGAAAATTATTCTTACTATCAAAGGTAATTTTTTAATTATCTATTTTTAGGATAATAAAGTATATTATTGAATCCCTATTTTTAAAAAAAATTATATCTTACCCAAAAATAAATAAATAAATATTTATTGTTCTGTCATAATTTAGTATGAGATGTTGTGTATTTTCTATTTAATTAAGCTTAATGATATAAATATGCAAACTAATTCTCTGTTTAGATCAAAAAGTGATTTATATTAATAATACATATTTTACAACATTATTCTTACAAAAAATGAGTGGTATAATATATTACTTCTTCCAAATTGATCTGAATGATTGATAAAAGGCTAGTTTTACTTTAAAATTTTTAAAAATTTAAAATAACTACTTTCCATTCAAAAAATATTTTAACAATCTCAAAAAAACATGACATAAATCTACAAGGGAACTATAAAATATAACACAATCATGAAGAAAATAGAGCAATAATCAAAGTTAGTGGAGGAAAAGGATCATCTAACTTGTCACCCCAGTCATAACCACCACCAGTAGGTAGATCCATAATATTAGGTACTATGTCCCACCTATCATTTTGTTTATTCTCATTTTATTCATCTATTATCTCTTGCCTAGGAAAGGAAATAACCAATGTAAAATGAGGAAACTTTCCTTGGTATAGATCCCTCCACTCCCTAATTTTTGTAAACCTACCACCATGAGAGGTACATTGGTGAATATCATTGTGATTTTAGTGAACCACTTTTATGCTTGTTATGTGAAGACAGCCCTATCATGAGCTCCAAAACCACCAATACACTTAGAGGAAGACTATTAGTGAGGAGAACCAAGGAAGACCTAACACAATATGCAAGGGGAACTTCCCCAATAGTCTAATAAATTCTAAAGGTGTTTCACCTCCAAGTGGACCTCATATGCTTGAACTTAAATCTTTAGCATTAAATTTTGGATGACTCAAACTATGTTCGTAACAAATAACAACCATCCAAAACTATATGGTTAAAGATATCATTATTCCTTTCTTTACACAAATACAAAAATAATCTCAAAATGAGATAGATGCCAAATTTGAGTGTATTATGAAAATAACATGTTTGAATCCCCTAAGAGCATCATTTTCCATGAAAATAACTCTAGATGAAAGGGTTGAAGTTGGTGTGTATGCATTTTTGGATTGATTAAGCATGCTTAAAAAATGAAAAAAGATGCTTAAGAGTCAAGGTGTTGACAAGAAGGGCACAAAAGATTAGTCACACCCATGTGAGTAAGTCCATTACCAATAAATAGACCTTTATGCAAAATATACCATAAAAAATGAACATGTTTGGGTTCATTCACTCCTTTCCAAATTTTGTCAAACTTTAATCTTAGGCCACTGTGTAAGAATTAAATTTCCAACAAAAATTTAAATGATTTGAAAAGAGAGAAATGTATAGCCAATTAGGGTTTCTACCAGTGGAATGGAGTCTTGATAGGACACTTTCAATCAATCCACCATCTAGCAAATGTTTAAAATCCAAATTTATGAAGGTGCTCATATGGGAAAACGTTTTAAACTTTAAACATTGAGGTAATGTCATTAGGATAAATTTAAAACTTATCATGTAGGATAGGCCTAGGTACCTAATCCCACAACCAAATATAAAACAAATTTGAAATCACCTTAATCCTTTTCTTAATAAATATTAAAAAATTTAACCGAGGGCATCATGACAAAGGGAACATCATAATAGGAGAGAACTAAAGACCACCAAAGAGAGTGAGAATATAGAGAGAGCCTTGTTTTAAATCCATCTCCATCTAGACTAAGTGACATTTGATAAATTACTAAGATTTCCATATACATTGAGCCATGAAATAACCTTTGATGCTAATAGAAACCTAAAAGAGTAGAAGCTATGGGATACCAAGACCTTTCCAGGTTGTATTTCCAAAAGGGTTACCATCACATATAAAATTATGAGTAAATTTTCTAGGCCTCATTTCCTTTAAGTGATCAAATAATTCACTTGACATAGAGGGTAGTGCCTTGAAGTTTGATATCAATAAGCCCAAAGCCACCCATCTATTTAGGTCCAGATCTTATACACATGAAACTATGTGAAAACATCTAGCACCTTCAGATTTGTCTTAGAGAAAGTCTCTAAGAAGATGTTCAAGTTTAGCAAACATAGTTTTGGATGGTGCTCAATAAGAAGAATAATTAACATGGGTGGCTATAAGGACCTTAGAGCAAATATAAAAATTACCAAACAAGGAGAGTTTTTTAGTAATTCAAATATTTATTTTACTATCCACCATTCATAGTACATAATTCCAAATATCTGAAGGTGTTTATTGAAAGGCAAAAGAGATGCTTAGGAATTTGAACTGATCTCCTAGCTGAAACTAGTATACTTGAACTTTTATAAGCAAGTCAGGATGATAATATCAAATTAATTGAAGCATTAGGCTTTATTTCATTGAATAAAAGACTCATAGGCTAAGCATAAAATATATAAACCTTCGACAAAATTGTTGACAAAAATTTACTCTTTAGCTAGTGTGAGAAAATATTCATCAATAGTGGCCATTAATCATCTAACTTTGAGAATAATGAAGAGTTATCTCCTTTGACCAAACCTATAGAGGTGTAATTGACAAGGATATATCTAAACCCTTTTGCTTCCAAAACATGTAAGTAACAAACAAGAGGGACACCTTTTATATTGAAATGAAACATCCCAAAGAGATCAGATTAAGCTCTATTAATGGTAATATAAGCACCAACATCTTGAAAAATCATATCAATTATTTACACAAACCTAGCTTCAAACCTTAAACCCTATAGGGTGGCAAGTATAAATATTCTTTTAACTCTATTATAGAATTTTTCAAAATCAATCTTGATGAATAAAACTTCCACAATTTTAAAGTATTATGTTTATGTCCCTTATGTCTAATGTAATGTAAATGGTCTGACTTGGTATTTCTTTTTCTTGACTAAAATTGTTGTATTTTTGTTTTTATATATTTTAGTATGTTTTAGTTTCACTTAATAAAGCCTTTTATGATGCATTTTTTTTTGAGTTATGAAGGATTTATGTGTTTTTATATAATCCAATTTTGTTAAATAATTTATGTTGTGGCCTTGTGAGGGTAAAGTCCCAATTTTTCATATTTTGGATAATTCATGTAAAATTACTCATATTTTTGCATGTGTATTATTGAATACGAGTAATCTTCATAAACATGATATATATATATATATATATATATATATATATATATATATATATATATATATATATATATATATATATATATATAATTGGTAAATTATGGGTTTTTTTGAACTAGGGACCTAGACCCTAGACAAGGAACAAGCAAACATGGCCTAACAAGCCAAGATTTACAACAAGATCTGATACACATATATAACAAACCATAATAAAAAATAACTAAATCATAACAAAGAAATAAATGAAATATAAAAAATAAGCTCAACCATCAAGGGCTTTGCTAAAACCCTTCAAACCTGAATGAAACATGTTCCCTAAAATATATCAACTTTCCAAATAAAAAACAATAAGACATAAATTGAGACAACCCACCTTTATGTAATTGGTCTCCTCAAATTAAATAACATAGGGGTTTTTAGATGGATCCAATTAACCAACATTTGAATCTCTTTCATTAGATGATAAAGGCTTCTAAAAAAAATTGAGCTTCACCAAAGATATAATCCCATTCAGGTAGTTGTAGCACACCCTAATCTAGCCCAACTTCATCCTCAATATAAGTAAGATCCAGGATCAATACAGACACATGGATCTAAGGATAAGCACTACCCAATAGAAAATTTGCCTACCAGAAGTCCACCAAAAATAGAAAAGGTCCAACTTGTAGAAAACTACCAGGATCCATTTGAACCAAACACCCTTAGGTAAAAAAAACCAGTCACAAGGGATTCATAACCTTAAAATAATTGTAGTCAATCCACTTCCAAAAAGGCCTCAAAGAATCACTTAAAACAGGGGAAAAAATCTCAAATGCTCGGTAAAACTCCTCACTTTGATAATAAATCTTCCAAAGCAACCTACAATGAAACAAAAATAGTCTAAAATACCAAAAAAATGACCCTCAGAATGAAACAAATCGAAAAAAGCAAGGCATGATCAATCTAGTAGAGACGAAAGGAAAAAATATTCAAAAAATGCTCGAGCAGGAATAACTAGGTCACTCCTGCTCCCACTCCTACATTACATAATACAAGTATATTACTAAAGCATTATATTTGAATTGAATTTGAACATGACATATTTCATAATAATTATGGAGACATTATATTTATATTTTATTCTAAAAATAAAAATAGTTCTAAAATAACATGAATGTAAAATTAAATGGGTTTATTTTATAGGTTGAATAAACACTAAAACTCATAGATTTATCAATAAAAAACATTCAAAACATATTTTCAATGCCTAATTTTGGTTAGAGGTCATTTTATTTTTTAAATTTCATTATTTTAGGTATTTATATACTGATCAATTATCGGTTCATATTAGGACCTTATTGGCATTTTTATCATTTATTTGGTCTTATTTTCCCCTTTATATTCCCTTTCTCCTTTCATTTATTCATTGTTTATTTTTTTATTTTTTTGGGCTTGCTACCAAAATTATACATGGTATGATTCTAGGTCACAAAGATTGTAAATTGTATGATTTTGGGGCACCAAGATTATACACTATTTGGTTTTGGCATGCCTTGTGTTCTTTTTTATTAACCTTTCCCTCCCATTTTGTGTCGATTTATGTGCCAATTTAGTCATAATTTTAATTTGAGAATTCTATAAATACATGGGGGCATTAGTGCATATGGGGCAATGGATACAAGAAGATGAAAATCAAAAGTGAAGGCCACCATTTTATTAAAATAGTATAATTTGAATGTTTAGAGCAAAATTTGATTCAAGATTAGAGTCTTCATTTTGCATTGTGCCACTCATTCATGCTAGAGTGAAAAGTCATATATGGATTGGAGTTTGCATCCATGAATAGCTTGTTGAAGTGCATTCAGTGATATCTTCCAAGTTTGTTCTAGAACACATGATTGAAAATTATATATGGATAACACATGCCCATCATTGACTCCATCATATTTTATTGGATTTTGATGAGTTTTTAGGGTTGTGAATAAGGAGATTAGTTTTCCATAAATGTATGTAAAATTCAAGAAAAGTGAGCATTATTTTAAAATCCTTGAAGGAGGTGAAAATGGCTATGTAGTCAATTTTTAGAAAGGTGTGGGTGTCTAGAACCATACATTGATAGTTATGGTAGGCCCAAAATCACCCCAACGGTTTTGGTAGTTTGAGAAAAAATCTCTATTTGCTTTGAGCTTTTTGGGTTTTTTTATCCTATCATTTGGATGTGTTTTCTAGTACATGTTTCTTCCAACTGTCTCCATATTTACAATAGTTAAAATATTTATATAGAACCTCTCTTAGCACTTATTAATTATTCAATAATATTCATTATTACAATTAGGTCTAACTTTATTATTTTATTAGTTTAAATCTACTTATTTTTAATTATAATCAATTTAGGTGAATATAATGCATTTTGATGCATAACCATTTTTTCAATATATATTTTGGTGAAACCATGCTCTCTTACATTTCGTAGGGTTAGATCTTGATTTCATTATGGTATTTCTAATTTTTATAAGGATTTCTATTTTATTTGCAATCATTAACCCTAATCCTTTTATGTTGTTTGTAGACCCTAATTTATTATGCTTGCATTATCATTCGAATCCTAGTGTATCTAGCATATGACATGTTTTCAGTCTCCATATTTACAACAGTTAAAATACTTATATAGAACCTCTCTTAGCACTTATCAATTATTCAATAATATTCCTTATTACAAATAGGTCTAATTTTATTGTTTTATTAGTTTAAATCTACTTATTTTTAATTATAATCAGTTTAGGTGACTATAATGCATTTTGATGCATAACCATTTTTTTAATATACATTTTGGTGAAACCATTCTCTCTTACATTTCGTAGGGTTAGATCTTGATTTCATTATGGTATTTCTAATTTTTATAAGGATTTCTATTTTATTTGCAATCATTAGCCTTAATCCGTTTATGTTGTTTGTAGACCCTAATTTATTATGCTTGTATTATCATTCAAATCCTAGGGTATATTACATATGACATGTTTTCATCTTATGCCACCTAAACTTATTAGATCTAATAATCCTACTACGTGAAGTGATATACTAAATTGTAAACCCTGTTGATTTTGTTAAAAATCCTTTAGTTTAGTATTAAGGTTATTTGTGTTTAAATTATTTTTCATTCATTTTTATATAAAATAAATTACCAAAAATGTAAATTGAGATATAGCGTTTTTAGGCTTAATTGTGACAAGAAGGATTGCACACTATTTATCCAAAAATGTGGGAGATCCTTTTTGGCTAGGAATTACTACCTACACATAAGAGAAAACTTTAAAAATATTGATTAATAGGATATGTAAGTGGGACGCCTGATACTATACCAATCCTAGGAAGTGGTACACTTCCTAATAAGGATGTCATCCCAATTTCTAAACACTTAAGCAAATAAAGATAATAAATGAAATTATAATAAGCATGTAATAATATAAATATGAAATTGAAATGATTTAGATTAATCTACATTCATCTCATAAAGATTAGCAAAATGAGCATTCCAATAAGCTTCAGTTGAGTCTTCTTATACATGTAGTACTTATAACTAATTGGTAATGGCCTCTATGATGACAATGAATACAATTACATAGATTCCTAATTCAAAGGAAATGCCACTCTAGTTGGAGAAGAAAGGATGTCATACTATAGGCAAATCACAAATGGTGATTACATCATGCATAACTCCAGGCAATGTCATCTACAAGAGAAAACTCATGATTTAATAAATAACCAATTAAGATTAATTTAGGGATGCTAAAAAAAATAGGTTTGGATTATAGATAGAAAATGATATTAGCAAAGATTGATGTTGATCTATAAGATCAATGTTGATTTTGAGAATCAATGTTGATTGTAATAGTATAGACAAAGTTATGAGTATAGGGTCCTAAGGATTGGTTTGATGGGATTTATGATAGATTAGGATGGCTTAGGATAGTTTAACAATAATAAAGGAGATAAACTAGATTGTAAAATAGAATGTAAAACAAGTAATGTACTTACTTTCATAATGCTTCCAATCTGTAATAAACTACAAAGTTGATGAGTGGATTCCTGACCTTTAGACAAGTGATGATGGGATTACATAGGAGTATGGATTATAAAAGGTGAGTAATTGACTAACAAATGTTTTAGAGAAATTCCTTCAGCATACCAGTGCAAATTACGGGTGTAGAATTATGATCCTTTGCTTAAGAGATACCTATCATCAAATTGATGTTGATTCAATAGAATAAACATTAATTATGGGGATAGATAATGATTCAAGCATAATTTTACCGAAGGCTATTGAATGGTTTCAACTATGAGTTTAAACTAGGCTTTAAGTTGTTTGAATGGATTTGTGATAGTGAGGGAGTTTATAGGGTGTTAAAAAAATCTACTTTTATTATGCTTTCGGTTGATTTAGCTAGATTTAATGGTATGTAATTAGTTAAAGTAAATTAATTAATTAATTAAGTGAAATAATAATTAGTAAAAATAATTAAGTGAGGTAAGGGTAAAATAGTAATTGGGTAATTACATGGGGTGAAATAGAGATGGAATATGAAAGAGGACTTAGGACCTAGACTAGCATAAATATTATTGTGCAAAATCCTAGTGCCTGTAATTTGAAAAATAAAATGGTGCATTTCAAATATATTATTATTCAAAGATGTAATTTCAAGATACACTACCCATAAATCATGAATTATTGACATTTAAAGCCCATATATGCGACCCATCATTGGGAGATAAAATATTTTATATATACAAAGAATGGAGTTACAGTATAAATAAGTTTTTAATTGACATTTGACTTTTCAAATTCCTCCCAACCCCTAATATATTTAATGTCTCATTACTTATATTAGGGTATTTCATGAGTTACTTATAATTAGTCCATCATCCTTATTTATATTCTAAGGAGTTTCATCCATCTCAAACACTTTACGCACTTTGTGATCTTTCCAACATCAACCTTTGTGATTAATTTTACATCTTCTACACATGTGATGTTATTTTGTTTACTTCTCTTGTAAATGATGTTGAAATATATGTGATGATAATCTTGTGATTGGATCTCAATTTGATAATGCTTCTGATATTAATTGCCATGCTAATAATAATAAAGGTAAAAGACTACTTGTATTTATAAAATACATTCAAGATAATTTTAAAGAGATATATACTGAAAAACACTGACATTTCATTAATTAAATAAAGGGGATAAAAATTTATATTTATATAAATTTTAATTCTTAAAAATATAATATTAACATATTAAATACCCAAATACCAACTAATAAAATAAAAACTTGAAATACTATGTGGGTTGTGTTATACAACAACTTTACATGTACAATTAGAATATGGTGAGCTAACCACCATATTTAATTATAACATTTCCCCCTTAATCCAACATGGTCGTAAGTGAACAAGAGAGAGATTATTTGAATGCCCTAAATTTGTCCCATAAAAGTGATTTGGTGAAGATGTCTGCACTTTATTCTTTTGTCAAGAAAAAATAAATTTGGATGTTATGTTTTGAACATGTTTGTTTATGAAATTAACCTACACCTCAATATGCTTTGTGAATTCATGAAAAACCAGATTATGAATAAGTTTAATAACACCTTCATTAGCACAATAAAATATGGTAGGTTACTTTTGTGGTTCTCTTAATCCTTCAAGTATGTAACGTAACCATATAGTTTCTCAAATAGATCCTCTTACAACATGATATTCTACTTCAATGGAAGACTAAGAAACAAAGTTTTGTTCTTACTACTCCATGATATAGGACCATATACAAAAATTAAAACATAGCCAGATGTGTACTTTCTATCATCAATATTACCTTCATGATCTGATTTTGAATATACTGTCAAGAAGAGTTAATCATTCTTCTTGTATTCTAGGCCACAATCCATTGTACCCTTTATATATCTCAATATCTAATTTGTTATTTTCCAATGAGACATCTTTGAATCCTACATGAACTATGAGAGATTGTTGACAACATAGACGATGTATGGCCCAGTGTATGCTAGGTAAATTAGACTCCCAATCAATGGTCGATAGAGAGTTATATTTACTTATGGTGATGGATCTATAAAAGACAACTAAAGCCTTACCTCTAAAGGTGTAACAATAGGTTTACGATACATCATCTAAAATTTCTAAAGTGTTGTCTTTGCATATTTATTTTGGGATGCAAATATGTCATGATCCTTTTACAATACGTCCAATTATAGACAATAGTGTAGTAACCTAAGTTCTATAATGTCAAATGATCCATTGAGTTCTTTAGCTTTTGCATCAATCATCTTCACTAAACTACTAGTGATGACTAGATCATTAACATATTAAAAAAAAATCATAATCCCCCCTTTATGTTTGAGGTGGAGATTTGGATCATAAGGACTCCTCTTGTGTACTTTCCAACCAAACTATGCAACTATAGAAAATATCATTTTAATAGACTTGATCTTGGTTATGGGAAAAAATGTCTCCTTATAATCAATACATTCCTTATGAGAGTAAAATTTTGCTATGAGTATGCCTTGTGCTTGAAAATACTACCATATTATTTGTATTTTATTTTGAAAACCCATTTACAACTTATTGGCTTCTTCCTTCATGGAAGATCTATAAGTTTCCATGTGTTATGTTTATCAATGATTGATATTTTGTATTTGTGCCATCCTTTCAAGGTTTTAACTTTAGGACTTATTGAACCATGTAGGGCTCAATTGATTTTAAAATAATGCTCATTAGGGCCAAATTAACCTATTCTCAAGTCATGTTACAATTTTATGGTCTAGTAGTGGATGTGTCTGGAACTCTATCTAATTTAACATCTTGTATTGTACTTGTATATCATTTAGGCACATGTTTAATTATTATTATGGGTGGTGGAATTATATTATCTGACTAATCATCACCATTATCTCCATCATCACTATTACCATCAATTTTTTTATCATCTACATGTCTGATTTTTTATTCAGGTGAGTGTGTGAAAGGCAGACTAAACTTATCTTTATCATCAAACTCAACATCCCTGCTTATATATATTTCATTTTTTTTTATTCATAAGCATATAAGCCATTAATTATTACCTATAGCCCAAAAATATGTATTTCATGGTTTTTATTAATCCAATATCTTTCTCTTATTTTCATAAACATGCATGTATTCCTTACATCAAAAAACTCAAAGATGAGTTATTGAGGGTTTATGCCTTATCTATGCTTCTTGTGGAGTCACCCCATTAAGAGTTGAAATAATTGACTTGTTTAATAGATATATTTATGTGAATAATACTTATACCCAATATGTACATGCCAAACTTGAATCCTCAATCATGCAACACATCATTTCCATGATAGTGCGATTTTGCCTTTCAACAACACCATTTTTTGTGGAGTATAAGTTGAAGTCATTTTTTAGTGAATACCATGTTCTTTCAAATAAGTCAAAAATAATTTATTGGTGTATTCCCCCATCGATATGAGTTGAGATATTTGATTAATTAACCAATTTATATTTCTATAATGGATTTAAAGTCTTCGAATATATTAAAGGCTTGGTCTTTTGTCTTTAAATACTATACCCACATTTTGTGTGAGTAGTCATCAACAAAGAGATGAAAATATGAAAACCCATGGTGACAAGGTACTATGGATACATAAATATTAGTATGCAATAGATATAATTTTACTAAAGCTCTAAGTGTATTTTTTTCAAAATGATGCTCTATGTTGTTTTCTAGCTAGAAAACTGGGAAGTATATCTATATTATTTTTCAATTTAGGAAGTCTTCATACCATATTATGACAACTTAGTGTAACTAGGTATCCAAAACTCACATTCCCATATATTTGATGCCACAAATTTGTTGAGTTGAAATCCTTGGCAATATGTGCCTGATTATTCTCCTAAATAAAGGCAAGTTGGAACATTCTCTCAATTATAGATGTTTATGCAATATTTTTTTTTATCTTTTTGACTTATCTTTATGAGGCATATTATTTTACCACCTTTGTAGTCAAAATAAACCTTTAGGTTATTCTGAAGTAATTGAATAACAAAGATAAGCTTTTTAGTGAGTCTTGGTATATACAAAACATCATATATTTTTTAGTCATGTCATCCAAGTGGTAAGGATATATTATCAATGTCTTAGATATGATAGGATGAATCATCACCCAAAGAGCCATGATTTTTATGAGGCATATCATTCAAATTATATAACTAATCTTATCTTCTCATCACATTTCAAGTTGCATTAAAGTTAACATACTAGATATAACTTGGTGAAGTTGATTCCTCATGAGAGTGTGTAACATATATGAAATCCTCCTCATCTAAGTGATTGTCTTCCTATTTGGCAATGTTTCCTTACTAAATTTATTTTTCTAATCTTAATATGCACATTTTGTTACACATTTATGCATCTGTGATTAGGGAAATAGACCACATCAAATCATCTGATCTGTCATCAACATTCTAAAGTTGGTCCCCTTCTTGCAAACATCTCACTAGGCATATTAAACAAAGTAAATCAAACCTTGAAAATGAGATTACAAAGGAATAAAATCCAATTAATTATCTAATCATTTGATTAATCTAATTAATATTATTTTAAAAATGAGGTTACATGGAATGCACATTTCATAAATATTGGAAAATCAAATATTTCCTAATTATTACACAATAATTTTCCAATTATTATTTTTTAAATCCTCTTCTTTCCCAAGGAAAATTAAATGAAATTTGGATAGTGTGCAAAGAAGGTTTTATTAAACCTCAAAGCACAGGGTACAAGCTCTTACAAGTCCTACACTCCATCCTTCCTCTTCCACACTCCATCCCTTAACATTAAAATTCCAACTTCTCTTTGAGGACTCATTCTCAACCACACATCTTGATTTAAGATTGATGGTCCAAATTCAAATGAGAAATATATAAATCAAAGGGACCTCACTCTCCTTCCACAATATTTTTGTGCTAAATGTATCCTTCTAAATCTCTAATAAAAGTTTCACCAAGTTATTTAATTGCTCAACAAATCATGCACTATATCTGAGTCAAATAAATCTTAAATTTTAGATATAAGAGACATCCATGAGGAAATTACAATCATTTGATTTTGTCTTCTATTTTTTGTTTGTCACTTCCTAGACCTTGCCTAATCTGAAGACATGTGCATAGGATGTTAGTTTTGTATTATTTTGGTTTAATTTTCATGCTAAAAGAAACTAACTTCATTTACAATTGTGTGATCACATATGGCATGCCCATTGGCACTAACACCCCAAATTCTCCTTTAAAACTTAATATCATTATTTTAATTTGGAAAGTAGGTCAAAATTGATCTTAATTTCACACATTTTTCTTTTAAATTTGCCAAATTTATGTTCCTAGGTTAATGGCAGAATCACTTTTCTAATTAATGATATCACTTCCCATAAACAATGATATCAACTTGGTAATCAGTGATATCATTTCTACTATGTTTTTTATTTTTTGTGATTTTCAGGTAAACAGACCTACAAACTACTAGGATTGACCTACATATCGGTATAATCACACTGTGAAAAAGTGGAAATGTTCTCAATTTCCACTCAAACTGGTATTTATTAAAATGATGTAATCATTAATTGAAATAATTAAAAATACCTATGAATCAACATGATCGACCTACATAATGATGGAAACATGTGGGTTTTTTTTATATCTATTTTCCTAAATTTTGGTGATGTCATAATTTAAAATAATAGAATTGATAGCATAAATAGATATTTATTTATGTTTTAATTTTGCTTGTGTTTTTATAAAAATGTCAATATCACTCTACCAATTGGTAGAATCACCTTGTCTAATGGCGATATCACCCTGCTAATCAACATAATCACTAGTTCTCTATTTGTTGTGTTTCCTATCTATAAATTGGTGGTATTACTTCTATAATAAGTATATTACTATTCTCAATGGTGGTATCACCCTGTGACAGTTTCCTAAGACCTAAAAAATCAACTTTTTGACTTTCTCTTGCTTGTTAAAGACCACAAATCCAAACACTAATTTATTTTACATAAGTTTCATTTATCAAAGCCAAACACTAATTTATTTTACATAAGTTTCATTTATCAAAGAAATGGCTATTTCAAAAATAAACAAATTTTATAAACATATTTCATTTTGGTCCATAAAATAAACTAACATTTGAATTTGGTGTTTTGAAACATATTTATTTCATTGCTTGAGTGTTTTTGTTTCTTATTTATTTGTGGTTGGTTTATTATATGTATGCTCTCCCCTTGCCCACTTGTGGTAACCTTAGTTATCAAAATCATATAGGTTATTATTCCCATTTCTTGAAGTGAAACTAGAGTATTCTCTCCTCTTGCCCACTTGTGGGATTTTGAGGATCAAAAATAGTGAAGCTTCCTTTTATTTTTGATACACAAGGTTAATTCATCACTATATTCAAGTCATTAGGGTATGGTGACTTATATTTCATCCCCCAACATATGTACCAACCCTAATTTTGAATGGGGGATATAAATTCAAGTTAGTTGTCATAAGAGCATATAAAAATTTGCTATAAAGGGTTTTGTGAAAGCAAGGGATTTATCCTTGATGCTAGGATATTAGACATCACCCTCAAAGTTAATTTTTTGGTAGCACTTCATTGAGATCTCATGGTTGAATGGGTCACAAATCTATACCCTCCCATGAATTTCCTAGTGTTACTCTTCTTCCATGGCATTTTGAGCCCCACATACCACAAGGTATATCAGGGACCATTTAGAAAGCCTTTTCAAATTTTAGATTAAGACATTTTGACCACAAATGATTTGTAGTGTGAGAGACACCAACCTCCCCCAATATCTCATGACATAACACTTGAAGTGAGGGTTAAGATATTAACTTTTTCCCACTTATTATGAGGTAGATACATGGGTTATAGTCACTTTGCACACTCATTTTACCACTAAGATTGGGTTTGCATTGTATGCATGTTATTACTTGTTTGTTACCATACACCCATTATGTGTGATATACCTTACACATAAAACAATTCAAAATCATCCCAAGTCCAAAACTATGTCATATCCCATTATAATTTTGTGTGATAATCAAAATTATCCCAAGTCCAAAACTATGTCATATCCCATTACAATTTTGTGTGAGAAGGTATTACTTTGCCCAATTTTTGAGTCATTCTATCTCATCCTAATGTCATGATGTGTGATTGAAACAATAACATGTTCGTATTATACCATCATGTTTTTTGTTTGAAAACAAATCCAAATCAAGTTAATTTTGAGTCAAATCCAATTTTCAATCAAATCTGAATCAAACAAACTTTCCTAAGTAGTCAAATTATCCAAATTAGTTAAAGTTTTTAAATCAATCAAACTTCCAAATTAGTTAAACTTTCAAAATCAGTCAAATTTTATAAAATTAAGTCAACTCTTACAAATTTTAAATTGTCCAAATCAGTCAACTCTTCCAAATTAAAAGTTTATAAGTCAACCAAAGTCAACTTTCAAATCAAATCAAACATTCTAAAGTTAAATTCTTGAGTTAACTATTCTAATTCAAAATCAAAGTCAAATAATGCCAAGCTAAAAGACTAATAATTTTAAATCAAAGTCAACTTTCAAGATAATTCAACTTAAGTCAAACATTTCAAGGCCAAACTTTCTAAATTCAAAAGTCAACCAAAGTAAAATTCCAAATCAAATCAACTCTAAAATTCAAACTTTGAATTAATATCAAAGGCCAAGTATAATTTAAACATTCTCAAGGTTTTAAGATCAATTTTTATTAGGGGACACACTTCCCTTTTAAAAATATGTTTGACATTCAAACATTGAACTATATATTTGAAAACAACTTGAATTGAACATACTTCAATTTTGATATTTACATTGACAAATCCAATAAAACATTTCACTTTGACCAAGAGGCATCCAATATCACATCAATGGTAAAAATGACTCAAATACACTTTTTAAATATAAAAATCAGCTTTGAATTGATAATTAAATACGTTACACACATTCAAATCAAATCAATGAGAACATCATATCTTTATTCAAGACAAATATTATTAATTAAAACATGCCTAAGTACACAATAAGTGGTGATTCATACAACCCTTCTTTGAGGATGATGAATGGTCTTATGATCCACTTGGATATTTTTGAAATACTAAAAAACCTAGAGGATGAGGTAAAATAACCTGAATACAAATATGTTACACTCATAATGGAAGAAGTACACATCTATATTAAAATAGAGTAAATACCACCATAGTCAAATTTTACTCAGGAACAAGTTTTTGTAGAAAGATCTACTCAAAACCTAGAATCATTTAGAAAATGGAAAGGTAAACTTGTATACCCCTCTCAACACAGTCGAATCATTATTTCCTAATTACAATAGACTAGTCAGCTTTTAGCTAGTTTAGCTACTTCTCTAGTTTCTACTTGATTTAATAATTCCATTATCTAATACTTCATCAAGCACAGATACATTAACCAATCTTGAGCAAATACCTCTATAGGATCCATTAAAATAAGATACAAATAGTCTACAAAAAACATTCCCTAATCCCACATTAATTCCCAACAAGTCTCTTTCAATTCTTAAAAAGTCCCTTCCAAGTCCCAACACATCCCTTCAAATCCAAAACAAATTATGACCAATTCACAATAACAAGTTATAAATAATCCACCACCACATTAAGTTGTGACCAATCCCTAATAAGTATCTTTCAATCTACAAAAACAAGTTCATATTAATCCATAATATTCCCCTTCTAGTCAACAATAAATTCCTATTAATCCATAATACATCCCCTTCTAATAGCAGGTCCCTTTCCATTCATGACAAGCCCCTACCTATCAATAAAAAATTCCTCCATATCAAAAATGCCCAAGTCAACAACACATTTCTAATCCACTTCAAAATACAATTCAACAAGTACCCTATCAATAGTAAAATCCTGATTATAAGATAAGTAACCCTAATATCTCACCACAAAGGGTAACCATTCTAATGTAATTCAATCCAAATCTACCTTTTTATCTAGGCCAAGCCAATCCACCCTCAAATAATTAGCAACATGTGCCTCCTCCATCCCAAAATGATCCCACTCTTTAAGAATGAAAAGATATAAAATAGGGTGTGTTAAGAATCCAAGAAGGTAATTAAGGCAAGAATTACAAGTTTGACGATATATGCCCTTATTTGTTTGATATGAGTTTCTTCTAAGTACCTTTCCCATCTCACTTTGAAGCACCCAAATTTGACAAATATAAGGGAAAATGTGATCCCAGAGAGAACCTAAATGAATTATTTAAAGCATGTCAAGAGGTAATTTATAACAATATTTATTTGATTTGTTTGTTTCCATGCAGCTTGGGTAGGAAATCCTTGGAATGTTTTTTTCATATACCAAAGGGATCCATCGACACGTTTGATGACCTATCTAAGGAAAATTTTAAACACTTCTCATATAAAACAAAGCATGATTTGACCATGTTTGAATAATGCAATCCTAAATATATTCACTTCCAATCTTAATTCATAGGTAGATCATGATGAAGAAGTTTGGCTAGCCAATTTACACATAGCCTTATAGATAAGTATCTAACAAACATATTCACTTCCAATCTTAATTCATAGGTAGATCATAATTCAAGACTTTATTGTGTTGACATGTTTGAAGAGATTATAGACAGGGTGTGAAAATTTAAAAATATATTATTGATAAGGGCTTGGTCAAAATTTGTTCTTAGTGTCAAGCATAAGCTCAAGCCCTAACACAAGAATTGTGAAGCATGTCTGAGAATCCAAAGGTATTAAATACAAAATATCAATGTTATAGGTAATGGAGTAATTGAATACAGACATGTGCAAATGGTGAAAACACTACCTACCTAAAATACTCCACCTAATCAATCCATTACATTTATAGTACCACCTCTATAAAGGAAACAATATCAAAGAATATTTGTCTCTGACCTTGGTGATCCCATAGTGGTGGTATTCCAAAAATTACTTGTAGAAAACATGGTCATTTGCCCAAATACAAAGCCTTTTGAGGAAGGCAACCAAAGGCCACATGGTATAGTGACAATGAATATTTGGCTAAGCATGATTTTAAAGGCCATGTAACTTACATGTGTATGCATATTAGACACTTCATCCAAGATGTGCTTTAGATAATGTTTCTTTTATTTCAAATAAAAAATGGTTATATACAAAGACCATTTTTTAAAGCACAATACCAATATTCAAAATCAACCAAATAATCAAAATTAGAATTAAGGCTAGAATCAAAATCAAAATAGTCATAATCAAGGCCAAGATTCCTAAAGCAACTATATTGGCTACCATAATGTCTCATATGATTATAATAATTTTCTGGGCCATATTATTAGCAACTATGTGGCCAATATTAAAATCACTCCATGTTCACCATCTAATACTACTCAATATGTTTTCCCTTCCATTATAGGACTTCTCCCTCCATACATTAATGACCCTCTTCCAACTCAAAATTGCATTGCTGTAACTCGACATCCATGGGTTACCATTCTAGGTCCTACATCTCTTCCTTCCAATTTAATTAATCCTATTCTCACTCAAAATTGCATTATTGCAACTCAATGTTCATGGCTTATAGTCCAAGGTCTTTCATCACCTCTAAAATTTTCCTTTAAATTCCAAACCATGTTCTTACACTAAGAAGTAGTATGATCTTGTTGAATAATTAAACAAGCCACTAACATAAATTTATATTATAGATATTTTGCATACATCTTAAGTCCATAAAGAAATACTATATGATATTATATGATAATCCAAGGTTAAAAATGACATTGATCCTACCCAATTCCAAACACTTATGGGGCATTTATCCCCAGGTTAGCAACTCACATTTGACCAAAGCAACATGCTATCTCTTGGTTCATTATGTAACAATCCCATTTATATTAAAGTAATCATTTTCCATCATAAGATTAAATGGGTTCTCATAGACAATGGTTCGGGTTTGAAAACTACCTCATTGAAGTTGGTAAAACATTGGGGTATACTTCAATAAATATGTATCCAGATAGCATCACTATTAAGGTGCATAACAAAGTAGAAATATAATCATAGGGTACCATCTACATTATAGCATTCAATGCCTTATTTGTATGCCTTCAAAAATGAAGAATCAATTTCAAAATTCATGGGCCTTAGAGATGGCCTACTTGTTGGAGACCAAAATCAAGGATTTGAAATTACACTAGACCTTGCTTCCTATTTTAGAGAGAAGGCAAACTTCCTTAGTCAACAAAATCAAAAATAAAATCAAACATTGAGGTCCACTAGTGAAAACGTCTCTAAGTTACTTTTGGATTAGGGTTAAAATAAAAATAAATATGAATCCCTTGGTGAAAACCTATTTCAAGTGCCAAAGAATGGGGAAGTTTCCCTCCTTCATAGGAATAAAAAATCTCCATAAGTCTATGCATTTTATATTTGGTTTAGATATCAGTCTAGAGGAATAGAAGACATTTGCATTGTTCGCTTTATATTTTCCTCAAACATTTTTTGAATGGCCACTTTCTTCCATGGGTGATTCTGATTATTTTTACATGGGTGAGCCTAATGGCCCACAATCAGATGGAGAACATCAATTCCCATTGGTATCAACTATATTAGAGGATGGTTTCACATTGCTTGTGAAAGACACCACCAAAGTCAACATTGGTACTACAAATGATCCTAAAATTATCAAGCATGGTGCATCTATCACTATAGAGGAACTTAAATTCATCATCATTATTGATGAATTCATTGACATATTTGCATGGTCTTATGCTGATATGCCTGGGCTAGATCCATCTTTCATTATAAACATCTTGTTATGCACCTAGATGCCAAGCATATTTTATATAAATTATGGAAAATGCATATCAATATTTCTGTCTTAGTCAAGAAGGAATTGGAGAATTTTTTGGGAGCAAGATTCATTAAATCAATCAATTATTCTAAATGGTTTTCTAACATTATCCTAGCTAGTAAGAATCTTGTTGGTATTTGCCTATACGTAAATTTTAGATACATCAATAATGCATGTCCCAAAAATAATTTCCCATTACCAAAATTGACATGATTTTAGACTCAACAACAAAAGATGAAATGTTATCCCTCATAGGTGATTTTTAGGGTATAATTATATTAAAAATAGAAATAGAATATCAACATAAAATATCATTCACCATTCTATGTGGCACACTCTATTATTAGGTTATGCCATTTGGATTGAAAAATGTCAGTGCTACATATCATCATGCAATGACTGTCATATTCCATGACATGATACACAATATTTTTGAGGATTATGTTGATGACATTCTAGGTAAATCAAGAATGCATGTAGGATACCTAGTAGTTCTATGATGATTCCTTGAATGACTTCATGAATGTAATGTGTGCCTTAATATAAATAAATGTGTCTTTGGAGTCACTTCAATAAAATTTATAGGCTTCATGTTTATCATAAAGGTATTGAATTCTATCTTGCCAAGGTTAAGGCCATCAAATAAATTTCTTCCTCATTTAATTTGAAATAACTACATAGCCTAAAAGGAAAATTTAGTCCATTCACTCATTTATTTCACAAATTTTTGACTGATGTCATCCTTTTAATTGGCTCTTAAATATTGGAACCACCTTTCAATGGAACGTCAATTGTCAATAATCATTTAAACATTTGGAAAATCCACCATTTCTAGCCCCATCAATGCTAGTGAAGTCATTATTGCTTTACATTTTAGTGACTGAACATTCCTTGGGGGCACTTTTAGCCCAACATAGGTTAGGGATGGTGCCCCTAACTATACCCTTGAGGTGATGAGGTTGGGAAATATCCTTATTAGTGAGTGATAATACTGACTAGTTTTGATCGCTCATATGGTATGGTAAATTCTAAGGCATGGGTGGGACATGACTCCCCAACCCTACACCATTATAGGCATAGCCTAATGTTACACACACACACACAAACATATAGATGTGCACACACAATATATTGGTATACACACTCTATAAAAATCCTCTAATTGCTCCTTCATTGAGAGATGGATGCCTTCATCTCAATTAAACCCTAACTTACAAATACAAACAACAAATCCAAATGAGAAAAGGAAAAAGAATGAGAATAATGAGATAAAGTTGACTTGTTTTTAGGATTTTAAATCTAATATATGAGATTTTCCTAATATAATGGATGAGATTTATTTCTAAACTTTTGGATCCTTTGTTCAAACAATCCCTATAAGTTCCTTTTATTAGGTAATGTTTTCCTAACACTTTTGACACTTAATTGTTGATGGCTCCTCCTACAGTTTGACATGTCTCAATCCATTTTTTTATATCATATTTGAGCTTCAGATAAAAATTAAAATCATTTAGCTTGCTTGTATGAGTAAATATTGTTATTTTTTGAATAATTGCTCAAGGAGGTAACCTTTTTTTATGATCCAACCCCATTTTTTAGGGCATTGGCCATAGAAGTTATAATTTTACTATTAAATATATTCTGACTTGAAGGAAAAACTTAGAAAATGATTTCTAACTTGAATAAATCCCTTTTGTTATATGCCTTGAGTCTAAGATAATAACTTTTATGTAAACCCTTATTTATTGTGAAAATGGTTTTTGAGTTAAAGTTAAACTTAATGAAAGCTGAGAACTTTAAGTTTTAAAAAAATGAACAGTTATTATTTTGATACCCATCCTTCCTTAGATTGGGAAAATAGATAGTTAATTATTCAAACACTTTTTCTAGTCATAAACCAATTTAGTAAATAAGTATTAATTTATTTTAAATCATACTTAAAGAAGCATTCTAGATTTTTAATAAAATAAAACCTATTATTTAAATTTACTAAATCTGGAAATTGAGCTACTTTTATACCATATCAATGATTAAATAGTTTTATTGTCAATAAATAAAACTAATAAATTATATTTAAAAAGCATTTTCATAAGTGGTTTATTAGTGATTTTCAAGTTCATTAAAGTTAGTTTAGAATTGATGTAAAATATATATCTAAAAATTAAATTTGTCAAATATGAGAATTAAAAAAATTATAAATGGCTTAAAATTACTAGCTCAACAACTAATTAATTTTATTAATATATTTTATAATAAATATTGGATGAATTCTTAAACCCATTTCAAAGCTAATTTATTAGTGCAGTTTATACTTGTAAAAATCACCCAAGAATGCTAGGTATTTTTATAACATACATCCATTAAAAAAATATGATGTTACATTTTTTATTTCATTAGATTATAAAATTATGGTCAAACCTTTATAATAATTTATTGTTTGATGGGGAAATTTATTTAATAGTGATTTTTTATGCACTTTATTAACTTAAAAATTGTGTGAAAAATGTTTGATGTAAAACTATTGTTTACCTCCCCAACTATCTAGTGTTTCCTTTATAGATAAAAAAGGTTAAGTGAATTATTTATGTTTTCTATACTATAAAAATTTAAGTGAATTTTTTAGATAGATTTATTAATCATTTTTGATAAATAATTAGACATCATTTCATTTGCATTTTACTAGCCTATAATTGATGTACAAAAGATTGTTTGTAATTGTCATTTACTTTTACGAATTGCTCAATGCATAAGTCCATAAATAAAATAGCTTGGTGAATATATTACACCCTTTTTATCCTATGAAATGTGTTTAAAACATTTGATTGATTTATTGACTTTAAATGTAATTTATCCAAGTAGTGTTTTAGTTTCCTTATGTAAACATAAGGAAAATAGTGTTAGCTATAGAGTCAAGAGAGTTTTATTAAAAAAAACATGCATGAACTTGCTCATATTTGAGAATTATAAATGATCCATATTTCAATGTGTAAGGATGTCTCTTATTAACCCTTGGTATGGTCTAATTGTGTGTGGCTTAGTTAGTGGTTGTAATGTTACATGTAGGGGTAACTGTGAAATCAAAAGTTGAGTGGCTAAGTGAAGAACTTTGATTACCTTTGTAATATAAGTAAAACTCATTTTTAAAGGGTTAATTAAACTATCCATGATTATACATATGGATTTAGACATAATTAAATATATAATCAATTCGAGAAGTGAGCATGGGTACTAGTAACTAAATTTTAGGGCACTTTCCCCTTGTGCATTAAGTGTGCATTCCTACCTTGTTAACCTTATAGGATGTAAGCATAATCAATATGTGAGTCTATAATTATATAGCTATATGGTAACCTAAGGATGATATATTATTGAGTTAATATTTGGAAACATGACAAGAACCTATAAATCATTGTCATTGATGGAAACTATCCCCTGAAGGTAGATTGAATTATGGTCGTGTGAGATTAAATGTTTTCAGAACTTTGTAAATAATTAATGATTAATAAAATTATACTATAATGATATGACAATTTTATGAGTGCGCAATGAACTAAGAAGTGGGAATTACCTTGTATATCTCTCACACTAACACCTTGTCTCTCTCTCATTAACAACAAATGACATAATTAAATGCTAAGGTTTAATGAAATAAAATGGTTAAATTTATACTATTACATGGCTAAATCTTATATAAGATTCTTGATTCATGATAATTTTATCCATTTCTTGGTTTAGTTAGATAATTGTTTTGAGACTATGTCTCTTAGAGGAGGCGGTTCAATAATTTAAGTAAAGAACTACCGCTGACCTTGATTCCAAGAAGCAGATATGTATATTATCTCGGTTAAGTGGGGCATCTAGTCCTAGGTATTAAGTTGTGTTAGGGTTTTATTATTACTATCCTTTAGTTAAGTTAAAACTCTTTTGCAGTCAATAATATAATAAATAAATAAAACATATCTAAGTCCTAAGCACTATCAACATTACTACTATGCATATTGAGATGATATTTTTTAGCCTATGCATTGATTATAGTAGAGTACATATTTATTGGTTGTATGTTCCCTTATACCTTCTCCTTTGATTTTCATGGTGTGGAACTCTATAAAATGTAACTTGTAACCGAAGTCTATTAATGTTTATATGACTCGATTATTAATTGATTGGTGTGGTTTTACCTACTTAAAATCATACTTAACACATAGTTGTTGAACTCAATAAGTAAATTAATTGAATTAAGTTTTAAATATCTAAAAAATAAATAAATAAATTTAAAAATTGACTAATTAATTTATGTGCTTGATTGAATTAGATACGTTTTCACAATGTTGTAATATGCATTAATACTTTAGTTTCACATCACTCTTCTTTTGTGATTTTTGTTGTGAGTTAAAAATAAACTAATTTTAGCATGTTTTACTTGGGTTTATTAGATGAGAATTTTGGGAATAGTAATACATCACTATAGACTTTTATATGTTACACAACTATTTATTTTGCCATAGCTTAGGGGTAATTGTCACATTTTTGGTATGCCCTACCTTGGGGGAATCTCTATGTATCATATTTGCATGGTGATATATTATCTTGCTTTACATTTTTTATATTGAGATACTTACATTGATTATGATAGTTCTTTCTAATACCTATAACTTGCATGTCCTGAGGATATCTATGTTTTGTAATTACATATGATTGTTACATTTATTACAGTGTGTGTTTTGTGTGAGTGCTTGATTGTGTGTGCATATGTATACTTTTACATCCTTGTCTATGGAGGATCATCTTGTTATCATGTCTTGTGAGTATTTTCCTTTCATGTTTACTTACTAAATTGTGTACGGTTACTAACTTGAATGTGACTGTTATGATACACTATGTTTGTTTCCATGATACTTATCATGCATATTACTATACTATGCTTGGTGACATGATATATTTCATGAAAATATATTTTAGAATACTTGGTTGGTTCCTAAATTTCCATGGTCCATATCATGCATCTACGATGTTACACTACATGTGGGTGCATTTTTTATTGTTATATCTAACTTTATTAGGGGCACATTTTTTGCATTTGAGCATGTGGGTTGTTCCTACCTTTCTTTTCCATAGTGGTCATTTTATAATTATGTGATGTTATCTATCCTTCACTATAAAACTTATATATGAAAATAATATTCCTTAAAAATTCATATATTGCATTAATATTTGCATGATGTTATCTACCATATGTAGTTACAATACTTTGGGCATGCTAATTGCCTATCTATATTACTATGGAGCTTTACATGCAATATTTTATGATAATTACATGTGTTTTATTTGGTAAAACAATATATACATTATTCCAATAGATGGTACTTATAACTCTATTATATTTAGATGAGTGGTTTTAGATAAAATTTTATTCAATCTCTCACTTCAAAAGTGAAATATATATCAAGGAATTTTCAAAAAGATTGGAGAAAAACTTTGATAAAAATTTGGAAAAAATATTTTTGAGCAAAATTGTGGCACTTAATTTAGAGAAAATTTATATATATCTTTTATCAATAAGTGGATTGGGTTGTCAAAAAATTCTAGAAGAGTGATTGCTATATTTAACACTTGTTAAAAAATACAAAATTAGAAAAAAATGGAATAGTGTGCTTTATTTTTCAAGTTATAATAATATTTGGTTTGCATAAAAATAGGTGTATTCATTCCTATACTCATTTAAATTTTCAAGAATTTTTTTAAATTTTACATTCCATGTAGAAATTATATGAAATTAACTACTTGTTGAAATTGGCCATTATTTATTATCATGTATGTTTTATGACAACTCTGTCTAGATGGATCCTATCTTGGGCATATTTTAATCCCTTCACCCTTCCCTAAGTAAATTAAGGTATGTGCTTAAGTTATTTATCTTTATAATTTTAAGTACACATGCATTCACTCACATACACACACTAAAGTAGGGGAATTATTTAGATATCTAATTAATTTAAGGTATGTGCTTAAGTTATTTTTCTTTTCTAAAATTGTGTTATATTTGGTCCACTTTAGTATAATTGGTTGTTTCTACAAATTCCACCCCACACTAGGTTACATTTTCCCCTTAAGCCTTATAAATTTATTTTACACTTCAATAAATAATCTCTATTCAATATTGAGACTAATTACACACACCTATTCATGCGTCACACCTCTATTTTGCCTCTGATGGAATTGATGGTCCCATTGATTTTGCATTGGGCCACTATTTTGTGGCACCTTTAACCTCTATTCAGATTCCTTATGCCTTAATTTTATATAATTTATATATTATACATAGTTTTGGTCATTGCTTTTGTTATTTCTTTTAGTCATTTTCTTATTTCATAATTTTAATTATGTTTTTTTACTGTTTATGGATACTAGGGTAGATCTTGATTATTATTTTACATAGTTAAATGGTATATCTCCCTAGTGCATCTTATTTTATCAATTATGTTTAAGCTAATTCATCTAGAACACTTAAATAAAAAATAAATCAGAACATGTATTTATTAAAATAATGAATGTGTGTGTACCAACATTTTAGTGGTAGAAGTGAATCTAAAAAATAGAATGAGTTGAAAGGAAATATAGGGTTTGATAAATGAAATGTAAATAATCACAATTCAGCCATAAAATCAAAAAATCATACTTTAAGGTCAATAAAGATTTTGAAACCCTAGGTTAGATTATCAAAATATTAGGCTCACCAATTTATTTTACCCAAATTATGACACTATAGTAATGATGAAAATAAATGAGTGGTAAAATTAGGGTATAAAGGATTCTAAATTAAATATAGTCTAAAATAATAAATTAGAATATTAAATAAGAGTGAATGATACAAGCAATGAACCAATTAAAGTAATAGTGATGAAATGACATAGAAATTTGGAATCTGACATACCTAGTTACTATACTAAAAATATGGATCTATATCTAGATTATGCTGGTGACTATGTAAGTTTGTGTCAAATATGGTTTACAAATTTTTAAAGGATGGATTCAATGCTTCACCTTGTACTGTTAAATTTTGACCAGGTAGATTCAACAATTCACTAAATCTATACTTCCTATAACTGACAAATATGTCTTTAAACACCATTAGTGTTGTGTAATTATTATATAAAATTGATGGGGATATTTTGATAAATTTGCCTCCTTTTAGTCCTTTCCCTAACCCCATAAATTATCATCAAGGCAAGTTTGTGAAAATTTAGTTAATGCAGGTTACCCCTTAAGAAATTGTGGCTACATATCCTATCACTTGGAATCAAATTCATTGTATTTATATTATTTATGCAAGTCAAATTTTGGGTGAGACATTAATTTTCTCTCCTTAGTAAAGTGAAATGTAACTACATGAAATGTTTCATTAACCCTTGTTTTGTACAAGTGAATGATGTCACAAGGCTTGAATAAATTTAAAGTATTATGGTACAAGATCCACCACAAGTGTAGTGATGATATGATCAATGTGTGGACCAATATTGAATTATGGAGAAAAAATATCTATTTTATCAACTTGAAAGATACTTGAAACATTATAAATGACTAGGAATGTTTTGCATATATAGGAATATCTAGGACAAGATGATTGACGGCTAACCATGGAATACTACAATGAGTTATATTCATGATGATGAAAAAATAGGTTAAGGTAGAAAGGACTTAAAAAACATAGATGATATATTAATACGGATGCCAAATACACCTAGGTCAGATTTAGTGGGTCACTAAATCCAACCCATGAGAAATAGATGCTAAATAATGAATGCATATTGCCTATAAAATGGATGACTAAGACCCAAATGTTGAAAATAGATAAATCTAATATAATGTTGAAGACATCTAGAGGAAAAAATATCTATAGAGAATATAATGTGGAATAAAAAATATTAAAAAAATGACCAATTATACAAAAGTGGACCAAGTGTGATAAATTAAGGTAAAGACACAATGGAAAATGGTCTTGTATAAAAAATAAGTTGTCTATAGGTTCAAGGATTTACATATAAGACTATTCATTAATTTATGCCAACATTATCCCATACCATTGTGTCTCAAGATCCCTTTTCATTATGCTTCTATGAATTTTTTTCAAGTGATGGATACCTAGGCCTCAACATACCAGTTCTACACTTACCTAGCTTCACATCATGCATCCCTCATATACAACATCCCAATCTAGTTGTGTATCCCCTCACACTAATCATAGACATATACATGTGAGTGATCTAAAATATTTTGCCTCTGTAATGTATTTTTATCTTCAAGCCTTCATGTTCCACCTTATGGTCCATGAGATAAATTTTTACAAAGTCACCCTTAACATATAGACTTATTCTCAACAAATAACTTAACATGTTTTTCCTCTATGAAAATCATCCACTTATATGTATTTTATCTCAACATTTGATCATTGAATATGCCACAATTTTCCAACTGATTTTCATTTTTTTTAAGGAATTGATCACTTATATATCAAAACTAAATATATCTATAGGGAAAAACTCTATAATAGTGATCACTACAAAGGTTTTCCCTCTAGGAATAAATAAGACATCATGTCACTCATAAAAATTATATATTGTTATGATAATTATAACATCATGTGTAAACATTTGAATAATTTTACTTACTTCTAAATTAAATTCTAACAACATCATCCTAATTAAAGAGAAAAATAACGCCCTTGAATTTTCATCTAGTGCATTAAAATGTTGACTGCCAATAGTTATACCTTGCTTTCCCAACCTTCCAAATTACTGTACACTACCATAGATTTTATTATTTTAATGGGAAGGGATTGTAATGGGAATAATTTTTAAGATACCACCCACTACATCGATATTATCCCATTAATTTTATAAAGGATAATTATGTTCACTTAACTAAATAGAACATCACTAGTTCTTACTAGTGATGCATGCACTAGATACTCATATGTTCCAATGGTATGCATAATACTCCCATCCCAACCAACTAATATATGTAATTTGTGTAGTTCCCACACAAATTCATATTGTCTCCTAAAATTATGCATAATATGAGAACCTAATTATACCTTGTTAATAACTAATAAAAACATTATTAACATGCATGCAATATATTAACTCATATCCTGAATAGAATACATGTATGAATAAGACAAACTTTATTATTAACTAAGATATAGAGATAAAAACTTGATTAACACAATTCATACTCCATTTTATTACCAAAACTAATACTATTACAAAATACTAAGTAAATTTTCCCTTATCTTCATGTTAATTATCAATGTTCCTAGATATTTGAGTTTGTTGTATCCATAGTCGTAGTGTCACAATGAGAAACATTTATAATTATATGCCAAGAAAAATCTATTGACTTCCTTCCATACTATCACTATCTAAAACAAGTTTGGGTAAAGAGAGTGAGTGAAGATACAAAAAATGCAAATAAAAAAGGTGATGCACTAAATTATACCATTTAATGCCCCTTCAAAGGAATAAAATCACAGCTCAATTTAATATCAGCAATCACAACTAGACTTAAGAGATAAACAAATTCACTCTAAAAATATATTGAATCATTCATACATAATTCCAGGCTAAAGGTAAATAAATAACTATAAAATATATATTAAGTGTTTTTTATATATATATATATATATATTAACAATACATAAAAATAAAACACTAATGTTATGAATCCATAATGAAATATTTCCTCAAACTCTTAAAAAATCCACAGTAAAAATATATTAGAGAAAAAGATCCCCACTAAGAAAAAAACATGTTTCTATATATTTATTACAAAGAATAAGAGTTGGTGATATTTGAATGTGTGACATGTACTAATTTCCACCTACCAATTTTAAGAAAAAAACATTAAATACTAAAAATTATTCTAAACTACATACCAAATTATTGTTGAAAATATTCTCAATCAACTTTAGATTGTTCCTCATCCTTTAAAATGTATTTGTTACAAATGTTCCCATGGACTCCAAAAGATGAATGACATAAAGGCAAAGATTTTATTTTTATTACTATCTATAGAAGAATATTATCATGAATATCCAAGCATGTTTTAATCTCCTTTTTCATTCTCATAGGAATTATATCTTCATCTCTTATTTGAAAAGGGGGTATTTTCTTCATTGTTCCCATTGTTAAATAATAGGTGTTAACTTTTTTTTTTTTTTTTTTGGTTATATGGGACATTATTACATTTAAATGATTGTGTACCATAATTAAAATCGAAGGTATTTTTCATTATGATTGAATTATAATAACTTACTTTAATATTACAAATTTTATTGAAAAGAGATAATAATAAAAGATAGGTTTTTTTATGATGGATAAAATAATGTAATTGTGTATTAGAGGTGAAAAAAGAGATATCATATTCCTTTCCAAAATCTCAACTAATTCTAAATCAATCTTCATGCTTCAAAGTATTTTTATTTTAAATGTGCTTGTGGGCTCTAAAATTTGAACAAACAATGTAAGGCACATTCAAATATACTAACTTGCTCTACCCATCTCTCTCCTCTCAAGTGTAGGGGAAAAGTTTAAATAAATACCTGACCCAAATTCCCCATAATTTTAGCATGGGAATGGAGTGTATTGAATGTAAGCTCCTTATCACACCAATTTATAACATCCACTTTCTATTATAGTTTTCATGTCTAGACATCTAATAAATCAAATTTTGAAACCAATACATGTCCCTCAGGTGTAGTTCTCTTTTTCTTTTGTTGACCATGTGATCATTATTTTCATTTTATTCAAACATAGGCCTTGTTTTTATGGAGGAAAGGGAATATTTTTCTGTAACACTTATTCTCTTGCACATTTTTTAAATAACACATTTCTTGAACCTGTATAAGACTATTATTATTTCACCACCCATGAATACATGTTCTAAACCTAATTTAATCCTCATTCCTCTTGTGCACCATTTGTATTGTGTCATCTATGAAGCTTTTTCTACCTTACATGAAACTCACAAGATTCTTACTTATCTAATATAGGTTCAATGTTTCATCTATGGTATTGATCATTCCTTCATTCTAGCATTTATTTATAAATATCACATTATACTTCACTTTTGATTAGTATGTTAAATATAGAAGGGTTCTGTTGATGCTTGAATATGTATCATAGGTACCCAGAGTGTTCAAGAATACTTCTCATTTTAGAATTCTAACAATTCAGCACATGAGTTACAATAGTCTTGTTATCTGTTAATGTAATAGAGGCAAAGCAAGTAGACTATTTCATAATATTTATAATGTTTGGTAGTTGGGAACCATCGTGGCCAAAGTTAGTTTATGAAAAATATGGAGTATGTTATGATTAAGAACTATGAATTGTGATCAAGAACTAGTCTAAATACTAATCTAAGATGGGTATTTACAATTAATATTAAACTAAAGTGATCGGGTTAAAAAAAGATAAAAAGGAAAGGTAAGGTAGAGAACAAATGTTATCGATCTTCATTCCATATATCATGAAAAAACTCAAATATCTTCCAAGCATGTACTTAACCGATGTATGATATGAAGTAGCATAAGCTCAAATCCTATCAAACATTAAAAAAACATCTAAGTATGGTGTGAAATAATGCAAATAAGAATCAAGTTTAATTTAAAGATTTACCCCTATGAGCAAACAACATTTGCCCAAATACAAAAAGAGTAAGGAAATGAAATGAACCTAAAGACTTTCAATTAACATAGCATTGGCACAAGTTAATAACTCTGCATTCAAATGTACACATCAAGAATTCATAAGAACCATTCAAATCTCAAAATTAGAAAAAACAAGTGAGAGAGAAGTTAGGATAACAAAAGACATAAGCAACTTTGGACAAACTTTGCAGAATTCCTTGCTTATAATAATTGCTCAAAATTACAATTATCTCTTGGCTCTAAGAACTCCCCCCTTTTATAATTGACAATACTCCTTTTATAGAAGGTAAGGAAGTATGTTGATCAGTCATATCCAATTACAAAAATATAAGTGTAAGGACAACTATATTTTTTTTACAAAGTTCTAGAGTACACTAGACTTTTCCTAATGGAATGACCTATAGGCAAGGTGCTTTACAAGTTTCACATGCCTTTACAATAAGAATATTATATTTTTAAATTATTACAAAGTTTCTACAAAAAATAATATCCCTAACTACTTTTGAGGCCCTTGTGTTAATGCAGTCCCCTATTTTTTTTGAAGAACCTTCATTGCCTTCTCATGCTACTCATCAATCAACCTGAGGTTAACAATAGGCTCCATGAAGAGTAGATCTTCTTGGTTTGCCAAGTTTATAATGTCTCTGTCATTTCTTCCCAAAGCTTCTTTAATGCTCCTTGCTTATGCAATATTTTATTTTAATATTAGGATCATATCCATGAACCTATTATTGTCCACTCTAGATTTGCCTTGGCTTTTTCTCCTGACTTCTTGCATGACTAGAGTGGTTATGTATTTGAACTCTTCATCTGTGATGAGGCCCATGGAGCTGAGTATGGTCTATTTTTTCATCATGGTCCCTAGGAAGTGTTATATATTGTTTATAAAATCCTTGTCATCCTTAAGGAGACCTTAGAAATACTTAGACCATGTACTCAAACCCTTGATCTTATCCACAATCAATCCCATGACTAGTTTAGATGATCTAGGCTAATGGTCTTGAAACCAAGGATTTGATCTTCCATCAAAATGTTGATTAACTCTTTCATTTTATCTCTTAAATTATACCATTGGGTGATTACACTTTTTGTTACTACATCCCTTTTGGCTCAATACATTCTATTTAGGCCTTATTAACTTTACATAATTAAATAGGTCATATAAGGATGCTTAAAACATTTTAATCATAGCATCAATAATTGACAATATATCTTGCTTCTCTAAATTTTCCTTTTGATTTTATAGATTATCCTTATGTTTATGCATACCTTTGAGGGTAGCCTACAATTGGGATGACTATTTTGGGGCCAATTCAAGCACATTTTCCTCAAAAATAGGGCTTTCTCCTAGTTTTTTTTTTTCCTACTGGAGTCAAGCTAACAAATGGTTCCACCTTTTGAAAATTGAACTCTTCTCCTCCAACCATAGCTTTCTTCTTAGTCACCCTATATATATTGGTAGTTGTTGGGTCAAATTTAACACCAACTAAAGAATCATTATCCTTGGGGTTTGGGTTTCCATCTATTTTTCACTTGACTCCCTTGGAAATATCATGCTTTGTTCCCCTTTCTTTTATATATCAACTATCCATGGATTGATTTCATCATGGATAGTGATATTGACTGACTTTGTAATTGCCTAAGGATGATGTGTAGCAGGGATATTTTATAATTTTCCATATATAAACCATTCAAGAATGGTTGGACCTTGTATCACATTTTCTTCACTAAAGAGGTTGACCTCACTCAAAGGAGGGTGAAGGTAAATCAAGGTCTCTTACCCCCTACTGGAATCATAGCAAGCTCAACCTTTCTTTTAGGAGGGGTGGCCACAAGGACTAAATACAATGCTACTTACTTTCCCTTTTCTTTCTCTACCTCTTCAACTCGAGCTTCTTCTTCATCTAAATGGTAATCACTAAATAGCATGGTAAGTGTATCCTTAATTATTTCCCCAGGGCCTAATGCTATTATGTCAATCTCCTCATCAGGTGACCCTTACTTTGCTACTTAGACTGAGGAAGATACAATCTCATTAGGTATTTTTTCCTCTGGCCTTTATTCAACTCATGCTTTAGGATTTTTCACCTTTGTCTATGGCTGAGTTAGAGGAGGTATTGAAGGTGTATTACCTATCAAGTGATATTGTCTTGGCCCTAGCTACAATATATCATCACTTGGATTCTATTCCCTCTTCAATCTTGTTAAGACCTCAATAAATGAAGAATATTTGGTGTAAATTGGGTCATAAGGTTCAGGTTGGTGCTCATATGTCATATTGATTCCTTTATCTTTCAAGTGCCCCACAACTCTTCCTTAGGGATCCCACTGCCTTAGTTCATCATGTTATAATTTGAAAGAGGTCATGTGTTTAGAAGCAGCCTTAATATTATCCCATTATTGAAACACAATCTTGCCAATGGTTATGGGGAGGGTGTGGAGAATTCCATTCCTCTTGGTCTTGTTAAGACCATCTATACTATTGTATATTTGGTATGCTACCTATTGTTTAGCTAGTTTAATTGGCACGTGGACTGATAGTCTAAATGGGGTACATTGTACTCCTTCAATCCTGATTATGGTGCAATCTAGATACAGCCATATATCTCCTATATCTTCAACATATTTTTTGATTAGTGGGCTCACTCTTTCCATCAAGATCCCTATGATGGCCTCAATTAAGGATGGGTAAATATAATCACAAATGAATTGGATGTGGTCTTTATATTTGAAAATATGCAACTTTGAATAATACTGAGAGACTATTTGTTTCCCATTAGGTGACCATTATTTAAGGCTTGGCATTTTAGTGGTGGCAAGCAGGGCATCTATCAAGTAAGACATCATGTGGAATTAGTTCCCAGTTTTCTTCTTAATTGCAGAGAACTACTTCCTCAAATAAGTGCTAATCATTTATGCTAGAGTAGGGGTGAGTTCTTTCTCAACCATGAAATAAACAAAGGGGACCCAAAGTTTATCCATATATGTGGTGGAGGGCTTCCAACACAATATGTTCATTAATGTCATGATCATCCCAATCCTGGGCCTAAATTGATTGATTGGGATATTGCCATTGAAGTCGAAGAACAATTGATTCATAGAATATAGCCATGGGGTGAGGATGGTATTTAGGTCATTCTTCTTGGGCCACTCATTGATTGTGGTTACATCTACTCAGGTTTTGGGTAATTTATAGTAGTTTTTGAAGCCACTAGGGGAAATATATGCAATTTTCCTAAATCTATGCTCATGAACTATCATGCCTTGATCAATTTTAGCATCTTTGAAGATGGGATAAAGAACATCAATGCAATGCAGTACTTCTATTTTTTTCACATCATAATGAAGACCTGTCATCTAGATGTCAACCACATTATAGTACCTCTTCTTGACTAATGCATTGCTCTCATGATCTTTGGAAATGACTAGTTGTTCTTCAATAGCCCAAAAAAGCTTCGACTAATTTTTGTCTCCCATGTTTTAATCCATGACATCAAACTTCATGTCCTTAGAAATATTCCCTTTTGCATTTGAAGTCAAAAATAACTTTGTATCTTCCCTTGCTTGTTTTTTAGCTGTCATGATTGTGAATTTGATCAAATTACTCACTAGTGGACTGCTTTTCATCTCTAGATTAATTTTTTCTTATTTTGATGATAATTCACTCTCTTAGGCTTGATTCATGATCAATACATGGTTGAATTAGGGCTTTTATGTGAGCTAAGTTTTTTATGCAAATCCTCTTAGATCTTTAATGATGGTAGCTTGTCAAGCTTATATAAACTTTATGCCTTAGATTTGATTTGGATCTTCACATTTATAAATTTGCCTTTTTGAACCCACAAGATCTTTAGATTTATCATTTTATGCCTATGTGGAATTATTGTGGCATCCCTATGGAATTTTATGACACTTGCTTACTAATTTTCAAAAAGTGATTATTACCCTTTGAAATTTCTATGTTGATCTTGCATCACCTAATCTTTTTGAATGAATCGGTGTGGTTCATTGATCTCGATCCTAAGAATTTAATGTCATTAGATACCTCTGTAATATTTTGTATAACTATGACACTTGTCACTACTACATTCATCCTACCTATGTTGAAAATTTCACTTTGATCATGCACTATTAAATCCTCTAGGTATGAATCAATGCACTCCATTGATGTTTAAAAGGTGCTCGATCTTTAACTTGTGGCTTATGGTATCTCTCACCATCAAATCATGCTTGGGTGAACAATCACATATTATCAATCTTAGGAAGATGATCAAGCTTTAATTCATGGCTTGAATTTATGTATCTCTCACCTCTAAATTCACCCTAAGCTTCATTAAAAATTCAAGGTTGATCTCATACCATTGGATCATCTGGGTTCAAATCAATGTGCTCCATTGGGTTATCAATCTGAGGGATAGATGACCATTGGCTAATCGATGCTCTACTACTAGAATCTCATTCACCCTGGGATCCATTGAGAATTTGAATTAAAATACATCATTAGATCAATCTTGTCTAGTAAATACAGGCCATTGATCACTAAAAGATGTTCGAACTTTAACTTATGACTCAAGATTTATCTTTAATCATACACCATTAGATTTTCCCATATAAGTAAATGCATTCCATGAAATTGAATTCATGGGGTTGAACGAGATTGGTTCATGTACTTAGTTTTATCATTCTTTTGGATTAACTTCATCTGAGAAAATATGGGTCATGATCCTACAAACAAGCACAATATTAAAGTCATCTCAAGAATAATATATAAGACTTAAGCTAAGGTTTTTAGTCATATTAATAAATGTAAATAAATATTTAGGCCAATGTCTTAAGCTAGGTCTAAGGCATATTAAAGTGACCTCACAAATTAAAAGGGACTTGGCATGAAGATTTTGGACCAAGGTCAGGAACATAATAAAAAGGACCCCGTGAATAATAAAAGATAAGTCATAAGGTTTTAGCCTAGGGTTTTAAACTTTAGGATAAAGCTTTATGACTTGTCTAGGATGTACACAAAGGACCCTGCATTAGTTGGACCATGTTAAGATAAAATAAAACAAAGGGGTTTGGGATGTAAAAGGACCCAACATAGAATTTTTAGGCTAAGGATTGGTTGTGTTAAAAAACATGACTAGGCCTTAGGATAAAAATTAAATTAAGTCCATGGCATAATTAACTACTCCTACATAAAATGTTCCTGCCAAATTTTAATTCAAAAGGAACCTAGGTTAAATGCTCTTGATAAAATGAAAATTTCAATTTGGGGTACAAATTTGCACAATTTAGCACAAGAGTCCCCATTTTTTAGAAATAGGGGTATGTTTACCTCAATAAATGGTGACTTCCAGGAGAAACATAGCAATATGTTAGAATCTAGAGACTTTGGTTTAGATTAATGACCAATTTATTCATTCCCTTTAATCAAGTACCATTATTGAGATGAATTCATGGTTTTAACAAGTTTTACACATGTATATTTAGGATCAAACATCAAAACCTAGTCATGTTGTGTGTGTGATTTGATTCCAATTATTGTTTGCTATGGGATTTGGGTAAACAACTTCAAGATTCATGACCTTGACCATTAATATTCACTTGTAACATGTTTAGATGTTTATTAAGAACCATGCCTTGTATAGGGAAGGCTTAGGCATTGCTTTGTTACTAGCCAATCATCCATAGCCCCAACAGAGATGCCTTTGGCTCCACTTAAGGCCTTGATCCATTTCTAGCTAGGCATCTATATCCTCAGTAGAGATTACTAGAATCACCTCTACACAAAAAATATTTAGATTTGAAATAGACCCTTATTTTTTCTATCTTTTAGATCATTTTGACTTTCTAGCAAAGGTTGGGAACTAAGTTATCCAGGTTTAGGGATTTGTTAAAAAATTTAATCTTCAAATAATAACCTATGGTTGTAAACTTTATCCCAAGAAAGGATATTTGTTAAGTGTAAACATGATTATGTCCTAATAATTCAAGCTTTCATTCTATAGGTACAATCCTTCTTAAAACTAGGCTTACACCATAATAATGTTCAAAATTCCAAGGAACAATAATTCTAACCATTTATCTTTACTAGTTCCTCAAAACTATAACATCAAGCTTACATTTTAATAACTAATGATCAACCATTATTGAGAAAACATACCTAGATTTCTGAAATGTGGAGTTCTTGTTGAGTAATTTTATGAACTTTGAGCTGAGGGCTGTCCAAAAGGACTTATTGGAAGTAAGGAACAAATCACAGAAATCAAACATACCAAATAGAAATTAAGCCAACAAAAATCAATGAAATAAATGAATATATATGAACATATATATAAATAAGTGATAGGAAGGAAAGAACATAAAGAAACTAAGCTAGCCTACCTATACTAAATTTAAATAGTCTTACAATCATTCTATGAAGACCCTAGGTGGGACAATAGAGAATTAATTCTTGAGGTATTTCCCATTGGTGGGTAGCATGAACTCTGCTTCCTATAAGTCTTTAATATTGAAGGTGTTGTCTCCAATTATCTCAGCTATCTGGTGGGGACCTATCCAAAAAAGTGTGAACTTCCTATGTTTACCTTTAGGCTCAGATGCCTTGTCCCAAAGAAGAACTAAGTCTCCTTTCTTGAACACCTTTATTTTTGAATGTTTATCAAACCACCTTTTTAATGTGGTTTGGTGTCTACTAAAATTAGTGAAATCCTCTTCTCTTTCATCTTCCATCTGTATGATGTCCAACAACCTTGAAATTATAAATTCTTGGTCTTCTTCCATGTACTCTTTCATGAACCTCTATGTTGATAGCTTGAGGGTGATGGGTAAGATGGGTTCTTGACCATAAAATAGTAAGAATGGTGATGCTTTGAGAGCTTATTTGATTATATTTCTATCTACCCAAATGGCATACTTAAGAAGCTTATGACATGTTCTAGGTTTATCAGTTGTATACTTCTTTATCTCCTTGATCAAGTTCTTATTTGTTGATTTAGATACTCCACTATCTTGAGGATAATGGTTTGATGAGAATTTGAGGATAAATCCATAAATAAACTTCCTTACAAAATTTAGTTTACTAAATAATGACTTTAATTCCTTCTTACTATTAGGGGGCTCTATATTAGATATTGAATTTACTCTACAGAGTCTATAGAGATTCCCTCCTTAGTGATAATATGTTCTAATATCTTTCCCTCAGTGACACATAAAATAATTTTATTTGGGTTGAGAGAAATCCCATAGCTTCTAGATATTTCAAATACCTATTGTAGGTGCATAATATGATCTTTCCTATTTTTAGAAAAGACAGTTAGATCATCCATGTATATGATAATTTATTTACCTACAAGACCTTAAAAATCATGATCCATAGCCCTTTGAAAAGTGCATATTATGTTCATCAATCCAAAATCTATTCTCTTATAGGTACACATGCCCCACTTGGTAGTAAAAGTAGTCTTCATCCTATCTTATTGATTTACCAGCACTTGGTTATACCCTGAAAACCATCAAGAAAGGGAATAATGGCAGAACTAGAAATAATTTGTATTACTTGGTCAAGAGAAGGTAGGGGGAATTATCTTTCTCAGATGCTTTATGTAGGTTTATAAAATCAATGCATAATCTAATTTCACCATTTTATTCCTGACTGGGACTAAATTAGCAACCCAAGTTGAATGTCTAATGGGAAACACAATCTTGGTATCTAAGAGCTTCTTGACCTCTTTTTATATCAATGGTTCTAAGACTAGGTTGACAGACCTATGCTTTTATCTGAAAGGTTTGCTATTTTATTTTAAAGGTATAGTGTGAGTTATGACCTTTGGATCAAAGATCTTTAGGTCATCATAGGACCATGCTATGATATTTTTATATTTGTTCAACATTTCTTTGGATCTTTTGGACTCAATGCTTGTACAGGTTGTGCCAATATTGACTAGCTAAGGTTGATCTTGAAAACCAAGGTCAATTGCATTATAATCCTTCCCACTTACTTTGGGAGTTTTGGTAGTCTCAGCTAATCTATCAAAATCAAGGAGTCTCTCTAAGGCTATCATGACATTGGGGATCTTATTTTATTTCAACTAAATGTCCTTGTCATCAAATTTACCTTCAATGTTCTCACCATCAAGGAAACTGGCTTCATCAATAATTTGACCTTCAAACACTCCTAAACTATTCATGAAGTCTATGATCTATTGATCATCACTGAATACCTGCAAGTGATTGACCTTATCTAGCATTGAGGAACATAGGATCAATTTAATTGTAATTTTTTGTAACTTGGAACTTTGATTGGGCATAAGGTTGGTTGTAGGTGAATCAAGTTCATCAGTAGACTTTTTTTCTTCCCTAGGAATTGAAATAATGTTAAAAGCATCCAATTAAGTCCCACACTCAATTTATACTTTTTGAGATAGGACAACTTGCATTGATATTTACTCTTGACCTGATTAACCACTAGTTCATAATAATAAAAAACTAATAGTTATTTAGCCTCATGTTTGATTGTAAATTATAATCTAAGAATACGTGCTTCATACTCAGCCAAATTATTGGTGCATGGGAACTAAATTTTGTAGGAGGCATTATATTCTTTCCCAATGGGATTGATTAACACCACTCCTACTCCAGAACCTAATTTTCATCTAGCACCATCAAAATAAAGCTTCCATAATCTAGGAACAACATGAGAAGTTTTAGAGTTACATACTTTTGTGGTGTCAAGAGTGTAAACACCAAGATCTAAGTTAACCATGTTATCCCTCTCATTGATTGCATTATACTTAGTGATCATATGCTTCATTTTAGGCTCCCTTTCTATCTTGATTTGGTTGGGGACTCCCTTCCAGGGCAATCACATATGTGAACAATCTGTTAACATATAACTGTTCAAGTTCTTAGTCTAGTCTCTTCTCAATAGCATTCCATAAGCATCAGGGATGTCCACCACTCAGATATCAATGAACTATTGGATCCTTGGAAGGTAATCTGCATGTGAATATTCAATAATTCACAAACCACTTTGACTCTTGATTTATCTAATTAAGTTACAACTCTATTATATTTAATGGGAGTAAAACCTAATTATTCACAAATACCCCTAAGCATAATATTTGTAGATGCACTAGAATCTAACAAGAAATTATGCAAATTCTTACCAAAGATCCTGATTGTAAGTAGAAAAGGAGGAACATCTACCTTAATTTTGTGTATTACAACATTAGCATGTGCAAAATTTTGAGACTTACCAAGCATTTTTGATAAATATTCCAGCAAGAGATCCCTCTGTTTAGTCATCTATGTCAACTCATACAAGGTAATTTTGGCCTTAATCCTTTTCATGTCCTCTAAAATGTTATACCTAGTCCTATTATAAGAATTAGATGTGTTAGAATTAGGTTTAGAAGTACTTCCCTTAGGATGTTTTGGATTGTTGTCTAAGTTAGTATCAGGAGTCTCAAAGTTATTTAGAGGAGTTGAAGTGGTCAATGGTTGCTTTTGCTCTCGATTTCTTAGAGGATAATTCTCCTTAATAAATTGTTGAAAAACATGAATCTCTTCAAGAATATCCTCAGGCTCATTGTCCTTTTAAAAAGGAACTCAAATGTCTCCACCATGAGAGTTGAATCAGTGGATCTAGATGACCTTGAGGAACTAGATGTACCTACATCATAATTCTTCTTGTAAGGCTTCAAAAGCATTACAAAATTCAACACAGTCTATTTTCCCATGCTTATAAGTGTAATGAACTCTATAATAGTTAGGTAAAGCAACATGAAAAATATTTGTATCAAGAACATTCTTGCTAGCAAATATCTCATTATTCTTATTATTATGGTAACTATCAGTCTAAAATTTGTTAGTGGGCCTATTAAACCTTTGAAAAGAGAAATTCCTTCCATATTTCTCTCCAGTCTTGCTTACTTGCTTTTAAAACTGAAGGAAGTAAGTGTTAATATTTTGAACCATTTTGAGAATAGAGTCACTCTCATTCTTTGGGGCCTCAGAATTATGAACTTGAGTATTAGCATTAGCTATAGGCATTAAATCCTTCTTATCCTATAGATGAGATCCATTGGAAGCTTTGTTTATGAATCCTAGGTTTTGAGTAGGATGAACATGTCTCAAAGGTAGTTGGTTCAAGATTGGAAGTTGGTTTAGGGCAGGCACATTTTGGTTGGCATTGGGAATAACTTTTAGAATGGGTAGATATGGATTGACATTAAGAATGGAGTATGCCAATTATCCTTGGGGTTTCATCTGGTCATTAATGATCACAACTTCAGCATAAGCTAAAGCTAATGTGTTCATGGGTCCAACAACTCTTTTATCAACACAAAAGTCATAGGATCTAAGGCATCCTTATAGATTTCCAAGGCTAAATCCTCATCAGGTCTGTAAGGAGTTATGGTCCTACTAATTTTTTTTTGGAAATTAGCATTGAAGGCTCTTATGGGCTCATTTGGGCTCATGTACAGGATACAAGGGCTAATGACTTTTCCAAATTCGTCAATGAAAACATTGTTAAAATCAACCCAACTAATACTGTAATTTTTAGGGAGGTTTAAAAACCATTCATATGCAACATCTTTAAAAGTAAAGGGAAATAGTCTACATGTTATATCTTCATGGACTACATTTATCAATCTTAATGCATCCTTGAAACTCTTAATGTGTTTCTCAATAATTATAATTCCACTAGAACTAAATGTTGGTAAATACTTTTTAGGATTATGTGGAAGGTCATGTACTATACCTGACACATTGATTGAAGAACCACCTATCCAAGATATACCTTGATGGGGATTGAACACAAGAACACCTTGAATTGGTGAAGTTCACAAAGACTTTGAAATTCTACACTTACCTTTGTTTCACCTAACCTTCATGTGAACTTTTAATGAAAGCAGAGGTTTTCTAGTCTTTGAATGTGACCTTGTCTTGATTTTGGGTAATTCCAGCTTGTGGGCTTTGAATCCTATTTTAAATATCATGTATCAGTCTTATCTTTGTTGGAAACAATGATCAAGCTTACACATTAAGAAAATTTTGCAAAGATTTACATAAAGGATGACAAAGGATAGAAATCTTTAACTAAGTTAGATCAAAGATGTATAAAAATTTAAGTATGATTGATCTTTACACGTTTAACCTCAAGTAAACCTAAATTAGGAAATGATTTATCAATCTTTGATCAAAACAACTATTACTAACCTCAAACCTATTTAATTAAAAAATATTAAGCCATATTTACCATAACTAAGCATATACCTTCAAATAACATCGATGTTTGTCTAAAGGAAACACAAAGATGGGTGAAAGACCATAAAGATCAATGATATTTACATAATTTAACAAAGATTGACACAATTATGGAAAGGTTACACCAATATTTGAACAAAATTCACAAAAATGAGCAAAGATACTTAAATTTATAAATATCTAACACCCTCCTTCTAGCACCAGCTAAAGATCCTCTTGTTGATGCTTAAATATGTATCACAGGTGCCCAAAGTGTTCAAGAAAACTTCTCATTTTATAATTCTAATAACTAAGCATATGATTTTTAGGTTATGATAATCCTACTATTTGTTGATGGAACAGAGGCAAAGCAAGTTGACTATTTCACAATATTTATAATGTTTGGTGGTTGGGAGCCATTGTGGCCACATTTAGTCTATGAAAAATATGGAGTATGCTATGCTTAAGAACCATGAATTATGATCAAGAACTAATCTAAAGACTAATCTAAGATGAGTATTTAAAATTAATATTGAACTAAAGTGATCTGGTTAAAAAAAGAGCAAAAAGAAAGGTAAGGCAGAGAAGAAATGTTGTTGATCTTCATTCCAAATATCATGACAAACTTTAAATATCATATAGGCATGCATTTAACCAATGTATGATATGAAGTAGCATAAAATTAAATCCTATGAGACATCATGCAAACATCTAAGGATGGTGTGAAATAATGCAAATAAGAATAAAGTTCACTTTACATATTTACCTCTATGAGCAAACAACATTAGCCCAAATGCAAGAAGAGTAAGCAAACAAAATGGACCTAAAGACTTTCAATTAACCTAGCTTTGGCACAAGTTAATAACTTTACATTCAAATGTACACATCAAAAATTCATAAGAACCATTCAAATTTCAAAATTAGAACAAACAATTGAGATAGAAGCCAAGATAACAAAAGACATAAGTAACTTTGGACAAACTTTGCAAAATTTATTGCATATATTAATTGCTCAAAATTACAATTAGCTCTTGTCTCTAAGAACTCCCCCCTTTTACAATTGACAATACTCCTTTTATATAATGTAAGGAAGTATGTCAGTCAATCATAACCAATTAAAAAAATACAAGTGTAAGGATAAATGCCCTTTTTTAACAAAGTTCTAGAATACACTAGACTTTTCCTAATGGACTAACCTATAGGCAATCTGCTTTACAAGTTGCAAATGCCTTTACAAGAAGAATATTCTATTTTAAAACTATTACAAATTTTCTACAAAAAAGAATATCCCTAACTAAATTTGAGCCCCTTGTGTTGATGCAGTTCCCTATTTCTATTGAAGAAACTTCATTTCCTTCTCATGTTGCTCATCAATCAACCTAAGGTCAACAACATGTTCCATGAAGAGTTCATCTTCTAGGTCTATTAAGTTTTTAAAGTCTCTATCATTTCTTCCCAAGGCTTCTTTAATGTTCCTTACTTCAGCATTCTTTTCTTCTACTATTAGGACCATATCCATGACCCTATTGTTGTCCACTCTAGATTTGCTTTGGATTTTACACCTGACTTCTTGCATGACTAGGGTGGTTTTGTGTTTGAACTCTTTATCTGTGATGAGGCCCATGGAACTGAGTGTAGTTAGTTTCATGATCATGCTCCCCAAGAAGTGTTCCATCCGATTTAGTAGTTACTTGGCATCCTTAAGGAGACCTTCCAAATACTTAGACCATGTGCTCAAACCCTTGATCTTATCCACAATCAATCCCATGATTGTGTTTAGATGATCCAGGCTAATGGTCTTGAAATGAGGGATTTGATCTTCCATAAAAATGTTGATTAACTCTTTCATTTATCTCTTGAATTTTATCATTGGATGATTAAGCTTTTTGTTGCTACATCCTATTGGCTCAATACATTCTATCTAGACCTTAATAACTTTAGACAATTAAACAGGTCATACAAAGATGCTTCAAACATCTTAATCATAGCATCAATAATTGACAATATAGCTTACTTTTCTAAGTTTTCCTTTTCCTTTTGTAGATTATCCTTGTGTTGATACATATCTTTGAGGGCAACCTACAACTAGGATGACTATATTTGGGCTAATTCAAGCACATTTTCCTCAAAAATAGGGATTTCTCCTAGGTTTTACCCTCCTATTAGAGTCAATATAACAACTGGTTCCACCTTTTAAAAAGTGAACTGTCCTCCTCCGACCATAGTTTTCTTCTCAGTCACCCTCTGTAGACTAGCAATTGTTGGGTCAAATTTGACATGAAATAAAGACTCTATTATCTTTGGGGTTGGGGTTTCCATCTATTTTTCACTTGGCTCCCTAGAGTTGTCATCATTTGTTCCTATTTCTATTATAGATCAACTATCAATGGCTTGAGTTCATCATGGATAGTGATGTTGACTAACTTTGTAATTTCCCAAGGATGTTGTATTGTAGGGATATTTTATAACTTTCCATCTATAAACCATTCAGGAATGGTTGGACATTGTATCACATTCTCTTCACCATGATCATCCTAATCCCAGGCCTAAATTAATTGATTGGGATGTTGCCACTAAAATCAAATAACACTTGATTCCTAGAATATATCCATGGGGTGAGGATGGTCTTTAGGTCATTCTTCTTGGCCCACTCATTGATTCTAGTTACATCTACTTGAGGTTTAGGTAATTTATAGTAGTTTTTGAAGCTAATAGGGGAAATGTAGGAAATTTTCCTAAAAATACACTCATGAACTATCATGCCTTGATCAATTTTAACATCTTTGAATATGGGAGTAAGAACATAAATGTAATATAGTACCTTTGGTTTCATCATGGCATAATGAAGGCCTATCATCTGGATGGCAACCACGTCATAGTACCTCTTCTTGACTAATGTGTTCCTCTCATGTTCCCTAAAAGTGATTAGTTGTTCTTCAATAGCCTAGAAACATTTGGACCAATTAGTTTCTCCCATGTTTAAATCCATGGCATCAAACTCTGTGTCTATAAAAATCCTCCCTTTTACATCTGAAGTGAAAAAGAACTCTATATCTTCCTTAGATTATTTTAGAGCAACCATGACTATGAATTTGACCAAATTTTTCTTTAATGGACTGTTCTTCATCTCTAGATTAAATTATTCTTGTTTTGATGATAATTCAATCTCCTAAGATTGATTTATGATCAATACAAGGTTGAATTAGGGCTTTTATGTGAGCTAGGGTTTTCTCAAAAGACTTCTTAGATCTTTAATGGTGGCAGCTTGTTGAGCTTGTACGAACTTCATGCCTTAGATTTGATTTGGATCTTCACATTTATACCTTTACCTTTATTAACCCATAATATCTTTAGATTTGTCATTTTTTGCCTATGTGTGTCACCATGGCATCCCTAAGGTATTTTCATGGTACTTGCTTATTAATTTTCAAAAAGTGACCATTGCCCTTTAAAATTTTTGTGTTGATCTCACACCACCTGATCTTTATGCATGAATCAACATGGTTCATTAATATCAAATCTGAGAATTGAATACCATTGGCTGCCTCTATAATATTCCCTATGGTTGTGACACTTGTCATTACCACATTCATCTTGGCTATGTTGAAAAGTCCACTTTGATCATGTTCCATTATATCTTTCAAGTATGAATCAATGCACTCATTTGATCTTTAAAAGGTGCTTGATATTTAACTTGTGTCTTGTGGTATCTAACACTATTAGATCATGCTTAGGTGAACAATCATGTACCATTGATCTTAATAAGATGGTCAAGATTTAATTTACAGCTTGCATTTATGTCACGTGTCATTTTTGTGTTCACCATGAGCTTCATCAAAAATTCAAGATTGATCTCATGCCATTGGATCATCTAGGTCAAGATTAATGTGCTCTATTAGATTATCAATCTGAGGGGTGGACCATTATTGGCTACTCGATGTTATATTACTAGAATCATGACACATGTCACCTTATCACTCATCCTAGAGATTTATTGAAACTTTGACTCAATATGCACCATTATACCAATCTTGTCTGAGTAAACATGCATCATTAATCACTAAAAGATGTTTGAATTTTAACTTACATCTTGAGCTTTGACTTTAATCATGCAATGTTAGATTTTCCCATCCAAGTAAATTTGCATCATTAGATTTAATCTATGGGGTTGAGTGAGATCGATTCCTATACTTAGTCTTCTTGCTCTATTAGATTAACTTTGCTCAAGCAAGCATGGGTCATTGATCCTATAGACAAACAAAATATTTAAGTCAGCTCGATAATATTATATAAGGCTTAAGCTAAGGTTTTCATTTTTATTAATAAATGTGAATAAATTTTTAGGCTAATGTCTTAAGCTAGGTCCAAGACATATTAAAGTGACCTCATGAATTAAAAGGGACTTGGAATAATGATTTTAGACCAAGGTCAAAAACATAATAATAAGGACCCCATGAATAATAAAAGATAAGTCATAAGGTTTTAGCCTAGGGTTTGAAACTTTAGGATAAAGCTTTATGACTTGTCTAGGATGTACACAAGGGACCCTACATTAGTTATACCATGTTAAGATAAAAGAGAACAAAGGGGTTTGGAATGTAAAGGGACCCAACATAGAATTTTTAGACTAAGGCTTGGTTTTGTCAAAAAACATGACTAAGCCTTAAGATAGAAATTAAATTAAGTCCATGGAATAATTAACTACTCTCACATAAAATGTTCCCAACAAATTTGAATGTAAAAGGAACCTAGGTTAAAACCTTAGAATAAGGTCTTATCAATTCAAATATGAATTCCCTTAATCAATTACAGACCAAAGGATAGCAAAACATTTAAATGCAAAACCCTGAGTATTTCCCATTCTAAATGAACTCCATCAAACTTACAACCTGAAACGTAGAGATCCAATATTAGCAATAAGATAAAACCAGAGCCATGAACAAATAAGCCAACCAGACCAGATGTGAATGATATTCAAAATAAAAAATATGTACAAACATGTTAATGGTGCTCTTAATCAAATGAAAATTTCAATTTGGGTACAAATTTGCATAATTTGGCATAAGGGTCCTCATTTTTCATAAATGGGGGTATGTTGACCTCAACAAGATCCACAATAGATATTCCAAATATTCCTACCTTCTCAAACAATTATCATGCTTCATACTCCATAATTTTCCTGAGACCCATTTATCTCATACCCATTTGTTTATATTCTTATGAATTTAAAAGTTTCATGAAATAATGCACATGATTGATTAATAATTTTATGTGCTCCTCTTTTATCAATATGGGTATAAGATTGTACAATTTTATCCAAAGGGGAACAAATAAGAATTTTTCCTTTGTTGGGTTAAATAAGGGCGACTAGGGGAAAAAAATATCCCAATATTGCTAAATAACCAAGGTCTCAATGACCAAATAAAGTCTCGATCAGAGGAAATTTGGGAAATAACTTGGAAAAAACCAAATTGGGAACTAAAAAGGAAGAACATCAATATCATTCCAAACTATCAAGGCCCAGTTGAAAATATTCGACTGCAAAAGAGGGGAGCCCACACATTTTACAAACAAGTATTAATTTCCAATATCCAACACCATTTATTGAATAACCTATTTGAATCACAATCACTAAGGAAGGGTGAATCAGTGTATTCATAACATTCATTCAATTCCACTCAAGGATCCATGAACCATTCATTAAAACATGACCATATAACAAAGCATATGTAACCATACAAGATCATGAAATAAGATAACACATTAAATATGTGGGAGACCCTCAAGGGGAATAAAAAACACTAATATTTAAAAATTAACTATATTCCTATAATACAAAAACCAATCTTTAGTGAAATACCAACTCCACATTGAACACCAACCCCAACTAGTCAAACACCCACTCAACTAGGCTTTAACAAACACCAACTTGCAAGGAGGAACCAACCCCCTAGATGACTTATAACCAACTCATCCACCTAAAAATTTTGATAACCTTAAAAAAAACCTTGTTTCTCATGCAACAGATGATGATCACCTTCTTTACCTCTTCTGATTCTTCTATCCATCTCAAATTGTCTTCTTGGCTTCTTCGCTCATTTAGGTCTCTTCAAGACAAATTAAGTCATATGACCTTGATATTCATACTCAGACCTCCTATTATATATTCATGATATTCTCTCTACTATCTTATAATGGTCTATAAGATCTCCTTCGAATCAAATATCTTCTATTTCATTCGCTTCATAATTTATTCCTTTTAACGAGCTCAAATAGTCCTAATTAGCCTTGTTATTATACTAGGCTCTTTCTCATACACCTCTTGGTTGGACACACACACACACTTTCCCACTTATATTTTAAACATAATAGGCCTTAATACATTCTAAAAAAATTAATTTATCATTACATTAGGTCATCCATAACTCAAATATACCAAGTCCTTCTTTAGGTCTCATGGAGACCTAATTCCATTAGGCCTTCTTTAGGAAATGTTACCTTATGTTCTTATTTCAAAAAAAATTTACTCTACACATAGTAAAAAACTTTTATATATCACTCAAATAGACCCCTACTAATCTCATCTAGGCTTCATAACACTTTTTAGATCCAACCACTACTTGAAGCACACCATTACTACTATTCACAATTAGGCCTTCATATACATAAAAAGTTTATCTTGAACTACTGAATATTAAACAAAAATTAGCTAAAAACCCATGGAAATAAATAACATATATAGAAACTAAATGACCTAAAATTCATCACCATATGATTTAAACACTTCAACTTAGGATATAAAGGCTCAAGAACTCTCCTACAACTTACTTAGAACTGCTAAAACTGTAAAAAACATAGTTATGAAAACTTGAAATATAACACCTATATAATAATTTTAAAAGTCTTAACATACATGGAAATTATTATATAACATTTCCATACCATATTAAAATACAAAATCAATATGGTCTAATGTCAAATATTGGTCTTGCAGACCAATCTTTTGACCTCTCTCCTCACATTACACCAAAACCAAATAAGCCATTTTGGCTTCAACTTTTCAACCTCTATACCTAGATTCCAAACCCTATAAAAATAATTAATAGGACATAAAATTACCAAAAAAAAAATTCATGCACTTCAATCCATCACCCTTTTAATAAAACACATCAATAATCATCATCTCATCACTACCTAGGTTTTGCACATTTTGCTCTCCTAGGCCTTTTAGTGACTAGCCCACTTGGACCATAAAATTTGCACTCTTAAAGACTAGCACCTAGAAATAAAATTTTATGTAAATAAACCATGAGTCTCTAACTTCTTATTTCATCCATTTAGCAACTTTTTCCAATGTAACTTGTGACTTCTACAACAACTTCTTTAGAAACAAGACTGTAACTCAACATTTTCTCTCTCATCTCTCTAACCACCACCACTTGGGGGTACTTGAGATAATCCACTACAATATATAATAGATTAATTCATAATTAAAATATATTTTTGACACTGTTGATCAATATCTTCAACATCAAGTCCTTATTAGGGTTGTAGGAGGGTTTAAACCTATTTTCACTCTTAACGATTGTTCATAAAGTATACCCCCTTAATCCAAAAACTAATTCCTAGAATTTTTATCTAGGACCATTCTCCATATACCATTAATATATTATTTTACCATGCATAGGTTTGATGAGTTAACAAATTAAAAAAAATCTTTCTCAGGTCAAAAATCCTCCATTCTGCACACTTAAGAGACCTCCAAACACATTTTCATGACTTTTCCTACAAACCACGACCTCAAAATTGGTTAACATACTTGAAACAACATGAAACAATTTTTTAAACACTCATATATCCATACCTTCCTAGAAACAGAAGCTCATACCCCATTAGGTCATACTCTCTCTCTACATCATGGTATTCATGCTACATTAGATCTAGAAACAAACCTTCATGACACTATAAATGTACTTAATACCTCATACACATGCTCAATAAACCTCAAAAAACATATCATATCTTTTTCATATATTTTACCAAGTAACCATATTCATACCTTCTCATAAGGGCTTTACATGTCATGACTAGTGCCATGACTAGGCTTCTTAAGCACTTAAAACTTGACAGCTAACCTTGAAACACTTATAAAAATATATACACTTTACTTACATGATTAAATAATTCCAAACAAGCTCTCATAAGCTTTTTATCACTTATTTCACCAAACTTCACTATGCACACCTTCTCATAGGGTCTAGACTAGGCTTCTCAAGACACCTTGTACTCAATAACTAGTACTCAAACATGATTACCTCAATGATATAGAACAAGAACACTCTTGAAATATAAATTTCACACCATTGAAACAATATCTTTCATGTTTAAACACTTCCATACATCCTTCACATGCCTTGATAATAGATCATGATATTTCATTAGGTTAGGAAGGGTCTAGGACCGGTCTAGTTGCAAACTTGGACTAAAGGTCTTGCCCCTATAGGCTTACCATGAAACTATCCTTGATGCCTCTAAACCTTGTTCACATGCCTTACATGATCCTAAAATAATTCCATACCTCTGCACATACATCTTCATGTTTACCATGCACATGCCTCTTCATGACATGACCATGCTTGTTATACATTATACCTTCCATGCTTGACCTATACTAATGATATGAGACATTAGTTATCTTCAAATTCTATTTCAATAATGACCTCGTCACATTCACATACTTTTAATATGTACTTGATCACCTTGTCATATTTCACATTGCTAACAACACTCTTTGCAGACCTACTTGTCATCAACCTCATTCACCATGATTACACTCTCTCATAACAACAACACTCATTATGTTGGCATAAGATCTCATCATATACATAAATCAAAGCTTACTTGACCATGCACCTTCATAATAACCTTTGACATCAATGCCAAAACTCAATAATCAATGATAATGATCAATAATCTCCCCCTTTGTCATTGATGGTAAACACACTCAGAAAACTATGGCAACCATCTCCCAAATCTAGCTCTTGCCTTTTTTCACCCTTTTTAATATGTTTCCCCCTTTGACATTAATGACAAATGGTCACCTTCAACAACTAGAATCACACTTTCTCAACCTGAGCTGATACTACCTCTCAAAGACACTAGATGACACACAATCTTTAGAAACTATGATAATCACCCATGTAAACCACTCTCAAAAACTTCTCTCAATTAGGTCACTTATCCCTCATTCTGAACTATCTTCCCTTTTCAGATCATTCTCCTAGCTAGTCTATCAAAATCTCAACAAATATAATCTATGAAGAATCTCAAACACATGCTCCCCTTAACTCCTTACATACCTCTATTCTAATATAAAAAACAACCACTCTCTTGACAAATAACTCAAAGTTACAAAGCTCCCCCTTAGACCAAACACATTCCTTTAAATAAACTAGGAACTCAAGATAACTTACCTTCCTTTACATGATTGAATAAGATCAAACTCTTGATCACATGCTAGGCTACCACACTCTTGACACCAACTACAAAATTAGGGACTCCCCCTTTATATTCACAACACAACAAAACTAATTAGGACTCTTAAACCATACTCATCTTCCTTCAATCATCTTGACACCAATTCCCCTTCTTAACAAAGACTAGGCTCAACTACTCACACAAAAAGATACCAAAATCTTACCTCACATTTACTGATTAACTGCACTTTGACATCAAATACCTAATGTTTACATTAGATCTCACATCATACTTACTACTACACTTCAAACCTTAAAGCTACCAACATAGGTATGGATAATATCCATCTTCATCTCCTTGATTGTAACACAAACAACCTAGAATATTCTCAAGATGAAAAATTCTTTGACTATAACCTCATGCTTCTATTAATATAAGAATGTCTCCATGAAGCCTAATGGATCCAACCCTTTTCATAGGGCACTAAAACACCATGAACTTAGGAGATTCATAGATCTCCAATCCACTCTTCTCAACCATCTTGCAATCATGAGACTGATAGTCTCTCTTTATAATCCGCTTAGGTATGACTAAAGCAATTAACTCATCCACCATGTCATCTTTCTTCTTCTCTTTGGTTGCCTTGTCAATAGATGAAGATAACTAGTGTTCTTGACATTCTTTCACTTTTGATCCTTATTCTACCCTAGTAAACAGTCCACCTTCGTTTATGTATTGATCATAACTCACTTTGACTGTCTTTGTCTTCCATACCTTGGTTTGTTCTTTTTCTTACACTTTAGGATTTTAAACCCTCATTGTTCTTATATCACTCTTCTTTAATGATATTAACTTTCTCTTATCTTCTTTAGTCTTCTATTCTTTCTCTACCTTCTCCACAGGATTTGACTTCTTGATCCACTTCTTAGTGACATAACTAGACACCTTCCTATCTTGATTGGTCTTCTTCAAATGCCTCATATTGTAGTCCATTGCATTATGACCAATATTATGACATTTGAAATAAAAAAAAGTATTGTACTTACCTCTTGATTGATCACTCCTTCTCCCATGTTCGCATGATAACTCATCCCTTGACACCATTCTACAATCATTTTCTCTATGACCAAAGATATGACAAGCAAAATAAAAAACATTAAAATAATTAGAATACCTCATTGCATTGGGCTTCCTGATTGGTATCTTAATGTTATCTTTCAAGTTGGTACTCTTGACCTATTCTAACTTCTCATGCTCTTTATCAACCTTGCTCATCTTGTATATGAGCTACTCATGCTCAACCTTCAAGAAAACTAGCTCTATCTTCACCTAATCATACTCAACTTATTTTGATCTAAACTTTATATTGACACCTTCTAACTGAATCTTGAGATCTTTGATGATCTTATCATCCCTTTTGGCTTCTTTGACCCAATCACTCTTCAAGGTACATATCTATTCCTTAAGATCCTTGACCATAAATCTCAACTCATGCTTCCTCTTCTTTTTGTGATTTAAATCATCTATGGAACTTATGATCTCAGATTCAAGATCTACTTTATCTTTTTATTCTTCACTATCATAGTTTACTTCTTCATCATACATGTTATCTTCTTCCTCATATAAACTTGCTTCTTTAGCCAAGAATAGAACTCCATTGCCAATTTGATCAACATAGTCATTATCATCATCAGGAAAAATATTATTACTTAACTTAGATGACCTATTCAACCTCTCTTATATACTTAGTTTATGAACTAAAAATATCTTCATTGCTATCATGATAAACATTATCATTATCACAATCCATGCTGGTACTTCTTAAGATCACCTTCAAGTTATTAGGCCTACTCCAAAGGACCTACTCTAATACCAATTATTGGAAGCATAAGCACTGGGAGTGAATTAGTGTCTTCATAACATTCATTAAATTCCACTCAAGGATCCATGAACCATTCATTAAAACATGAACATCTATCAAAGCATATGTAACCATACAAGACCATGAAACAAGATAACACATTACATATGTGGAAAATCCTCAAGGGGAATTAAAACCATTAATATATATAAATGGAATATAGTCCTATAATAAAAACCAATCTTTAGTGAATCACCAACTCCACATGGAGCACCAACCCCAATTAGTCAAGCACCCACTCTACTAGGCTTTAGCAAACACCAACTTGTAAGGAGGTACCAACCCCCTAAACAACTCAATACCAACTCAACCACCTAAAAATTTGTATCACCTTTAGAAAACCTTTTTTCTCACATAACAAATGATGATCACCTTCTTTATCTCTTTTCATTCTTTTATACCTCTCAAACTGCCTTCTAGGCTTCTTTGCTCATCTAGGTCTTTTCAAGACAAATTAGGTCATATGACCTTGATCTTCATACTCAGACCTTATATTACATATCAATGAAATTAATTATACTCTATTATAATGGTCTAATACCTCCTTCCACTCAAATATCTTCTATTTCATTTGCTTCATAATCAATTCCTTTTAACAAACTCAAATAGGCCTAACTAGCCTTGTTCTTATACTAGGCTCTTGGTCATACACCTCTTGGTCATAAAAACACACTTTCCCACTTATATTTTACACACAATATGCCTTAATACATGAAAAAAACATGAATCAATCATTATAGTATGTTATCCATAACTCAAATATAACAAATCCTTCTTTAGGTCTCATGAAGACCTAATTCCATTAGGCCTTCTTTAAGACACGTTACCTTATATTATTCTTTCAAAAAATATTCCCTTTACACATGGAATTAACATTTTATATATCACTAAAATATACCCCTAATGATATCATCTATGCTTCATAACACTTTTTAGACCCAACCACCAATTGAAGCACACCATTAGTACTGTTCACAATTAGGCCTTCATATACATAGAAAGTTTGTCTTAAACTATTGAATATTAAACACAAATTATATAAAAAACCATGGTAATAAACCAAAAATATAGGAATTAAAATATCTCAGGTTCATCACCATATGCTTGAAATATTTCAACTCAGGACATAAAGGCTCAAGAACTCTCCTGCAACTTGCTTACTTAGAACCGCTAGAACTATCAAAAACACAGTTATGAAAACTTAAACTTCTAACACATGTACAAGAATTTTAAAAGCATTATAATACATGAAAATTATTCTATAACATTTAAAAACCATCTTAAAATACAAAATTAGTATGGTCTAATGTCAAATATTGGTCTTGTAACCCAATCTTTTGACCTCTCTCTTTATAGTCACACCAGAACCAAATAAGCCATTTGGATTCAACTTCTCAACCTCTATACCTGACTTAAAACCCTATACAAAGCATTAATAAGACATAAAATTCCCAAAAAACATTTTCATGCAATTCAATCCATCACTCTTTCATGAAAACACATCAAGAACCATCTTCTCATCACTGCCTAGGTTTTGCACATTTTACTCTATTAGGCCTGTTAGTGACTATCCCACTTGGATCACCAAATTTTCACTCATAAATACTATAACCTGACCAAAAACCTTCATGTACATAAACCATGAGTCTCTAAATTCTTCTTTCATTATTTAGTAATTTTTTCCAATGTAACTTTTGACTTTTACAATAACTTCTTCAAAAACAAGCCTATAACTCAATATTTTCTCTCTCATCTCTCTAACCACTAACACATGGAGGTACCTGAGAGATTAAATATAATATAAATTATCTTAATTGACTAATCCAATCCATTATGGTCACTTTTGATCAATATCTTCAACATCGGGTCCTTATTAGGATTCTAGGAGGGTTTAAACATGTTTCAACTCTTAACAATCATTCATAAAGCATAGCCCCTCAATCTAAAAACTAATGCTTATAATTTTTATCTAAGACCATTTCCCATATACCATGAATATATTAGGTTCCCATCTATAATTTTTATGAGATAACAAACATAATAAAATCCTTCTTTGGTTGAGAACCCTCCATTCTACACATTCAAGAGACCTTCAAACACATTTTCATGAATCTTCCTGCAAACCATGACCTCAAAATTGGTCAACATACTTGAAAAAATATGTAAAATTTCTAACAACACTCACCTATCCATAATTTCTTTGGAAATAGAACCTCACACACCATTAGGCCATACTCTCTCTACATCATGGTCCTTATGTTACATTAGACTTGGAAACACACCTTCATGTCACTATCAATGCACTTTATACCTCATACACATGCTCAATAAACTTCATAAAACCTCTCATGTCTTATCCATCCATATTACCAAGTCACCATATTCATACCTCCTCACAAGGACTTTACATTCCATGACTAGGCTTCTTAAGCACTTGAAACTTGACAACTGACCTTAAAACACTCCTAAAAGTATCTAAACTTTACTTACATGATCATACAATGATAAACAACCCATCACAAGCTTTTTCTCACTTATATCACTAAAATTCACTATGCACACCTTCTCATAGGGTCTAGACTAGGCTTCTCAAGACACCTTGTACTCAAGAACTAGTACTCAAACATGCTTACCTCAATAATATCAAACAAGAACCCTACTTAGATAAAAATATCACACAATTTAAAAAATCTCTTTCATTCTTAAACACTTCCATACATCCTTCACATGCCTTAATAACAAATCATGATATCTCATTAGGCCAAGCAGGGTCTAGGACTGGTCTAGTTATAAACTTGGACTGAAGGTCTTACCCCTGTAGGCTCACCTTAAAACTCTCCTTGATGCCTCTACACCTTGATCACATGCCTTACATACTCCTCAAAAAAATTCATACCTCTGAACATGCATCTTCATGCTCACCATGCACATGCCTCTTCATGACATGACTATGATTGTTATGCATTATACCTTCCATGCTTGGCCTATTCCAATTATCTGAGACATTAGTTGTATTCAAATTATCTTTTAATAATGACCTATTCACATTCACATACTATCAATATGTACTTGATCACCTTATCATATTTCACACTACCAACAACACTCTTTGCAGACGTACTTGTCATCAACCTCATTCACCATGATTACACTCTCATAGCAACAACACTCAATATGTTGGCATAAAAATTCATCATACACATACCTCAAAGCTTACTTGACCATGCATCTTCACAAGAACCTTTGACATCAATTCCAAAAATCAACAATCAATGACAATCCTCAATATATTGGGTCTGAGAAAATCATCTCTAGACTCTACACAAAGAAATACATGGGGACATCCCCAAGCAAGAAGGAAAAGGGGAAAAGGGAAATTATAGGTTTAAGGAGCACAAACACCAACCTCCACATGCACCTTAGACTTGATAGGGTTGAGGAAACCCCCTCATAAACTATATCCACTTTCTAAAGGGGAATTAGATGCTACGGGTTACACTCTACATTGGTTAATATTTGACCTAGACTTTATGACAATTGATGCTTCCTCTAGATTTAAGGAATGATAGTCCTACACATTAGCATCCTTAGTATCCTCCTCAAATCCAAAAACAAAACCAAAAGCCCCCAAACCTACAAAACTCTACAGATAACCTGTAGAATGGGCACAAGCTAAATTTTTAATTTTAAACTTCATTTTCCCTCTCATCGTAGATGATTGAATTCCTCGGTTATCTCAATATCATGAATCACTAATTATTAACTCAAGAAAAACCTATTTTATTATTTTATTCCTAAATACCTTTTATATAATGTTTGTGATGCAACATACTCTCATACAAACTATTTTTTAATAATTTGTATTATTTTTAATTTTAATTTAATATATAGAATTATTAAATTTAATAAATAAATATAAACCGCACCCTGCCATGATGATGTATGAATAATTCCTAGGGTGTGGTCCTTAATGTTCATTGAGCATTTGTTAATCACATATCATAAAATATATCTGACAATTTAATCAAAATAAATAGTTAAACTTTGTTTTTTTAGGTTTGGTAAATGTTCTTCTAGTTGTTAGAGAATAATAAGGAAATTTATTGAGAAAAGGGACAAGTCTCTACCATCATTTTTATCATTCTTTCATTCTAACATTTATTTATAAATATCACATTATACTTCACTTATGATTAGTATCTTAAATATAGAAGGGATCCTAACTACGTATTCTAATTTTTTTTACCTTCTCAAATAGTTATCATGCTTCATACTCCCTAATTTTCTTAAGACCCATTTATCTCATACCCATTTGTTTATAATTTTATGAATTTAAAGTTATAAATATTTTGTAACCCCCCTCAATTCAACCTTTTTAATTTTATAATTAAGTTGTTTATTATCCTTAGACACTAGCTTTCTCTCTGGACAAGGCATGAGTGGGATTTCCTTCATTTTATTGTTTATAGCCTAACAACATAATAATTCATTAGGAAGGTTAATATAATCCATTGGGATAACTGGGCATAACTAATCTTAATGTCAATAGACTCACTAAAGTCTTTAGATACATAAAATTTCATGGATTACTTTTTTTGTGGGAGAATGAAAAAAAAACTTTGTTAGTATAAACTAGTCGATCTACTTGTTGAACTAATTATTAAAAAAAATCACATAAATGTTTTATAAGACCATGAAATTGAACCCAAATTATAACTTTAAGATAGAATTTTTTAGTGAAAAAATCCCAATTACCACCTTAAAGTACCAAAAAGGGACTAGAATGGTCTTCTTGAGATACTAAGGGTCATGGTTAAAAATAAAATCACATTAGATAAGGGTATTAATGATATTAGAAAACATTTAACCCATGATTTTCAAATTAATAAAATAATTAGTATTAAAGGATGGACTTAGGGTAATCTAGAAAAAATACCTATTAATTCCATTAAAAATCTTAAGGCCTCACTCCCCTCAAAAACACTCTCACCACAAATATACAAGCCACTCTCCTCATAATTGTCACAAACATCATAAACTATCAATGATATTTTTAGGACGCTGATGGCTTTACTATCTTCACAACTTCCAAATTAACAACCATCCCTAATGGTGGATGCCACTAAAACCCCTTTTAGGGGTTTGAGAGACCCACATTACCTTGTTTCATTTATATGTTCTATTAGCTCTCTTCATTCAAAACACAATGATGGTATCTCGAGAGGTAAAATTCAATCAACATAGTTTACACACATTTTAAATCTCAAAAAGGAAACTTTATAGAAAGATAATTATTTTTTTGTAATGTTATTATTTATAATATTATTAATCCTAGGTGTAATTTGTAGGTGACCTTTTGTCTTGTAGTGGTAGATGAATAGACTACATAAGGATATGAATAATCTTCATGGAAGGTGAAATGAATAGCCATATTGTGTCTATAAATATTTTAATATTTATTCATTTGGTTAATTTGAATACAATTTTGGTTTATGCCAAATTCTTGATTTTTTCCATTCCATTATTACTGGCCTCACATTGGTATCATAACATAGGCTTTGTCATTTTTTCTCCACTCATTTAAATCTAGTTAAATTTCAAGTGCAAATTATTATTATTTATTCTTTTTTCCTTATTTATGGCTAAATACCATGTTAAATTTGTTTAAATCCTGCTCTTTAAAAATTGGCAAATAACTACTCATAAATGGCATTGGCATAATGATCTATTAGCTGGTATGTTTGAAATTTGTGTTATAAATTCTATTTTTTATTCACTCCACATGTAATCGCTTACTTGGATTTTTTAGGGCTATGTTTCCCCTAAAAACACTCTATTTGGTGGCATAGTTGTATATTTTTTGTTTTATAATTAGACTTATGTGGCATTTCAACCACACATTAGACTGCACTGTGTCTAAATTTGGTTGCACTGGACTACATTCCATTTGGCTTAGGAATTTTTTGGTATAAGGACTATATATTTTTTCACATAGTCATGGCATTTTAAGTTAATATCACCCAATTTTGGTATGACTTTGATGCCATATTCAAGTGAATGGCCACATGGAAGGAGGAAAGTTGGTAGAGATAAGTTTGATTTTTAAGCTTTTATGCCTTTTTATTTCAAAACAAAAGCATATTATTAATTATTGGAGGTTTTTTATGATAATTTTTTTAAATTTTTGACTTATTAAAATAATAAATAAGTCATTATTTCAAACCAATACAAATTCCTTTTTCAAAATCAAGAAATTTTTTAAATACATAAAGAAAATATGCAAACATGAATAAATCACAGTGTTCATGTATTACGATTGAACTATTGCATTTGTATCCTAATATAGTTACAAGGCATCATCCCTATAAATTAATATGGATAAATAATAATAAAATCTCATTTTCCCATTCCCTTCATTACCCATTTGCATCTATTGCTAGACTTAAATCTTGAAATAAAGAATACTCTGAATATATAGGGTTGTTAAACCCAAGTACAAGGACTTACTGTCAAGTGAATGTCATAGATAGAGCAAATCCTTTTCAATTTATACCTATTTACGATGTGCCATGTTACTTTCACATGATTTAACATCTCTTTTACATACCATCAAGTATATAGAAAGGATGAGCTTCTTCCATGTATCGCGAGGTATATATGAAGGGTGAGATAAAGAGATTTGGTATATCATTTGGGTGGTATATAAAAAATGTAACCTTTTGGATCAATAAGTAATATATATATATATATATATATATATATATATATATATATATATATATATAATACAGGGCCCCTTCCTGAAAACATAAAAACTTAAAAAACTATAATGGCCTAGCTTAATGACATAATTGTTAAGGCATCTGACCACTATACTCCAAACAAAAACAACATTTTAAAAGTATTCAAATACTTCCACTCTACATCTAAAAAATAGAATTTACCAAACATAATACTAAAATTTATACATCTCACCCTTTTTCAATTTGCTATGAAAATAAAGTATTTTGGTAGGAGAACTTGGAATTAGATGTCCTTTTAATTACTTCTTACTACCGTCTATTGTTCTTCTTTACCCAAATTACCTAATTTTGAATTTTGGTATATACCACATTCCATAGATGAGCCTCTACAAGCCTTATTCTTACTATCAAAATCCATAGAACTTCTTTCATTTAACCCAACCACCTCAAAAACTTGACCGTGAGCCTCCATAAGAATCTTACCCTCTTTCGCATCCTCCTTATTGAGGATTTATAGATTAGCCCTAGAAGGCCAAATAGAATCACAAACCATATAAAATATAAGATCTTCATTTGACTCCTTCCACCATGAAGACTCCACTTTGCACTTGGAATTTTGATAGGAAGCAGAAAGATGTTCAATTTGATAACATTTATAACATCTATAGAGAATCCCCTCATAATTAAGGGTTTGAAACCAACATCTACCTTTAACATTCAGCTCAATATTGTTTGGAAGGTCTTGAGAAATATCCATGCAAACAAGAGCTTTGGTAAAAGTCATCAGAGATAAATTCAAAGATGAAGCATCAATTTCCAACAAATTATCCAAAGAACCCCCAATAACCAACAAACCAATATCTAACCAAAATTAAAGAGGAAGATATAATAGATGCACCCAAATGGGTTTGAGAGAAAGGTTTTTAGTTAGAGGATTAAAATCTAGAAACTAGGGCTTAAGAAAGATAATATGATGATTAAAGATCCAAGATTTAGCCTATAGAATTTTATTACCATCAATAAGGTTATCAAAAATGAAAATGGAAAAACCTCTAGCACAAGGGTAAATTTCCAAACTACCCTCCAAAATAGGCTGTTAAGAATCTAAAATCCATTGATGTAAAGCAGTAAGGGAAGGATAAAACCTATCAAAATAGTAAATTAAACCCATTTTTGCATACCATTCCTTACTTTCTAGCACCTCCTCCAGAGCCTCCTTCTCAAATTTCACACCTAGGAAATCCTTGGCCACTCTCAAAACCCCAGGTTAATTTTTTTGGGAAACCAAATTGCCAACAAAAGACATAGTTACACAAAAAACCTACTTTATATGAGTGGATGGCTCTCCCACCACCCCCACTCTCATATTTCCCACCCCTGAGTCTGTCGATGCCTCCATAAAAACCATAATATTTGAGGTCCTCTCATTCTGAATAAAGGTGACACCCTACATTTGCCATTCTCAACCCACTCAGGACACTGTAGTTAAAACATCATAGAATGAAGACCCCCCTCTGTCTCTATCACTACCTTGCTGAGTTGTTTTATGAAAGCCCTATATATGAAGGTTTTTAGCATCAACATCGATGGCAGTCTTCCCTGGAGTGCATTCATTATTCGATTCATCTCTTTAAATTATAAACATACACTCAATAAAAATAATATTTAGCATAATGTTAACTGGGAAGGACATCTAATTTTAATGGTCAATATAAGTGGAGAATAAAGTCATCTTAAACGATAAGTGGTTTGACATATATGACAGGAATGCACAACCTATTAAACCAAAGGAAGTAAAGTATATTTAAACATGGAAGCACAATAATTAAAAATCATTGGCCTTGATACATGCGTCAGTTGATGGAAATATTTTTTGTCACCTACACGTGAAAAAATCCTTGTGAAATATTAGGAAAATTTAAGGACTTGTATGATTCACACTCAAAATTAGATTTCATATAATTTCACATGAATCTTAGAACTAGACTAACCACATTTTTCTAGTGAATGTGTCCTTTTCATAGTAGATGAATAAAATAATGCTTGGGTTTTAGACATGAGCATCATGCAACATATGACTTCCCAAAGGGACTTATTTTAGGAGTTTCATAAATATATTTGTCATCCAGTCTATTTGGATGATTATTTTGGAATCACAATCACTGAGGGGGGGTGAATCAATGTCTTAAAAACTTTATTTCAATTCCTACTTGACATTCATGAACCATCACATCAACATATAGATCAAGTAATGCATAAGCAATCAACTATACAAGTATAAAATAAGATTACATAGGAAAAAACATAATATATGTGAGAAAAACTCAAGGGGAAGAAAACTCATTGATCCCTAAAAATGTAATATAGTCTTATAAGTCAAAATATCACAATTTAGTGAAGCACCAACTACACATGGAACACCAACCCCAACTAGCTAAGCACAAACTCAGCTAAGCTTTAGCAAAAACCAAATTGCAAGGAGGCACAAACCACCTAGATGAATTAGAATTAACTCATACACATAATTGATTTTATCACCTTAATGGAACCTTGTTTCTCAACCAACTGATGATGACCACCTCTTTAGCTCTTCACACTCTTTTCCCTCTCAAACTGCCTTCTAGGCCTCTTCGCTCAATTAGGTTTCTTCAAGATTGATTAGGTAATATGACCTTAATATTAATATTCACACACACTATAATATATTCATGAATAATCATATATACCCATATTATTGTTTATAATGCCTCCTTCTACTCAATAATATGCTATTTCATACACATACACTTTTACTTTTCAAATAGGCCTAAAATTGCCTTGTATATATACCATTCCTTATTCAAATGCCACTTAATCAGCCAAACACCCTTAAAATATTAGGTCAGCCATTTAATTGGTCTTATTAGATCTCATAAACATTATTTAAATGAATAATGAGTCCCTTTTGGTTTATCATAACTCTATTAGACCTCATTTCACTTTTAGGTCTCATGGATACCTAATCCTATTAGGTCTACTTTAAGACACATTACACTTTGCCTTCTTTGGAATACTTTAAAACTCCACACATATAAATAACATATCATATAACAAAAAAATATACCTATAATATGCTCATCTTAGGTATGTGATACTTTTTATCTCTAACCACCATTTGAAGCACACTATTAGTATTGTTCACAATGAGGCATGTGAATCTATAGAAAGTCTGTCAAACAAAACTGAAACATGTACATAATTTTGTCACATAGGCATGACCTTAAATAATATTATCATAAACTACATTACCTCAATCTCATCACCATATTATTTATACTTCACAACTCGGGCAAAAGGATTCAAACACTTCTCTGTAACTAACCCACTCAGAACTGTTGGAACAATCCAAAACCCAATCATGAACAACTTAATATTAAAAACCTAAAATAAAACTTACCATGTATACTTATACTTTAAAAATATATTTTACATATATATACCACTTTAAAAGATAAAATTCATAAGGTCTAATGTCAAATATTGGTCTTGCAAACCAATCTTTTGATCTCATTATACATAGTCAACCAAGAACCAGACAAGCCATTTTGGCTTCAACATTTAAACTATTTTCACTAAATATCAAACCTTATAAAAATAATGGATAGTAAATACAAGTAACAAAAAAAAACACCATGTTATTTATATAGTTAAACTCATCACATAGAGCCTCAAAATCATCACTACAACTTGCTTACCCATAACTGCTAGTTTACCTTACAACATAGTCATGGTGATAATGACCTTAAACACTTGTATGACCACTTACAAAGAAATATTATGAAATTATATGATCCTATTACATATCTATCCCATATTTAAGTATAATCATTATATTTTCTAGTGGTAACTATTGGTCTTATAGACTAATTTATTGACCTCACCACACAGAGACCTCACTGAGTTAAACAATCTATTTTGGCTTCATCATTTTCACCACTATACCTGAATTTAAATATTTATACCAATAATTAATAATACATACCAATATAATACAACATATCCATTCATTTTTTTTCATCACTCTATCATGATAACCCATCCCTAATCATCTTCTCACTATTGCCTAGGTTTCTCACTATTTGCACCATTAGGCATGTTAGTGACTAACTAACTTGGATGACCAATTTAGCACATTTGAGTGATTTAAATTGTCAAAAAAACCTTAATAAATTTGAAAAATGAGTCTCAATATTCATCCTCCATTCATTTTTTTCTTGACCAATAAAACTTTTGACTGCTACAATAAATTTTTCACAAATAAGCCTGCATATGTGCATTTTCTCTCTCATTTGACTAACCACCACCACTTGGAGGTACTTGGGAGAGTTTAATACATGATCCCAAAAAAATTATTGTCATTTTAGATCATTATATGCTATTTAAACAATAAATTTCACATTGGTCCTTGTTAGGGTTTTAGAGAGGTTTAACATAGGTTTTGGTGTTAATGATTGTTCATAAAAGATTGCCCCTTAAATCTAAAACTAATACATGTAGTTATTATCTAGGAACCTTCCCCATATCTCCTTAACATCTCAGGTTCTCATGTAGAGTTACACGTACCAAAGAACACCTAAAATTCCTTCTTGGGTTTGCATGCCTTCATTATATGTACTTGAGAGACCTCAAAACCAATTTTCATGCCTTTTCTTACAAACCATGACCTCAAAATTTGTGAACATGATTGAAACAACATATCATACCTATATCCATGATCACATGTGCAAAATTGTCTTGATAACTGATCTCCATGCCTCATTAGGCCAAGCAAGGTCTAGGAGTGATCTAGGTACAGACTTGATCTAAAGGTCCTACCCATGTAAGCTCACCCTAAGACTCTCATGTATGATTATACACCTTACTAATATTATCAATAAACCTCATACAACCTCTCATGCCTCTATGCATCCACCTCACCAAGTCACCATGCTCACACCTTACAAGGTCTTTTCATGCCATGACTAGTACCATGTCTAGGCTTCTCAAGCACTTGAAACTTGACAGTTGACCTTGAAACACTTCTAAAAGTATCTATAATTTAATTATATGATCATACAATTCCAAAAAACATCTCACGAGCTTGTGATTACTTAATTCACCTATGTACACCTTCTCATAGGGTCTAAACTAGGTTTCTCAAAACACATTGTTCTCAAGAACTATTACTCAAGCATGCTTACCTCTACTCAAACATGATTACATAAATGATATAAAATAATAAAAAGCTTTATAAATCACTCTCACACCACTAAAAAAATTATTTTTGATCAACATGCTTCAATGCTCACTTGACCATCATACTTCTTTGTGATAACACTAATAACTTCAAGTTGACTTGAACCTTAACATCAACCTTGACATCAACCAACAATAGAGACATTAGGTTTCCTTAAAATTCTCTCTCAATAGAAGATACATTATGTTTCCTTCAAATTCTCTCATGTCATATGGATTTGTTATCACATCAAGCACACACTCCCATGCCTCAAAGACCCCTCACCATGCATCTTCACAAGATGCACCTTGACATCAATGACAACACTTTTCAAAAAACTCCCCCTTTGTCATTGATGGAAAAATATTATTCAATCTGATATCTCTTATTTCCCCCAATCTGGTCAATTTTCCTTCTTGAAATTTCTCCCCCTTTGACATAAATGATAAAGGGTCATACATACTACAACTTCTGAAACCACTCATTCTCCCTCTTTGGAAACTACTCTCAAAAATTTGTAAAAGAACTTAGAGCTACCAATATCCCCCTTTGACTTAAATTTTTTATCTCATTAAATGAAACAATATAATTCTAAAACCATACACAACACAAGTCATGCTCAACTACCAACTGCTAAACACATGTAACAACTTGAATATCTCCCCCTCAAACCAAGCATCCATCATATTTCTACTAACTAAAGAGTGTCTTCATGAATCCTAATGGAGTCACCCTTATCCATAGGGCACTAAAACAACATAAACTTAGGAGGTTCCCAAATCTCCATGCTCTCACAAGACTGAATATCCTTTAGGATCCTTTTAGGCTTGATTAGTCTCTTTGGCTTGACCTCTTCATTATTCATGTGGTCAACAATCTGAGATGATAATGAACATTCCTAACTTGATTTCTTATTTGAATTATTCTCTACCATACCAAATAGTCCACTTGGGTTTGTAGATTGATCGTGACTCACCTTTACTATATTTGGTTTCCACACATTCAATTGCCTTCTCTCTTGCTATAGACACCAAAATAGTGTCACCCCCTTGGTCCCTTTCTAACCTCATCATTCCTAGCCCACACACTTATTAATTTAAAATAATTGCTTATTTTAAATTAATAAATCCACCCATGACACCTCACCCCACCTTGAATACCCCCCTTGGATGCCTCCCATCACCCTATGACCAATTTATGACCTATTTCAACCCTCTCACGCTTATTTAATCCACCTTTCAACCATTTTCCAACGACAATTAGACCTAGCAATTAGAAGAACAGGCAAAAGGCTAATTTTAGCCCTTTTACCCATTCTCTAGCCGCCGACGTTGGTCAACCGTCACTGATGCTAGCGGTATCACCGACATCAGTTTCTTTAAAACCAAATTCCTGCACCCAGGAAGGCGAATCAATCAATCAATCGATTAATCAATCAATCCCCATGAACATGAATTCTCTTGCTCCAGGTTTTCTTGCCCCTCAACTCTTTGTAGGCATCAGCATCCCAACAGTACTCTCCAGGTTCAGAGGCTCTGCACCAGTCACTCCACACTAGATTGAAGGTTGCACTAAGTCTCCTGCATCAGCCACAAATGGAACAAATCTTTTGCACTCCTGGTTCTTCACCCACAGCTAAGTATTTTTACTGGTTTTTATTTCAATACTCTTAGGATACATTAGTGATCAACCTATTGTCCATTTCTAAGCACTATTGACACAACCCAACCTGTTCTTCCCAGAAAGGCTGAGAGGCCTTCCCCACATCCTTATCCCTTTTGACAACCTATCCTCTACCCCTTGTCCCTCCTAAGACATTGTCTATTGTCCAGCAACCCTGCACAGACTCTCTAACTACCATAGACCACTCTGTAGACCAAAGACACAACCTGAGACCCATCCAAAAGACCATTACCCCAACCGACATCGGCCCCCAGGCCCATTTCCCCTATAGATGCCGACATCATAACCGATGCTGGCAGCCTTGACCAACCAACGCCGACAGAAATATCAATGTCGGTGACTGTGGAAGACTTATAGCAGTATATAGGTATGGCTTATTTACTTTTTGTTTCTTAGTCTTTCACCATTTCTCTTTTTAGCAACATTCTTTTATCAACTAGTGGAGTGTCATCCCTCCACGAAGTCTTTGCACTTCTGGGACCGAGCTTTGCTTGGCAGTCCACCATCTATCTATCTGACATTTTCCTTGTTTAAGCCTTTCTTATCCACAGGTGTCGTCCTCCACAGCCAAAGAGGAGCTCCTTCAATCGTCTAGATACGGTGTGCAAACTTCATCCGGGTATCATCTAACCCCTAACCATTACTTTAGTTTCTTATTTCTTTTGAATGTGAAAAAGTAAAAAATAGTTGGAAACATTCTGGCATGCTCGGTGGGACCCTGGAGTTTTCCTTGGGTTCATCCTTTTTCTTCTAAAAGCAAACTTTTCATATGGGTGCATTAGGTCTCTTCTTGCATCTCTTTTTTATCTCTTTATCTCGAAACAAAACCATAAGCAAGAATTAAAAAGAATCCTTCTTTTTTTTTCTTTCCTTCATCTTAGAGTAGTGAAATTCATACTCTTAACCTTTTCTCCACTTGTTTGCATCCAAACACACATTTCAATTTGGGCTTAAAAATCTTTTGCATTTCATTTTTGCTTGCATGCATTTTTAGCTCACCTAGTAACTTAAAAAACATTATGAATAAATCGTAGTGCACTTATGTTACACGACCAGACCACTTTCACAAACTAAACATCTAAACATACCTGAGACAAGGCCCAACTAGGATTTCATCACCTAGCAGATACCTTACCCTTCTTGGCAATCCTACTTGGACTTCACTACCAAGCGGAGAGCCCACTCTATTCTCTGGCAAAGTATAAACTCTAGGGGAAGTATATACTGGCTAAGCGACCCAGCTTATCTCTGGGCTCGTGAAGTGAGGGGAGCTTGTTCCTTAGCACCAGGCCATGTACGGAACCTAATACAGATCTTGAGCACCAAAACTAACCTGAAACCAACCTTAGACTGCTTCTTCTAGGACCTATTTTAAAAGCCAACTTCCCAAACACATTCATCTAAGGCATAAGCCAACACGACTCTAAAACTTATTCTTAGAAATTTAACGTTTAGGGTCTACTTGTCTTCATCTATTTTTCTATTGCTATCTGGTTTTTTGAGCTATTAAGGATGTATTATCTTGCCTTGGATGGTTTTGACACGTAGTCAAACCAAAACTCTTGTTGACCACGCAAGGCAACAACCACTCCCGCCTTCGCCTTCCATAACAAGTCCCCTAATGGAGTATCATTCAGAGACTGAACGAACTCCTACCCAGCGAACCCCGACTTAGCCCCCTATTGTTCCCAAAGGGGACCAAGACTTTGAAAGGTTCCTTGACCTCAATGTCAAGGCCCTTCAGCACTATCTCGTGAGAAGTCAAACATGAGACTCTTTTGGCAACCCATATTATGGGATGCCAACTTCCTTACTTGAGACAGCAACCGTATCAACCACCTTCATAATTCAACCCATAGACACCCAAGCCATTGTCTCAGTCAACAACCCAACCATGACTAATCTTCAAGGTGTGGCTTCTCCTTCTGTTTCTGGACCCACCTCCATTGGGGTTTCGGCCCCCCATCAACCGCAAACTATTCAACAAAGTTTTACACCATTCCAAAACTTAGTTGTCTCCATCCCACCTACTCTTGCACCCATCAACACAAGGGTGGATACTCATCCTTTGGCTAGTGTGTCCACCATTCAACCACCTCCAGTGACATCAAGTCAAGTTGTGCCTCCTAGCTTTATGACACAACCACCCTTGACTTCAACTTCAGCCCCTATGACTAGTTACCCATATGTTGCGCCTATACAAGTGCAACCAACTACATCATACGACCCTTCTAACACCTTCCAAGTGCCCTACAATCTAGGGGGCACCCCACCTGCAAATCCATCAACCGATCTAATCAAGATGTTGATGGACAAGATGTCTAATCTTGAGACATCTATTTTGGGTTCGAGAAATGCTCTCTCATATGAGCAAATTTATAATGAACCCATTCATCCTTCTATCCCAATCCGACCCTATCTTAGTCAATGGGAACTTCCCAAGTTTACTCGCTTTCAGAGTAAGGAAGACCCATAGCAACATCTACGAGCGTTTAGACACACTTGTTACCTTATAGCGCATGATGATGCGTTGTTGCTATGCACATTTCCCATGTCGCTTTCTGGCGCTACCCTCGACTGGTATAGTTCTATTACCAATCACTCTCTTTTCACATTCACCCAGTTGGCTCAACTTTTTCTTGACCACTTTTCAATCAATATCACCAAAAAGGTCTCCATCACAGACCTATACTCTATCAAACAATTTGACGATGAATCAATAGCCGATTTCATCGCCCATTGGAGAGGCTTAATCAACCAACTCTCCTTTTCTTTACCTCAACCCGAGCTCATTGAGCTCTTTTCGCAAGCATGTGCCAAACACATTTCATCTACTTTATGGGTCCAAACATTCTGCACATTTGATGAAGCTTTCACCATGGCTAAGAAGCTTGAACTCTGTGTTATCGAAGAAAATAAGGTCAAATTGTGAAGTAAGAACCCTAACGCAAATTCAAATGACCCTTCTTCCAAATCCTCTTCTTCCAATTACAAATCTAAAGGATTAGTAAATGTTGTAGTCATTAGACCCTCATCTTCAACAATAACCAACCAATCCCAACCTTCCACCTCTCAAAGCATAACATGACAATTCCAATAACAATACATACAGCATCAATATACTCCTATAGGAGAATCATACGCGTCTGTGTTGGATAAACTTGTCAAACAAGGAGTCCTCAACCTCCCCCAAATTTGACCACCCCATTAATTTGATCCCTCGCGTGCCATCCCTACATGGTACAGGGAGAATGACTTCTACAATTATCACTGTGTCAAAGGCCATGACACAGACAACTGTAAAACTTTTAAAAATATCATCCAAGACATGTTAGATAAAGGTGATCTTGTCTTGGATAACCCAAATGTGCCACCGAACCAAAATATAAACATCTTTAGACAACCTTTTCCTAACCATCCCCCTAGCCAAAACAATGTGCAGACCATGGCCGATGACTCCCAAGAGTGTAACATACGCACAGTCAACACAGTCTCTCCTTCTATGCCTAACCAACCTCTTCCACAGTCTGAAGAGGTTAGCCAACCTATTTGTCCATCACAGGTGGAAGAGTCCTCTTCGCCCATTTATCTTCCACAGGTGGACGAACCTTCTTCTCCTGTTCGTTCTCCATCGACCTCTCTTATATTGGAGGATGCCTCAACCATACTGACGCCACCAGCCCCACCTTCATCCTTCCTACTACCAATGGAGGACCCTACCCTTCCTACCCCTCAACCACATGTAGAAGGCACAATCATCCCTACCCTCTATCCTCTTGAGGAGTCACATTCTTCAATTCCTTCTCCACCAAGAGAAGAACCTATCTCTTCGCCCACTTCGACCGAAGATGATCCGGCAATGACTCTCTCATGCCTTGGGTCTGAGATCGCTGCATCTAACACATTTTCGGTCTCACAACCCCCCACATCTTCTAAAGAACCAATGCCTCATTTGACATCTTCCAAACCATTCTCTCGATTGGTGGAGAGCTTAGGATCTTTCCATTCCAGGAAATTAGAACATGAGGCATTATGGGAGCGACTCAAAATTCCTCACCTTGCATGTCCCGTCTTATCTCGTGCTGACGACCCTCCCAGGACAAAATCTTCAAAAGTCTCCAACAAAGACTAGGCTTCTACTTTCAAACCGTCAAAAACTCAACCATCCACATCTCAACCTAAACCTTCACAAACATCCACCACAGCAAAATTGATCAAATCTCTCAGTATTCGCCCCATGCCTAATCTCACTCACCCGCAAGTGAAGGTAGACCTGAATCTTGCCTCACATAATAGTGGTCCTCATACCAAACCATAAAAGGCCACTAAATCACGTCCGTGAACTCCTCCTCCACCATCATCATTGCCCTCCATTTTGGGCCCACATCCTTCTACCCTAAAAGGAGTGTTCCCTATCCCATCACCTAATAGAAACAACTTGCCTCCATTACTCCCTTTACCCACTAAAAACACACCTCCTCTGAAAAATTTGGCACCCCTCACAAAGAAAGTGTCATCTCCATGAGTGGCCACACCACCAACCCAAAAGGTGGTGCGAAAATCCCCTTCAACAACTCCCAAACAAAAGTCATCAACATCTAGTGCATCAACAAGCACAGACCCCTTAGTAGGATCATATGCTTTGATACTACATCAACTTTTGCAAACTTCTAGCATAACTCTTCCACCTATCAAACCATTTCAACCTCTCGGGTCAAAACCGTCTTGGTTTGATGACACAAAAATGTGCCTATATCATCGTACACCGGAACATGATATCGAGAATTATTGTGCCCTCAAGGTTGTCATTCGCCAATATATGGAAAAAGACACTCTTCTTCTTGAGGATACTGTCGACAAATCTCCAACACCATCTCACGTCTCTCAAACCTCTTCACCCTCATCAGAATCCCATCAACAGACTATGGTCCCTTTGCCTCCTTCATCTCCTATATTCCAGATTAACACCATTCATGTGGCCACTAGGTCGCAAACTTCAAAGGATAAAGCAAAAGAAAAAGCTTCTATTCCTTGGACCTACCCATTTGTCAAACCTCCTCAACCACCAAAGCCTAAAATTTCTATCTTGGGTACATCCCAACCTACTTCTTCAGAGGCCATCCATGATTCTATGGTGAAACAACTTCACCAAATGCCCGTAAAGATGACCTTATATGACCACATTCAAAGCTCGCCCCAACATTGTCAAGCTCTAATCAAAGCTTTACAGGCAGTGGAGGTCCAACCCGAGGACCCCCAACCACTCGTTGCCTTAGTCCAATCATTGCCCACCGTCGCCTCTATTACCTTTAGCGATTCTGAAATTCCTACCTCCAACACAGAAGATCAGGACGTTGCCCTTTTCATCACAGCCTACGTTGATCGAACTCGCATTAAGCGGGTTATGATTGATGGGGGTGCCAGCATCACTATTATTTCCACCCATGCCTATGACCAGTTAGCCCTCCCAAAGAATTGTGTATCAAAAACTAATGCAATTCTTCGATCCTTTAATGACACCACAGCCACTACCATTGGCACCGTCATCCTACATATTCGTGTTGGCCCACGAACAGTCCCAGAGCTCTTCTACATCATCGAGGGAGAGTTCCAATACAACATGTTATTAAGATGACCTTGGATCCATGCCATGGCCTGTGTCCCTTCTACACAACACCATTGTGTCAAATTTGAACATGACGGGCAAGTCCATGTCATTCCCACAGACCCCTCTCCTTTCAAGACATGCAATACCACCTATCGACCCAACAATGTTCTCATTCCTCTTAAGACATCAACCCAAACACTGCCTCCACCTGTGGAAGCTTCAACAAGTACGCAAGCGGTGGTCACACTTACACCACCTCCTCAAGTGACGACAAAAGACCCTATGGAAGATATCTTCCAACGTCTTTCACTTGGTGAGTATCATTTACTCACCTTAGACATGTTCCAGACTCCTCAAGAGTATGGAGAACTTCATCACAGTCTTAGCTATGACCATCGGATCGGAATGATCATCCCTTATGGTCCTCCCAATCTTTAAACAAATCTCATCTACGGGGGGCTAGATCAAGCTCCCACTAAGGGAAATCCTCTTTCATCACCTCAACCATTCACATCTGACTTCTCTTTCCTTGGTAACCCCAAATTTGCTCATACCTATCTTTATAGGTGTGCATGGAAGGGTTTTGGCTTCGGGCACTATGAACAAGGCTCCCACCAGCGCATCGAACCACCGAATGACTAGGCCATAAAGAATACCAAGAAGCGACATGGCCTGGGTTTTAAAGAGCCTACCGAAGCTTCTAAAAAATCTCACCCTGAACTGATCATAGCCCAATCACCTCCAAACTCACCTATTCCCCCATCTTCACCTATGGAGTTGGTGGTTTCCATCCCTCCTAGCTTTTTCAATGCCTAAATGCCATTCACTTGGAACCCCTAACCTATCAACCAGGTGGGGTACCCAGGTCTCTCCCTCTCATTCTCTCTGCCTCCTTTATCCAACCTATTGATTATTCGCAGTGGGTGTTAATCATTTGTCCCCGTCACAAGCAATTGGGGGGAATTTGACTTGACTATTACGACCTCAACCAAGCATCAACCAAACATCGACCAAACATCAAACCAACATCTTAATCATCAACCAACCAAACATCAACCAGCATGTGACCAACATGGAAAGAAGTAAACGAGGCAAGTTTGCTCCTAATTGGCTTGGACCGTATATCATAACGCACAAGTATGGATCAGGGATTTATCGCCTGTCTTCTCTCGAAAGACGGCCAGAAACTAAGCCCCTTAATGCCTTGCATCTGCGACCATTCTACTATTAATCAAGTACTCATTCACTTGATATTTAACGTGAGCTCATCCCTTGAGCAATCCTTGTCATTTTAATCCTCATTCCTTTCAACCCTATTCCCCTAAACAAACACTGTGTAACCCTTTTATAAAGTATGAATGCTTTGTCCTAATAAAAGGGAGCCCTTAAACTTCGAAAGTCTTGTCCATGACTAAAAATTCTATCAAAAATAAATGGGGATGCCAAATCAAATATCAAAAGATCATAAACTCTAAATGCAGACTGTTCCCTCGAAAGATAGTTGCATCATCATTGCTATAGCTAATAGACTACTCCCTTGAAGGACAGCTATTCAAAGCCCTCAAAAATATATAAAGCAAAAATATAGACTACTCCCTCAAAGGATGGCTATGCCTAAAAATCTTGCTACAAATAGCACTCTCTCAGAAGCTTCCCACATCGATCAGCTTCACATATGACCACAAAATAAAACGACATCCCCATGTAGACTTCCCGCATTGATCAGTCTCACAAAAAAAAATCATGGACTTGACTTATAGTCATTCTCAGGGTCTCCTATAAAAAGGGGCAAATTTATCCCTACCTAAAAAGGGTTACTCTATCCTAACATATCACATCACCTATTACCCCAACATACTCAAGGGATTTTGAGCTCATTTTAATGTCAAAGTGATTCGATTACTTCTCTAACACAACCAATGGTCAATGACGTAATGCATGAACAGGGCTTTTGTTTCTAAAAATCCCTTACCTATGCTATCATTATGGTCCTTGTCAATGAAAGGGAAGAAATTCCTTTCACTTCCTACGTGCCTTTGTCACTTGCCAACCAAACCAAACCAACCAAACTTTTTTCAGACCACTAGTTTCTATGAAAACCAATACACATGGAAACTATCGACCACACAATTTATGTCAAGCATAAACCATTACTTGCTGACGCATAAATAGACTCATTTCATTTTTAGCATACATCCATCACCAATATGGACAATTGCTAGGGATGAAAAATCTCAACCAATGTTACAGAATACACCATCACTCAATATGGAAAAGGCTATAACATCATCTTAGCCTCATCATTTCAAGCATGTACCCTCAGACATATGGGAAGTGCTAAACCATTATCATGACCAAACCAACCACTTTGACCCTTCCTCCCTTTTAGGAGAACTACATTGGCCTAAGGCCCTTAAAATAGGGGCTATGTAGGCAGCACTCAGTTGACATGGGGTCTTCTGAGGTTAGCTCAGCCATTCCTTCATCACCTGCCAATCACATCACAAACAATCACATATATCCACAATCATTAACATTATCATAGACCAATCACATTAGTTTCTATGGAAAACAATACACATGGAAACTAAGCAACCACAGCAAAATCATTAATCATCATCATAATCATCAAAATCATCATCATAATCATTAACATTATCATACACATCATCACATTAAGCATATATCATTAAAACATATGAAAAATGCTAAAAACATCCATAACATCCATAACACATCAATAAACCAAAATCTCATCATATATATCTGTACATCAAAGTTTACAATGGTACAATCTGTCTCTCTCTCAAAAAAATCAAGTACATCTCGCATCAATAGCTCGCAAGCCGATATATACATAATGTCAAAAAATGGCCTCACAGTTGTGGTTGTGGTGGTGGCAGTGGTGGCCGTGAAGACGTTGTATCATCTCCACCCTCTGATCTACGTCGTCTGTGAGAACCCAAAATAGTCACTCGTGACATAGATCGATGTCAGCTCAGCTCAGCCCTCATATCTGAGTATCACTATATCTGAGGAAACCCCCTGATGGCCCCCTCATAATATGCAATCTTGTCCAACGCATTATTATACCTAGATATAGGTACAGTCTGTGGTGGACCCATCAATCCTGCCACCGCGCCCTGCACTGAACCCTGTGGCTGTGACTGAGATGGCTGCCATGATGCTGACTATGCTAGCTCCTAACCTGGCTACTGTGGTGGATGCCGAATAAGGCCTTGCCCTCCAAACACCTACCCTGCCAAACCCTGTGCCTAGGTCACGGCTAACTACCCCTATAAAATGGTGATCTGCCCTGTCAAAGCAGCCACCTGACCTATCAAAACTATGACCTGACCCTGAAACCCTATCACCTACCCCTGTAATGCTATGACCTAGCCCTACAAAATGGTCACCTGCCCTCGTGCTACATCCCTCTCCTGGATGGCAGCATCCCTCTCCTGTCTCACCGCATCTCTCTCTGTGGTCACTGCCTGCAGATTAGGCTGTGGTCCTACCTGCACACCTGTGTACTACCCTGCCCACCATGTCGAGTAGGCCTCTGTGCACCCTAGATCCACTATCCCAAGCCCTATCGGTAACTCCTCAAAATTGGGCCCCTCTTTCTCCTCTAGTAGTGGGAGCGATGCCTCTATGTCATCATGCCTATACTATGGGAAGGCGGGTGGCACATCCTGTAGCAGCCCATACTAGCACTGCACTCTCTCCACTAGCACCCTCTCGAGCTCACTGGCTCGTCTGCCCCTGACCCATCTAATGCTCTACACTCTAACCAACTGCTCTACTTGGTCCTTGAAGGCCAAGTACACCAAGTACGGTCTCCAAATGATGTCTACAGGGATCAAGCCCTCTAGTACCCCTTTGTAGTAGTCAATGTCTCTGACTACTCCATCCATGCGAGTCTGTGCCATAACCTCATGCCATCGCCTAAACTTGACCTTGAAGCTGGCCTGGATCGCAACTAGAAGGCTGAGAGGTCGGGTGACCACAATGTGCTCGTATGCCCAATAATGCAGGAGGTGGCCTATGCACAAGCTATACCATCATCGCTGACTAATACCCTAGAGCTCTCTATACAACTGGACCAAAAAGATGGGCACCCAGGCAAACACTATCTGTTACTCTAGCATCTCTATCAAAACTTTGGTCATAGCAACTGGAAATCTACCTCTCTCTACATTTGGCAGTATGTAAACTGTGATGTCGATCATCATCAAGATAGCTAGCCAATGCGCATCCTTGTCAGCAGCATATATGGGCTCATAAGTAAAACTGGCTGAGTGGTAGCTTGCCTCAGCCGCGTGCTCTCCAAATAATGTAACCATGTGGATATCATGTGCCTCTCTCAAGCATGCATATAAATCTGCTCTATGTACCAGTAGCCACAAAATCTGGTACACATCCTCCACTATGATGATCATCTCCCCTGTGGGCAAATGGAAGGTATTGGTGGAGTGATCCCATCGCTCGATCAACGCCACCATGAGTCTCACGTCTCTCACCACCCGGTAATATCGTTGTAACCCACTGAGTCCCACTATAGTCATTTGGGCCCACTCATCTCCAGTGATGTCCTGACGCATCTGTGTTAGCAATGGCAGAAGACAATCTCACAGCATCAGCATTTGCCTCACCTGCATCTAAACACCGCACACAAACCCATGTTAATAAAAAATTGACCACCGTGATTCTTCTTCTCTTTTTAGGAGAACTACATCAGCCTAAGGCCCTAAAGATCAGGGCTATGTAGGCAGCACTCAGTTGACATGGGGTCTCCTAAGGTTAGCTCGATCATCCACCCATTTGTCTACCTAATTGACCATCTGCTTATACCTATATGCCTATCCCATTACCTAGGAAGCCCTTGGCATGGCTTTGGCCCTTCGACTTGACAATTTTCCAAATCTTCTTAGACCAGGCAGCGACCGACATCGGTTAGCATGCCGATGATGGCACTTATCTAACCGACGTCGGTCACTTAGTGACCAACATCGATAGCTAAGTGACTGACGTCGATAGCTGGTCAGCTGACGTTGGTGGATCTGCCAGCGTCAGTGACTGGTTTGGCCCTAGGGCCGAACGGGGTGAGCCCTAAATTTAAGGCTTCCCCATTTCTTCTCCTAAAACCCCCAAATCCCCATTAAAAACTTCCTAAACTTCCCTACCTGCCCTACCCAACCTTTTAACTACCCCTCCCCCTCAATTTCTAGCTACAAACACTGAAGAATTCAAAAACTAAATCAAATTCCAAATAAATCACAAACCTCAAAATGCACCCCTTACCTCGTCCCGTCGACACCATTGAGGTGGTACAATGGGTGCCACTAGTGGTGGTCCTCCCACATGGCCTCCTCCACCCTCTGCTATCTCCTCTGTCTCACTTTCTCTGAAAACTCTTGCTGGCCCACAACTAACTCTTCCACCTCCAATAACTCTCCACTTTGCCCACTCTCTCCACCAATCACACTCTGACACCTCACGCTGTTGCACCGGTCACCTAGAGGTCACTTTCACTGAATAGTCTTAGAGCTCACTTTTTCCAATCTTCAAATGTCACAAATGACTTTTGGTGGGCTGCCAATCTGGTTTTGTCAAATTTGACAGGTCACCAACGTCGGCATAATCGTGCCCTAGGCAGTCGACATCGGCCTCTTTTATCCACTGACATCAGTTTTATAACTGACATCAGCGGCCTTAAAACATCATTATTCTTTCAAAATGACCAAAATCATGCCCACACCAACCAGCCCTCACAGTAAAAGTCATCTTAGCTTCCTCTTAGGGCATACTTGAGATCACTTTTACCTCAGCCTGACTCAACCAAAGACCTTAGAGATCACGACTATCTCCTCCGACCATGACCACTTTTGAGACAACTCTGCCTTAGTTGTTTTGATTGCCTATGCTACCTCATGACTAGTTAGCAAATTGTCCATGACCCCTACACATATTGGATCGCGCTCTAGTTGATCCCCACTACTTGTGATTTTTTGTGTTTTCCAAGAGCATTTCTTGAGCCCGAGATACTTGGAACATGATGACCATTGGCGCTACAGCTTGGATCGTTTAACCCAATCAGCTATGACTAAATGTTGGGGATCGGTTATTTCAATTTTAGCACTCCTCGACCTTTGACCATGACAATTTGACCTATCTATCGAGTGAAGTGGTATACGTGCAATCCCACCCTTTGCAGCGTTCACACTCACACCTTCACCATATCCATCCACTCTCTATCAAATCAGCACCCGATCTCCGATTACCTTCCCTCGACTCCCGCTTTGAGGGGGGAACACCTCATCCCATACCTGGGGCAACTTACTCCTATTTTTGTCTTGCAGTTCATCAAGAACAACTAACAAGACAAAAAGGGGCAAATGTAGACACCAAAATAGTGTCACCCCCCTTGGTCCCTTTCTAACCTCATCATTCCTAACCCACACACTTATTAATTTAAAATAATTGCTTATTTTAAATTAATAAATCCACCCATGACACCTCACCCCACCTTGGATACCCCCCCTTGGATGCCTCCCATCACTCTATGACCAATTTATGACCTACTTCAACCCTCTCGCACTTATTTAATCCACCTTTTGACCGTTTTCCAATGACAATTAGACCTGGCAGTTGGAAGAATGAGCAAAAGGCTAATTTTAGCCCTTTTACCCATTCTCTAGCCGTCGATGTCGGTCAACCATCGACCGACGCTGGTGGTATCACCGATGTCAATTTCTTTAAAACCAAATTCCTGCACTCGGGAAGGTGAATCAATCGATTGATTGATCAATCAATCAATCCCCACGAACGCAAATTCTCTTGCTCCAGGTTCTCTTGCCCCTCAACTCTTTGTAGACATCAGCATTCCAACAGTACTCTCCAGGTTCAGAGGCTCTGCACCAGTCACTTCACACCAGATTGAAGGTTGCACTAAGTCTCCTGCATCAGCCACAAATAGAACAAATCTTCTGCACTCCTGGTTCTTCACCCACAACTAAGTATTTTTACTAGTTTTTATTTCAGTACTCTTAAGATACATTAGTGATCAGCCTATTGTCCATTTCTAAGCACTATTGACACAACCCAACCTGTTCTTCCTAGAAAGGCAAAGAGGCCTTCCCCACATCCTTATCCCTTTTGACAACCTATCCTCTATGCCTTGTCCCTCATAAGACCCTGTCTATTGTCCAGCAACCTTGCACAGACTCTCTGACTACCACAGACCACTCTGTAGACCAAAGACACAACCTGAGACCCATCCAAAAGACCATTACCCCAACTGACATTGGCCTCCAGGCCCATTGCCCCTACCGACACTGGCATCATAACTGATGCTTGCAGCCTTGACCAATCGACGTCGGTAGAAATACCGACGTCGGTGACTGTGGAAGACTTACATCAGTATACAGGTATGGCTTATTTACTTTTTATTTTTTAGTCTTTCACCATTTCTCTTTTTAGCAACATTTTTCTATCAACTAGTGGACTGTCATCCCTCCACGAAGTCTTTGCACTTTTGAGACCGAGCTTTGCTTGGCAGTCCACCATCTATCTATCTGACATTTTCCTTGTTTAAGCCTTTCTTATCCATAGGTGTCATCCTCCACAGCCAAAGAGGAGCTCCTTCAATCGTCTGGATACGGTGCGCAAACTTCATCTGGGTATCATCTAACCCCTGACCATTACTTTAGTTTCTTATTTCTTATGAATGTGTAAAAGCGAAAAACAGTTGGAAACACTTGCACTCTAAGGGTTTTAAACCTCTTGTTTTGATTTGATGGACTTATACCTCTACTAGGATAGAATATTGCAATGTGTCCCACATTATGACAACTATAGCCAAAAACCTCATTCATACCTCTTAACTTATGATTCTTTTCATAATCCCATGCATATTCATTTTAGAGAGTTTTATACACTCTCTTGCTCTATGACCAAATTGATTTCATGTAAAATAGTAACCATTGAATGAATTAACATACCTCATATAAATAGGCTATCGTATTAGTCTTTTCATGTTGACCTCCTTGTATTTATTAGCCTTCTCCTTGACTTGAACTACCTCCTTTTGGTCTTCTTTGAAACCAAGACCTGTCTTATCACTTGCAGACTTCTGACTACTTAAGATATTATCTAGAGCATCAGTAATATTTTCAAACTTCATAAAGGTCTTAAAATTTCTATATGCTTGATCCAACTCAACTTTCAAGCATTCCATCTCATATCCATACCTGGTGCATTCTTCCTCTTTAGTTTTTAAGCTAGTAGTGACTATCTCCATATGTGCTTCAATTTGATTGATGAACTCATCATACTCCTTAGATGTGTTATTCAATCTCTCTTCAAATAAACCAATCTACTCTCCATAGTCATTAATTAATGATCTTAGGTTGTGATTATTCCTACTTTGTAACTTCAACTCCTCTAGAAAACTCACCAATTTTGCCTCAAGGTTCACCTCAACCTCTTCTTCATCTAATTCTTCATCATCTATAAGGCCTTTCTACTTTGAGTAACCCTCATTGTATATTTCTATAGACATGAATAAGGTTTCATTATTTTCATCTTCTTGTTCATTACTATCATCATCACTATCATATGTACTTGTGTCACTTACATCAGAGAGTTATTATCTTCATTGGTATAGAAACTTCTCTTGTTCTTGAATAATCCTTTCCTACCTTCATACTTATTTAAATCTTTCTTATTTTTGTCAAGGTTATAGACCTTATTTTCATCTCCATGATGATAATCATGTTATTCATCATGCTTAGTCTTATCTTTGTTAGGATATTTAGATGAAAAGTGACCAAGGTTACCAGATACAAACCTCAATTTCTTAGCAAATATGGTTATTAGTTCATCATCATCAACATCTAAACATACCTCATCCTTGACCTTCTTGGATTTTGAATTCTTCTCAGCTTTGAATGTTGATTTCTTCTTGGGAGGCCTTCCATGATTTGTTCTCATCTCATAAGTATTCAATATGCCATGAAGTCCATATGTTGGAATCAAAATGATTGAGAGTGGGGGGGTGAATCAGTATTCAAAATGTTGACAAACTATACCTTGTCATTCATGAACTACCAAAATAATATAGTAAACTAGCAACACATTAAGAGCCATGAACATGAGAGAATAACATAACACATAGAACATTTATTTGAGTGGTAACTCCTTAAGGGGAAGAAAAACCACTGATGATTCAAATGGACTATTATCCTATAAGTCAAACATCAAGATTTAGTGAAGCACCAAAGTTGACCAAATTTGACTTCTAGTCAAATGGGGTCAACCCATACCATTTTAAAATTTTGAATAAGGTTTCCATGTGTCTTATAGGGTGTCATGTTGGTTTATTATCTTACTTGGCCTTGTCCTAGTCCTTGTCTAAGCTCATCCCCCTTGAAATGGCCTAGTCAACCAAAGTCAAAGTTGGTCAAACTTGGTAAAAAGTCCAAATTGTGATTAATATGTCCTAATATGGTATTTCACATGTTTTAAAGTGTTTTTAAGTCATGAATTTATCATGTGTTAGGTCTCATGTGCAAAAGGGGGCCTTTTAGCCACTTTTCTAGCCTATTAATTAACTTATATAGACTTTTATACAAGAAAATTTGTCACCAAGGTGATTTTTAACATGAAAGAGGTTAGGATCATGTTAGGGGAAGTTAAATTTCAGCTAAGACTTAGTTATATTCATAAAATGGGAGTTTCTCCTAGTTTTTAGGCCTTTTTGGGCACTTGTACAGAATGGATGATCTTATCTATAGCTAAATATATGGTTGGAGTGACTCTTAAACTCCCCAAACTATTTTATATTATTTTTTTAAAATTATAATGCAAAAAATATCATCTATAACTTCTTTTGCTCCATTTTCTCTTGGCAAACAAAGAAGGGTCAACTTCAAGCACTTGGTGTGGACCATACAGGTGGAGTTGGGAAGAGTGATTCTAGGGGTGGATATTAATATGATTCCACTTAATTTTCATAATAATAAATTGTAACTTGGTGTCTCTTCCTTTATGAACAATGGCTAACACTCTAGGTAATTTTTTATGCATGTTCAACCATGAGGGGGTCTCCTTTTGACCCTGTTTCATATTTTCTTGCTTGGTTTTGATGGTTTTACATGTTTTAGGTGTTTATAAATGATTTTAAAGACATTCTCATCCTTATATTTGTTTTGGAAAGCCCAAGTACTTATGAAATCCTCTTCTAGGCTCTATTTGTCTCTTTCTTTCACCTACCAATTTTTCCATAAGCTTAACCTTGTTCTATAACCAAACTGGTGTAGTCATGGTTAAGGATCCCATCAAAAGGATGCCTTTCACCACATAATAGAGTAATATTCTCACTTTGTCCTTCCTACATATTTCATTTCACAAAGATGATTACCAAAATAATAAATTTTGAATTATTCAAAACAATACAACTTTACAAAGTACATATATCTATAGATTTATCTTAGCCAAAGCTACATGTTTTCTCCTTTTATACTTGGCTTATGACACCTCAAGCCTTCTCAACAACAAATAATCTCTTACATCCCTTTCAACCCCTTTCTCTATTTGTATTGACCCATTGATATCTTCAAGGTAAATTGTCTTGAGATCGGTCTTTATGGATCCTTCACTCATGAAACTACTATCAATTTTAATTAATGATGTATAGTTCTAGAGTTGATAGACCTATGAAAGATTTATGGGCTCCTATAAAATAACATTATCTAAATCCCAACTACTTTTCATGTCTGATCGTGTATTAACTATCAATTTTTGTAAATTCTACTAACTTTTACCTTACGTGTACTGAATTAGAATCTACATAGTCTCTTTGTAGGTCTCTATAGATTTGGTAATTTTGAATTGACTATGTTGCCTATTGACTCAGTTTGTGCATGGCTTATGTAGTCACACTCTCTTCTACACTTACATCCAAGTGTTGATTTGGATTATTACATGTGTTAACTATGTAATTTGCACATGATATTCTTATAAAATTGGAGTAACTCATTTTAAGTGATGCAAGTTTTCCCTTGTACCTATGATTCCCCTCCATTAATAATGGAGGACTACTCAACCCTTTAAATGACATGTGATACTTAGTAAAATGACTATGAATGGTTTGTATATATAGGGATCTATAGAACATAACATGTGTTAATGCCAACCATGAAAAATAGAAATAAGCAAAAATAAAAAGGTGTGGAAAATTAGGTAAGGTGGGAAGGACCCACAAAAACACACAGGACAACTAAATTTTCCTAAGAAAAATTTGACAAACTATCAAATTAGTCCTAGGAGAAACAAATGCACATAATGTGGAAGTATCTCATAAAATATGTGAATTAGGTATAAAGCTAAAAACAAATAAATCTAGAAAATTTTGAAGACATGTAAAAGGTTAGGAATCTAAAGAGAGGCTAATGTTGGGTAGGAAATATCCTAAAAACAACCAAACATGACAAGTGGATCAAGTGTGACAAAATAGGGAAAAAAACACTATGGAAAAGTGCCTTGTATCAAAATTAAGTGTTTACAATTGACTTAGTTTAGATAATTTATGTTTATTAAGTTATAATGTTTTAGAGATTCACTTTAAATGAATAACATGTTCCTTTTTATATGTGACCTAAATTTTAGGCACCACATTATATTATCAATAAATAAATAAGATATACTACTATAAAATAAAAATTGTATCATAGAGATAACAACCACAAGCTAGAGAGGATTCATCTATACACATAATATTTTCAAACTTTACCACTTACTAACACTTTCTATCTTGTAACCTATCGAGTCTCAATCTCTCTGAGTACATGCCCTAAGGGTTGCATCGAGAAAGGGGTGGGTAGACCATTTATGTTTTTCATGATTGTTATCCCATTTTACCACTTGTTATCTACACAAATGTCTCCTAAAAACCATTCCCCTAAGTTTTGCCTCCTATTTTGCACCCTCCTTTAGTCATTTTCCACCTTCATTATCTGTTTACCTAACCTAAACCCCTTTTTTTTAGTTTACATAACTATGTTGGCTACATCAACCTTGTATTATTATTTACAAAAACATACTAAGAACTAGGTTGGCCATGGCCAATGTAGTTCATAACCTAGTTAGTTTTTGATAATTTCAATACTAGGTCAACTAGGTCAACCTTGTTGGCCTAAATTTATAGAAAGGTTTAGGGTTAGATCTACCTATATAAACACATTTATTTCCATCATTTATAATTAAGAGAATAATAAGTAAGATATAGTGTGCATTTACTTATCCACCATTCTACTTGAGGACCAAGCTTAGTGTTTAATACTTTATTTAGAGATACTAATCTTGTCTTGTGGATAAGTCTTTTAGATGTATTGATATGTTGTGTAGCCTAGAGTTGACTTATACTTTTCATTCTTACATACCATAATAACTTCTTGTGAAGCACCCTAGCTAAAGGAGAGAGTAAGGCTCAGTGGGTTCGTCTTCAAAGTTAAGTATTCCTAAATTTGTTCCTCTTTTGTAAGAGTAGATAGATATGCATTTGCACTTATCTTCCATGCATTAAGATTTCATATACATTAACATGAGTATATGCATTCTATGCATGTTTACTTTTTATGTTTATTACCCCCACTTTGTTCCACAAGCTTTGGTGAGCACTAGATTAGACATTTACTTTACTTGTTATTAGTATAGTGAATATGAAAACATATGACCTAGTTAGGGTTATTACGTAGTTTTTCTTAATTGGAGGCCTTATAACCCACCCTAGTAATATTATTGTGGTAATAGATCCCTTGGATAGGTCTAGTGGATCCATATTAGTCATAACTCTGATTATCTAATGTATCCCTAATCGAAAGTGTAAGTAGGATCTATCCTCTCCAAGATAGGATTGATTTTTATAATCTATTGCATTTCCTATTATTTAGACACCTAAATCTAGCCATCGATAACCTCCAACCAGGCTTTTGACCAATTTCTACTGAAATACATAATTTAGCCTAAAACACTAAAACATGATAAATTATAAGAAACTAACATATTCAAGTGTCGATTTTGGCTAAGGTATCCCTAAATGAGATAATGTAATTTATGTGCCAGCTAACTTTGATCAAATCATTTTGAGTCAAAATGCTAATTTTGTACCTAGGTGCTTTGGATTGCTCTTTCCTATCAAATCTCTTACACGAGACATGTGCCTTTGTTATTTTGTGTTGACAACATCCTAAATGGGATAATGGATCCAACACATCTTACATCACATTCTAATTCTAATCCAATCAAATTTTAGACCAATAATAAGGCATTCTGATAAATTTGAGTAATTTGTGCACAAAGTGCTTAATCATGCTTAAGAGCTAATTAAACCAAATTAGAGCCTAATTAATAATTCCATGGAAACTTGTTGAATACTTATTTTTGGAAATGAATATTGAATATTTGCATCATTAGGTGACTTCATTTCTTGGGAAGACATCCCTAAGCCATAAATGCCACAAATATCAGGATTCATGCCTCTCATGCCTCATCAATGCCCTCCATGCCTCTTAATTGCTCTTCTATCCCAAATATTTATGAGCCTATTTATCAATTTTTAATTGCATAATTGGATTAATCCTTAGCCACACATCTCAATCCTGAGATGGATGGTTTAGGTTGATTCTAGTCCTTTTCCAAAATCTATAAATAGAGAGGTCATGAACATCATTTCTAAGTCTTGATAATGCAAAGTTATAATGCACAAATGATTCCAAAAGCAATTACAATTAGTGTTACCATGCCAAATTGATTCCAAGGGGAGCCAAACGAAAGCCACAAGGTGCCAAGGAGAAGAGGAGATAACTAATCCTCCTTTGATAAATAATTCATGAGCACAAGTCGAGCAAGCCACTACAACACGCATTTTAGAGCATTTAAGGAAGGTAAAAGAAGGTTTTTTTTACATTTTAGTTGTGTGTTTTATTCATGTTTATTAACTAAGCTCTCCCTAGTGTCCAAGCCTAGAGATGTTATGTTAGTTAGTGTGTTTATTTCATTTTGTTTTCATTTTGAAACTAACACTATACTAACCATCCTCTCTTGAGTCAAATTCATAGCTCACATAATTTTTAGAATCTATTGCATTTCCTATTGCATACATTCTAGTGAACCCAATGTGAATCTAACCCTTGCAGGTTTCCTTTCATGCTTTCATTTATATAATTTTATTATTTTTTTATATTTGTGATATTATGTCAACCAAGCCAGTATATTTATCAATTTTGTGCACATGTTTAACACACAGTCGTATTAAAACATATCTATTATTTTTGTGCAAGTATTCATTAGATATAAGTTACTAGATTAGAAAAGTTAACATAGTACTCTTCTTCAGTTCTAAATCAAAAATCTAAATCAAACAAGTCAACTTAGTCTTTTAGTCAGCATCCATATCAATAAACTAAGTCAAATAGGTCAACTTAGTCTTTTAATCAACATCTAGATCAACAAACTAAATCAGATAGGTCGACTTAGTTTTTAGTCAGCATTGAAATCAATAAACTAAGTCAAATAGGTCAACTTAGTCTTTCATTCAACATCCAAATCAACAAACTAAGTCAGGTAGGTTGAATTAGTCTTTCATTTAGAATCTAGATCAATAAACTAATTTGAATAGGTTGACTTAGTCTTTTAGTCAGCATCTAAATCAACAAACTAAGTCAAATATGTTAACTTAGTCTTTCGATCAACATCCAGATCAAAAAACTAAGTGGAGAAATTTGACTTAGTCTTTCAATTAGCATTCAAATTAACAAACTAAGTTGGGCAGGTTGACTTATTCTTTTAATCAACATCTAGATCAATAAACTAAGTCAAACATGTCAACTTAGTCATCTTATCTTGCTTCAGTACACAAGGTTTTATAGAACTAGATCGAACTAGTCGACTTAGTTTGTAGAACTTGAAAGCAACATGAAAGGCACTTTAGTAGAAATTTTCCAATCCTCATCATCCTCTAACCCACCAAGGTTCCTCTCTTTCTATCTTTATCAATTCAGTACTTCACTATAGTTCTATTTTGTACAAGTTTCTAGTCTTTAAAATTGCAATCCTACAGGAAACTAAGTCAACGTGAATGACTTAGTTTTGTAGCATGTCTTCTATATAAAAGAGTAAGTTAACCTAGTTAACTTTGTTCTTGAATACTCTTGCTTTCACATAATAATAGAAACCCAGTCGACTTTGTTCTATACTATTTGCATACAGTGTCGTCTAAACTAACTTTGTACCATTCTTAACTTGAGAATTAATAATTATTTACTAGTAATTAATTCACACTTTCATTTTCAGTCATTTACATGATTAGAGTAGCTCACATAGTCTAATTAGGTGGTTTTTAAAATTACCATTTAGTTACACTATTTTTTTCTTTTTGCACACAATACCAAATCACACAATATTCAAAATGCATTTAATGTCTGTCTTCTTAAGGCCTACCTACTTGGATTTCATCACCAAGGGGGAAGCCAATTTGGTTTTCTATCCAAGTATAAACACGTGGTTAATGTTATATATTGGCAAAGCACTTGACACCCTTATCACTGCAGGATTGTGAAGTGAGTGGGTAGGCCCTAATACCAATCCAGTACCATTGCCAACATAAATCCTTTTAGTCTAAACATCATGAAATCATCCATAGATTACTTTCTAGTTCCATATTTTTAGCTAACTTCCCTTTCACACTTAAAATAACACTTTATAATAATCGAACAACACTCAAGATGACCACTTAGTTAGCACTTACTTTTCAGTTGATTGTTTACTCTCTAATCATTGTGTGTTGTATTGCATAAACTTGCATTGGCCAATGTTGGTGCAAGGTTTTGTGATGTGTGTCCCAATTGGATCATTCTCATTGATCCAATTATTTGTGTGTTTTCTTCTATTTATTACATCAATTACATTTCAAATCTTTCCCTATTTTTAACACACTATCATTCTATTTGACATAGTCTCTTACAGATTGAGTTTTCCTCAATTTTCAGTACTAAGTTGACCTGGTCGACCCTATACTCTTTTCTCCCAGTCAGGTTATAGTAATAAGTCAACTTGGTCGACCTTGTATCCTTATTAGATTGAGTTTTCCCTAGTTTGTAGTTCTAAGTTGACCTGGTCAACCCTTTACTCTTTTTAACCAATTAGTTTGCAGTACTAAGTCAAAGTGGTCGACCATATACTCTTTTATTCCAGTCAAGTTATAGTACTAATTTAACCTAATAGACCTTGTATTTTTATCAAGCTTAGTTTCACACCTTGTTTATATTACTAAGTTGAGCTGGTTAACCCTATTCTATATTTGGCTAATGATATCTTCATTTTGTGTCCTTATATCTAAAAAGTATATAGTCAACCCTATTGACTCTATACACCTTGTTTGATACTATTATGTGTGTGGTTATCTAGTCTTATTTCATAAAGATGTCATATTTTTAACCTCTACTTAGTCAAGAACATTACATAATTAAGAATTTAGATTATAACCTCACTTATTTTATTACTTCAGATGAAACTATTCACTTTTTTCCTTCATCTTTTCCTAATCTAGAACAAATCACTACACAATGTAATGTTATTTAGGTCCTCATCCTAGTCCTCCTCCCAGTACTAATGTTGGGAATCCTCCACCCAATACCCTTCCTCCCACCAAAACTAATAATCCCCTTCCTAGCAACACTAATACCCCACCTTCAAATACTAATGCACAAATCAACACAACTCAAATTCTTGCACAAATAGTTCAACCAATAAACATCATGCAAACAACTAATCATTCCCAAATGATGCACATGCAACAACATTTATTACACATGACTATTCAACCAAATCAAAAAAATTTCCCTCCTCCTCTTAGAGATTCCAATGGGAATATCATCCCTCAACCTTAAATGAATAACAAAATGCTTCAACATCTTCAAAATGAACCTCTAGCTCCATTCATTACATCCATATATATTAGAAACATTTCTCCAACTATCACATATGATGGGAACAAGGACCCCATTATCTTTCTTAAGTATTTTGGTAATCTCGATAAGGAATTGGTCCAACCTAACACCTTTGCTACCATCAAACTCTTAGCCAAAACCTTTGTTGGTGTTGCACTTGAATGGTACACCCAACTTCCTAGACATTCCATCTCACAACTAGAGGATTTAGTCAATGCTCTAGTGAAGGAATTCCAACATGAGGACCTTTCTAAAAATTACCTTAGCCATTTCATCAATGCCAAGCAACTTCCTAATGAATCTACTTGCACTTTCATCAAATGATGAAAGTCTTTAGCTCACAAAGTGGACCATAATATGAATGATAACACTCTTTTAAAACTATTTGTTACTGTTCTTAAAGCTCCCCTTTAATAAAATTTTTGAATCTTTTCCCCCAAGACTTTAGAAGAAGCCTTAAACCAAGAAAAAATGTAATACTTTCTTATGACTCAATTTAAAACACCTCAAATAATTACTAAATAACCTTTCTAATCATTTTCTCATAACATTGATTCATCCAAGCCTCCCCAACCTCAAAATGGAGCATCCAATTCAACTAATTTTAACCCAACCCACCCTCCCTTGAATCTAAAACAACTTAAGAATAAATTATCACCCTCTAAACCCATGAGCTTTGATCCTTCCAAACCTCCTCCAAAATGATACAATCCTGATAAGTTTTATTGGATGCATGCTAATATAGGTCATTCTCATGAGTCTTGTCATGTTCTTCATCGATTTCTTCTTGATTCTTTGCTTGCTCCACATTTCAATATTGATACTTTGACAAAACAATGCTATCAAGACTATCTTCAAGCTTCTCAAATTCAATCTAAAGAACCACAATCATATCAACATCACTTACCTAATAATCAACAAAAATTATCCCATACCTACACCTCATCCACTAATATTGTCCAAACTATAGTTGATCCTTCTTTCTATACTAGTAAGGAAAGGATAGCTAACATGATTAACTTTAAACATATTGTTACATCCATTGAACCTCAACCTCTTAGATCACATGAACCAAAGGAGTACCTGGTTTAAATGCCTACTCCAAAGTATATCATACATGTTCCTCCTTAAACTCTTCATACCTATCCTACACATACTATGTCAAATTCAACATCCTTAAAATCTAATAAACTAACACATTTACCTATCTCTAAATATAAATACCAACCCAATGCAAATAATTTTAATGGTTAAATGTTACCTCACTCCACCTCACATGTTGGTGCATCTTGCAATGCTCACTCTTATTCTACAATGCACAATAACAAACAAATTTGGCCTCAAAAAACATTTCAAGACACATAGACTTACATTTCACATGTTCATCTTTGATAAAAACATTAGCATAGATCTTACTTGTTATTTTTTGTCTCATGTTTCTTTGTTTTTGTGCACTTTACTTCTTTTAGTTTCACTTTAATAGCATCATTGTCTCCTTTGGGTTATTTGGTTTTCTTACACATTACATTTGGCATTTGTTTTCATTTTGGTTCTTATATATCTATTTCATTTTTGTCTTTTTATGTCATTCTTTGCCTTAGTAGCTTTATGATTATTTTTTCCCATATTTATAATTCAACTCATTGGTGTTCACCTTGTGAGTTGTAGTGTAATACCATAGATAGGACCAGGCTCTCCTCACAAATTACCACATTAAAACATCTTTAAATCACTTTTTGGGATGACTACTAATTTCATTGGTGTTTTTAATAGATCCATTGTATGTTAACATGGATTATCTATTAACATGATGATCATAGCATAGCCTTGTCCCTTTCATATCACAATGTGATCAACTATGAGCATATTCATCATTGTATCACTTATTACATAGGCAAATCTCTTATGATTTCCATATTTCTCTTATTTCCTTTCATTTGAGGCTCACATCGGTCAATTTGTAGATTACACACTTACTTGTGGGCAAGTCTAGGAGTCTTTAGATGCCTTGGCATTTAGGTCCTTTTCTCTAGTGACCAAGTGTAAAATCTCTTTTGTTTTTCACCTATTTCACTCATGTTTGGTTCTATGAATCCATATCGAGGATGAGGAATATAAAAATCTAAAACAAGTTAAAATCTCAATCATAAAATACAAACAAAAGGCCATGATTCAAAGGCAAAAATTATCTTAAAATTTAGATCACACCAAAATACGTGATCTATATTGGCACATCTCCTATCTTAGTCAAAGCTCAAACTCCATAGTTGGCCTCATGATAGAGCTGAGGTCCATTGGGGTGCGGTGGGCCTGTAGATTGGGGTAGGAGGTCTCATTATATCATATACTATGTAGTGCCACCTACTTTCTCATGCAAGTACCCAATATTCACAATAGATCGATGGATCTATAAGGGGTCTTGAGGAATGGAAAACACATTGTGGGAAGGTAGGTCCATTTTACTTTTCATGCATATAGCCTTTATGGGTTGATCTATGTACTTCACTTATTATCCCAAGCTTTGGGTTCATTAGTCAAAATATCCTAAGTCCTTGGTGTTGATAATTATTAGCCTTTCTCACTTACCTAGTGTGTCTCATTCTTGTAAAAGATGTTCACATCACCCATATGGCACCTCAAATTCCTTATTTACATCATATTTTCTTTATATTCCCCTTGTTGGATATTGATTTTAGTTTATCACATCCTTAATCACCTCTACCTTATTACACCTCTCGATTTATAGTTTGTGAGTTGCATTGTAAGACTTTAGATAGGCCTAGGCCTTCCTCACAAACACCCTTACACCATTTATTTACCACACCATCTCATTTTCATACTCGTCATGTCAATAGGTGGTTGTGTTTTCTTACAATGTATCTTAGAATAAGAAAAAAGTTTGAGTTTTCATCCTTTAGAGCTTTTGATTTTCATTTATCCATCATGTTCTTGTTTGATTTTTGTGGACTTCACTTATCTTACATATGACATTTGTCATTCTTACATGTTTTTATTTATGTATGAATTCTTTAAGTTTATCTTACATCTTGACTTACATTTCATTTTTAGTCATTCATGTTTTTCTTTATGTTTGAATCAACATGCTTATATTATATGGGGTTACTTGTCACTTACTTACATATCTTTGTTAACGTTTTCTTGCATTGATATTTCATTTTCCATTCATGTTTTACATTCCTTTTTGCCATTTATGTTTTACATACTTCTCAATGTGATTTAGTATGTTCTACATTTCTTTTTGTCATTTATGTTTTACATGTTTTCCAACATGATTTACTATGTTTTACATTTATTTTCCATCATTTTGTCATTCACTTGCCATCAATATTTTGGTTCTAACCCTTCCTTAATAATCCTAATTTACCAATTTCCCTAAGTAATTTATTGATACTTTAACCATCCTATGTATGCCTACATTATTTTTATTATTAGTTGTGTATCCCTAAGGTCTCTCAAATACAGGTATTGCACCCTCCATGATCAAAACTAGGATACTTGCATGCAATAATTTAGTGAAATGGTAAGTTAAGGTATGTATATGGTATGTTTAGTTATTCTCATTTAATTTTAACATTATTTTATGTATGCCATTTTTAGTTATATTAGGTTCATGTGTTTATATGTTTTTTATCAAAGCACCATCCCCTATGACACTCATGTGACATGTGATGAGCTTCGAGTGGTGCATATGTATACATAATATTTTCAAACTTTACCATTTACTAACACTTATTATCTTGTAGGAACCCGTCAAGTCTCAATCCCTCTAGGTGCAGGCCCTAAGAGGTGTACTGAGGAAGGGGTGGGTAGAGCATTAGTGTTTCGTAGGATTTTTATCCCTTTTTACCACTTACTATCTATACACCTTTCTCCTAAAAACCATTCCCCTAAGCCTTACCTCTGATTTTACACCCTCTTCTAGTCATTTACCACCTTCATTAGCCCTTTCCCTTACCTAAACCCCTTTTTGGTAGTTTACATAACTATGTCAGCCACATCGACCTTGTATTTTTATTTATAAAAGCTTACTAAGAACTAGGTTGGCCATGGCCGACATATTTCATAACCTAGTTAGTTTTTGCTAATTTAAATACTAGGTCTACTAGGTCAACTTTGTCAGCCTAAATTTTTGAAAAGGTTTAGGGTTATATCTACCTATATAAACACATTCATCTCCATCATTTATGATGAAGAAAAGAAGAAGTAAGATATAGTGCACATCTTCTTATCCACCATTATACTTGAGGATCAAGCTTAGGGTTTCATACTTTATTTGGAGATACGGATCTTGTCTTATGGAGAAGTCTTTTAGATGCATTGATAGGTTGTGTAGTCTAGAGCTGATTTATGTTTCCCATCCTTACATACCACAAAAACCTCTTGTGAAGCACCTTGGCCAAAGGAGAGATTGAGGCTCAATGGGTTTGTCTTCAAAGGTAAGTATTCTTAACTTTGTTCCTCCTTTGTAAGAGTAGATAGATATGCATTTGCACTTCTCTTTCATGTATTAAGATTTTGTATACATTTATGTGAGTATATGTCTTCTTTACTTATTTAATTTTCATGTTTATTACCCCCACTTTATTTCACAAGCTTTGGTGAGCAATAGATTAGACTTTTACTTTACTTGTTATTGGTATAGTGAATATGAAAACATAAGGCCTAGTTAGGGTTATTGAACAGTTTTACTTGACTAGAGGCTTTGGAACCCTCTCTAGTGATATTATTATGGTAAGATATCCCTTGGATAGGTCTAGTAGATCCATATTGGTCATGATCCTGATTATCTAATATATCCCCAATCGGAAGTGTAAGTAGGATCTATCTTCTATGACCTAGGATTGATTTATAGAATATGTTTCATTTCCCATTGCTAAAATTCATAAGATAAAATATCTAAAGAATAACCATATTGACATATTAAAATCTTCAAACTCAAACTAATTTTAGGATTGAAGAGGAAAAGGATGATAATATATTAAATTAAATACTTCTACCCTAACCATAGTTCTATATTGGCAATTTTTTAACAATACCATATAAACTACCTCCATATCACAACTATTATGTATACAATATTTAAGTTTTAATCACACTATTAAAAGTATTTATATAGAATTACATCAAAAGGAGAGTAACTCAATTGATTTGTGGTCTTACTATTATAGGTGAGATCATTGGGTTTGAGTCTCTCCAATAATATAGGAGCTTTGGGTCAATTTTTAAAGATTTGTGGATGGTTATTAGGTTTGAAAGAGTGATTCTCTTCTTTAAAATACATTATTTTAGTTCAAATAATATTAAAATTTATGAGCATATTAAGGGTGTTTTGAAAAGACACATCATTTTGGTTCATTTTTTTGAGATTTACAAGTAGATTTGTAGACCTAAACATTAATTTTTAAAAGAGCGATTTTCTCTCTAATGACACACTTGCTCTAGCTCAAATTTTTAAGATTTATGGAAGGTTATTAAGTTTTAAAAAGGTCTTCTCTCCAATGAAACTAAACTTTGGTTAAAATTTTAAGCTTTACAAATATATTTGTAGACTAGATACTAACACAAAATATATTTAGGCTTCTCTTAAAAGATCCATCAATTTGGCTCATTTTTTCAAGATTTACAAATAAATTTGTAGACCTAAGCACTAAACCTTAAAATAGGGCTTTTCTCTCTAATGATACACCAACTCTTGTTCAAAATTTTTAGATTTATGAATGATTATTAGTACCTATTGCACATGTACTATTATAATTAGTTTGATCAATTAGTTGTGTGTTAGGCCATGTGCATATTACTAGTTTCTAAAGTTTATGAGTTGTTAAAAGATTTATGTTGTAATTTGTAAAATAAAAAAATTAAAAACTATTGTTTTCCTTACTTCTAATTCACTGGTGTAAAGGGACAAGACTATTTTCCTGGGGAAAATAACCCTATTTTAATTTTAAAAAAGCAAAAAATAAATTTTCCAATCAGAAGTTTTAATTAAAACTTAGGTATTTCTATGACTTTAAAAATTAAATTCACTACTATAGTATGAAAAGAAAAAAAACAAGAAAATAAAATAAATAAATACTCTAATTGTATCAGTTGTTGTAAATTAAATGTATTGAATGATGTAAAAAAAATGCATAGTAGACAAACCACCAGAGTTTTACAAGGTGTTAAAATTTTTGGGTTTTAATGTCTAGGTGACTCAACTAGAAGCCTAGAAGTTTTTGAATTAGCATTATTTTTTTGGTAACTTATCCCTTTGTTTTTGTTGTCATTGTTACTTTTATTTTCTTGATTGCTACTGCATAACTCATCCTTTTCTTTTTGTTATCTCTATTGCATTTGTTGCCTTACTTGCTACTGCAGTTGGTGGTCTTCTTCGACTAGGTAAGCTTTGCCTTGTAAATGTTGTAAAACCATTTATATGGTAGATTCCATTTTATTCATAAAAATACAGAATACTCAAGGAATTTTGTAAGGTTCAGAGATTACTCTTTAAATTAGATAGTATTTATCTATAAACTATTAATACACTTGCACAAAATAATAATGTGGTTTCTAAATTAATAAATGCACAATCCTTCAACCTATGCTTAAAACATGCACTCTTAAGCTTATAGTTTAAGCCTTCTAAAGGAATTTAAATTATTGTCTCGATTGAATACACAAAATAGTCTATACAAAGTCTATACAGGGTTTATAATACAATCGAGGCTCTTAGGCCCATCTATTTGTTGGCTTGAAATTCTTGTTATAGCCAATCATTCTCTTGGCTTAGGATATAATCATATACAAAATCATAAAGTTATATACTCTTCCTACTCTAGATAAGAGTGCATAAATAAACACACACTTTTAGCTTGTGCCTATAATGGGTAGGTTTCATTAAAAAATTTGCTATCTATTACTCAACACTAACTTTGTTCATATAGGTCTAGAATCAAAATAACAAGAAAATAATTTTCATAATTTAATAGTAGATGCACCTAATTATAATCAGATTAGTAGCTAATTCAAAAGATACATTTTGAGAATCAGGCTTACCTAGATCTATGACCACAATCTGGTAAGCTTAAGTTGTTATTTCCATGTTGTTATTATGACCTATAGATATGGTATATGATAGAAACAGTTAGTATAAAAATAAAAATACATATAATAACACCTAAACCCCCTTATTTTATGATCAATAGACAAAGTACCTAATGAATTACACTGATGGTGTAGATCAACTACGGTATGTGAAATTGAGACCCTAACTACTAGAGAGAGGAATTCAACAAGAGTGAATGAAATTGAAACCTTGGGGAAGATTTAACAAGTACTGAGCTTAATTATACCAAATGAGATGAAGTGAAATTCATCATTTGAAAAAGGTTCCTTTTATTCAAAATGAAAAAATTGAACAATTAAAGCTTACAACAAAGCTACAGTAGGTCAATAAAAGAAGAGAATTTATGTTCAAAAATTATAATTCAAGAGAAATGCATGTCAGTCTAAGCAACTAACTCGACAGGTGTTGTGCAAGTAGCTCAACATATGTTTATGGTGTGGCATTTGGCCATTAACCTATTTTTTTGAGGTGCTTATATGGTTCACCTTCCTTTTTCTAATTAACTATATTTTCCAATTAGGATTTTGTTTAACAATTTCAATGTTTCAAAATTTAAAACTATATTAGAATAACCTTTTATTTTATTATTATTTGAAAAGTTCATGTCAAATATTAAAGTCTACAATTACAATACAATATAATACTACAATAAACAATATTATATTATTATAATATGACATTTTACAAAATATATATGTGAATAATAAAATAGATTATTAATACAATAATATATTAATCTCATATAATAATAAATAAAATATGATGCAATATATGATAATACTAAAATAATATTATACTAAATATGATTTAAATATATACCAAAGTTAAAAAAGCATATAATTTTTTTTTTAATAATTTATATAAAAAATTCAAATAATGTTTTTAAAATTGTTAATTAATTTTAAATATATAAAACTACATCTGTTACATTTGTTCCTATCATTTAAATAAAAAATAAAATAAAACTTGATTAAATTTGATTACATTTTATTATTATTTTTATTATTAAAACATAACAACTTTGAGTACATTTTATTATTATTATTACACTATAAATATTATATTTAAACAAGTTAAATAAATTAGTTTAAACTTTAAAAAATGTTAAGCTAAAATGAATTAGTAATTAGAGCACATTATTATTGTGACCATTCTATAGTGAATAAAATAAGTTGTTTATACTACTTAATTAACTTGAGTCGATGTAGTAATTCATCTTTCAATTATGTTATTTGTATACAGTTTCATAATCTTCACACATTCAATCTATTTTAGTTAAAGTATATATATTTAGTATATTGTGTACGATTTAGAGTAATCAATTAGGCATTAACAATAGTCTTATCAGTGGATAGGTCACCCAGAATGGTCACAAGGAATATCAAAATGGATAAAGAAATTACCAAGGGTTCCTAACAAACCCTTAAATTAAATCAAGATAAGAAATGAAAATCCTAACATGGAATGTCAAAGGGTTAAACAACCCTAGGAAACAAAGGACCTTATGTAACCTTGAAAAAAGAGTCGGCCCTATAGTTCTATTCATCCAAAAAACTAAAATATTCAAAATAACTTTAAGATCATGTGCTAAGAAAGTATGGAGAAAAGTTTAGGTAATAACATCAGATACTAAAGGCACTTTCAGGGGTCTTGTGGTTTTTTAGAACTTGGATTACCTTGAAGGAAACCTTCTCTGGAAGACTAACGACCAGATATATGTTATCTTTAGATATTTAGACAGCAACAAAGAATGGATCCTCTCCAATGTTTATGCCCCAAACATCAAAACTGCCAAAAATAATTTGTGGGAAGGTTTGCTTTCCTTTTGAAGGACCTATTAAAGATGGAACTAGATCGTAGCTAGGGACTTTAATACTCCATTACTCTTGGGGATAAAAGAGGGGGAATATAGATATAACAAAAAAAATGAAGGATTTTAATGATTTCATTACAAGAATAGGGCTTGTAGATATGGACCTAAATGGCAATCCATTCACATGGTAAAATAGAAGACTAGGTGAGAATTTGATCCAAGTCTACCTTGATAGAGTTTTGATCTCTCTAAATTAGGATATCCAATTTTCTAGCAAGCTCTCTTCCCTACCCAAAATTGGGTCGGATCACAATCCTTTGATTCTTAAAGGTGAGAAAATATTGAAACCAAAATGTAGTCCATTCAGATTCGAAAGTATGTGGCTTCATCACCTAAACCTAATCGAATCCTTAAAAGAATGGTGGAAAGAATAATTGTTGGGCTTAGACATGTTTATTCTAACAAAAAAACTAAGCTTTCTTAAGGTAAAGCTAAAAATTTAGAATAAAAAGGTCTTTGGGGATATCTTCTTGTAAAAAAGGGCACTGAAAGTGGAATTAATGACAATCGAAGAAATTTTAGATCTGAAAGGTAATAAAGAGCAAAATTATCAAAGGGAAAAAGAAATTTTGTGTCAATTTCATAACCTTGAGGTAAAGGAAGAAGCATATTGGAGACAAAAGTCTAGGTGTACTTGGTTAAAGGAGGGGGACTGGAACACCAAGTTCTTCTACCACTCGATGACTAGACATAGAAACACAAACAAAATCACTCAGATGCAAATGGATAATGATAATTTTAGCAAAGAAGATGAGGAGATCTCCTACCATATAATCAAATTTTTCAAATATCTCCTCACAGAAGAAGGCCTCCCTGATGAACAACTAGTGGACAACACTTTGAATAACTTTGACAAAGTTATATTTGACACTGACAATGCTTCCTTTACTAAAGTCCCATTTGAGGAGGAGGTAAAAAATGTGGTCTTTATAATGGAAGGTTTCAAATCTCTAGGACCAGATGGTCTCCCTCCTTTTTCTTCCAAAAATTTTGAGATACAATTCACATTGAGGTCAAGGCAATAGCTAGGGAATTATTTCAATCTAGAACCATTCTTAGAGAAATGAATAATACTTTCTTGGTTTTGATTCCTAAAAATCCAAGAGTGAATAATCTTCTGGACTTCTGCCCTATCAGTCTTTGTAATACCACTTACAAAATTTGTTCGATTATCTTGGTGAAGCGAATGCAACAACTCCTAGATAAATTCATTTTGGAATAGCAAGGGGATTTTGTGGCTGGAAGACAAATAATGGATAGGATCATATTGGTACATGAAGCCATCCATTCCATCCCCAATTCCCCAAGGCAAGGAATGTTCCTTAAGTTGGACATGAATAAAGCATATGACCAAATCTCCTAGAATTTTCTAAAGATGATTCTAAAAAAGTTGGGCTTCAATCATGACCTAAAGAAAATGATCTAGAATTTCATAACTACACCCAAATTCTCCACGATCATGATGAGGTACCAAAAAGGTTCTTCTTAGCCTCTATAGGATTAAGATAGGGAGACCCTCTCTCTCCATACATCTTCATCATTGCGATAGAAACTCTAGGAAGGAACTTGCTGAAAGCTCGCACATAGGGCATAATCAAAGGCATCTTTGTGGAACTCAATACAAAGCCTATCACCCATGAATAATTTTCAAATGATACAATCCTTTTAGGGGAAGCCTTTTTAGAGAAATCTAAATAGCTAAAATCTATCTAAAAACTATGAAGTTATCTTGAACCAATGTATTAATTTTTGTAAAAGCTCTCTTGTCTTCATTAACACCCTAGTCATCTTGTAGAAAATAATCACAAAAATATTGAAATTTCAGGTGAGTAAACTTCCATCAATCTATTTTGGCATTCCATTATTTGAAGGTAAAATAGATAATGAACTATGAAACCCCCTCATTGATAGAATCCAAAGGAAGCTTGCAGGGTGGAAGGGACACCTCCTCACTCAGGCAAGCAAATTCTAGCTACTCAAAGCCTTGATCTAGAGTATCTTTATGTACCTAATATTCATATTCTAAATACCCACCAAGGTTGTAGCCAAAATAAAATAAATCCAAAAGAAATTCTAATAAATTCAACTTTTCATGGGTTAAACCTGACAATGTGTTGGACTTCATTAAATAATGGAAACCACCCTGGAACATCCCATCCTTGGATTTTCTATGGAATTTGGCTCTCCTACATTGGTTTTGGAGTGTTTTAAAATCCTATAATGATATCATTTTTAAAAATAAAATTTACAGGCCTAAATGGGTCTTTCTCTAATTATGCCATGCCATCACTGATAATTGGAAATATTTCCCACCCATAGACCAAAATCCAGGACCAACCTTAGCACAACTGAGCTTCAGCAATTGGGACATGGCTTAGAGAATAAGATCCCCATCCAAAGTTCTAAATCATAAACAAATGAGATAAAAGACCCCACCTAAAGGTTAGGATAAATTAAACATTGATAGAGCCTCAAAAGGAAACTTGAGACTTGTAAATAGGGGAGGAGCCATAAGGGATTTGAAAGGTATGTTGATTGTTGCTTATGCAGGCCCCTTGGAAACTTAGATAAATAACATAGCTGAAGTTAAGGTAATATTATGGGGTATTTAGCTTGCCTGCAGCCTTAAGATGGAAATATTTTTTATGGAAGGGGACTCACTCAATATCTTAAATGCCCTTGAAGGCAAATAACCCCCTCCTATTTAATAAAATCTATAATTGATGATGCTAAGTAGAATTTGAGGGGGATGACATAATTCCACATTATTCACACTTACTGTGAAGGGAATAGGGTGGCAGATATGATTGTTAATATAGGAGTAGGCCTCCCTCTTTTAACCAACTAGCACACAAGATGCCACATCTTTGAAAGCATCTCATTGGACATTCGTAATGAAAGTACATCAAGATAGGATGATTGGGTAACCACACGTACGATCATCTCTCATCAAGAGAGGAATTTCAAATTCCATAATCTATCAATATGCAAATGTGAGTCAAATTTATTATACAAGATGGGAGGAAGCATGCCTTTCAATCATTTTTTAAACCATTAAAACAAAGCATTTCCAAATCCTGCCAAACTGCATACTTGGCTCAATAGAAACTATGATAATGGGGGGTGATAAGGATCATTTATAACTAGCCTCCTATTCTAAAGTTTGAGGTATAAATAAAGTATGGAAGAAGCTCTAATGGGGTGGACTTACTGAACTAATGCTAGGCATTACTGACCATGATGTAGGAGTAACAAGGTATTTTATCATTGGCTAGAACAAGAGAGTAGTGGAGATGAGAGGAGTCAAAATATTGGTCTCTGAGGAGTTTATCTAAGAAGAGACGAGTATGCTATGTGATGAAGTGAATTCATATAAAGACCAGTCAAAAAATTAGGAGCTAATTCAAAGGTTCTTTCACACTAATGAGTTTTCCAAAATAGACAAGAAAGGATTCCCCCATGTCAACCTCCCCTATCAATGGTCTAAGGTGTGCCTTTAAGTTATGAAATACCTAACACTTAAGAGGTAAGCACACTTTAATTTTCTCTCATCATTTTTTATTGTTAAACCACTTTCAAGAGTATAAAATTAGTCTCTATTTTTACCTTCTCAAGTCTCTGGAAAGCACCGCTCTCACCCATTAAGTTAATGAAGCCAACCCTATATTGCACCAAGGTCTCATCCTACTTCTGTTGAATCATGGTCAAACCCTATGGGGTAGGGAAGTTCTTTTATTAGAGTCATCCATTGAAGAGGACTCTCTTGAGGAAGACACTAGCCAAGGATCCTACCAGTCATCAATTAGTAACCCCCAAGGTAGTCCTTTATCCAAAACCTCTACTGAATACCCCCCTAAAACTAATTATCCCCAAACCTAAACCAATCCTTCTGGATGAGGGTACATCTAGGGAGATAGCTAAGAAAGGTAAATTTTACTTAACATAAGAAATCAAACACAATAAAGAGCAATTGGAAGTTTTTAACAATAAGTTACATGAGGCCAGGATGAATTTGGTGGGACTCATACAAGAATAGAATGCCTTGAATAGACAAGTCAATAAAATGGTTAAATCCTTCACCCATTCTACTAAGGTAGATAGGACCCCCAATTTGGAACACATGATGGTGGTGGTGACCCCTCCTCCTAAGATCCCTATCACTACTCCCACTAAGAGGACTCTGGCACATAAATAGGTGCCAAAAATACCATGGATGATCCTACCCAGAGATGACACTGAAGGGCCTGATAGAAGAACAAGGGATAAACTTTCCAAAAAAAATTAGGGTGAACTAGAGAAGAAAACTGACAAATGAAAGGATCCATCAGAAGGCCCCTCCTCTTGAACTATTTTTATTTTATTTTTGTCTTTTGTTTTGTCTCCCATGGTAATAATTAGCTAGTTATTGTTTTTTGTTGTTGTTCTGGCCCTTGGGGCTTGCTACTCTTTTTAAAATCTTTTTAACTATGGTTCTTGGTCTCTGTAAAACCAAGTCTTTTACCCAATCAAATAAAAAAACAATAGTCTTATATCCTCTCTAAAAACTAATTTAAAAAATTGTTTCTATTTCCAAAAAAACAAAAATATGGAGAAGTGCATGTGTCCCCTGAATCTCTCCATCAAAACATATAATTATAACATATATAACACAAAACATTAAGACATTAGAAATAGTGCCTTGTAGTCACTATCTAGGGTCTTGCCCCATTTCCAATTGAATTAATCCATCTCGATTGTATTAGAATTTCCAACTTTTAAGAAATAACCGTAGATAAGGCAATTTGCATATAGCAATCACCAATAGCAAATTTTTAATATACGTATTGTCTCTACACAAAATGGTAATTTAACATGTTTATCTTATGTATTCATTTTTGTTTTTTCCTTTCCAATGACAAAATCTTAACGCATTGTCATAATCATTGAAAGAAGCTAAGTATGGAACATATAAATCACATCATCTAAGAAATAGAAATTACATAACAAAATCCAACAAAATGGTGATGTTTTTTTATTTTAACTTTGTATACATAATGAAAACTAACAAAAGCCACAATTTATTGTCTTATGAAACTTATTATCCTTTTTTATTGACTTTATCTTCTTAACATTGCCAAAATAAAAAATTGATCTTCCCTTTGTGAAAATGCAAACAAGAAAGTAGATATGAAACCGGTGGAGAAAAATGATTCAGAAACGATAATAGAGCAAAAAAAAGTGCCAAAACAGTGAGTTTTTGTCTTTTTCACCTGCTTCATAAAACTACAATCCATAAAAATATGTTTTCTATTTTTTTTATTATGCATTTTTCAATATGCTTTCCCTCCCACAATTCAAAACATAATTAAATATATCTTACTAAAAAACTGTACTAAAACATTGCATTTTAACACCACTTTTGTAGGCCAAACATAGGACAACATATCCCAATTTCAATTATTGACCTCTCAACAAAAATATGTAGTAATGTTTTTGAAGGTGATATGTTGGTTGTATATGGTCCTAGTTTCATAAAGCATCCAAATTCACCATCAAATACAAAAATAGTGTATGTCTATCTTGTTGACTAATTTGGTCAATTGATAATAATCGTAAACATCAACAACAAACTGACTAAAAAATTATCATCACATCTTTTTCCTGGTAACAGTATTCAAATCACAGACTTCACTATAAAAAATAGAACCCAATACAAAAGAGGAGATGATGAATATTGCCTTGTATTAAACACAGACAACATTGTGGAAAACATTGTAATAGTATGTAAAGAATGGATCCTTATTTCATATACCACTATACATTATCTTGTATAGTCAAGTAAGACATATGTAGTGGGTTCGTTAGGTGCTATTGTAATTACATATAAAAAATGCTACAACCAATTTAAACTTTGTCTTAAAGATGGTGACTTTGAGCAAGACATGGCAATAGTAAGCACTCATAGTCAAACATCTTAGATCTTTTTCTTCATCACTTACAATGCTATTTGCTTTGTCTAAAGACATATGCATCCATGTTATTTTCCAAAACAATATAATTTACTAATTGTTTTGTAGCTTATAATAAATGACAACTACAAACATCTATATTCTACCCTACAATAAATGTTATCATCAATAAACACATCGATAATGCTCTTCAAAAACATTGTCATAAATGGAGGTAAAGGCAATCCATTGCTTCATCCAAGGCAATTGACTTTTTTGGATATATTAAATGAAAAGTACACAAAATCTCGTATACAAACTCTGGTAGAAACAAATGTTGAGGTAAGTATCTATGACAGATTCATTACTTTACTCATAAAAAAGGTAGGGTTTTGATGATATATAGGATTTCAATAATTTTGTGACATGATAAATAATAATTTTTATTTACAGGTGAAAGGTCTATTAAAAGCAAAAAAAATTCATGTGTCACCTTTCCAACCATTCTACAATCATTGCAGACATTTGATGTTAGGTAATATGACTCTGATAAATGCTTTTGCATACTATCCAAATTATCCATAAAGTATAATGTACTCATACCAGCATTCACTACAATGCAATATACAAACATAAAATGGACAAATTGATTATGGTTTGAATCAAGTATAGCTAAAATAAAACCTACCAAAATTAACTAAAATATCCTTCCATGAATATAATTAAGACATATCAGCTGCTACATTTTTGCTCTGGTGATTCTAGCTACATGGAAACTTGACACTTTCCATGAACAACACCATCATATCCATCAATAAATAGTACGTTATTCTAAAAAAGAATCCCTATCCTCTGAAGTTTTTACTTGTGCCTTTATTTCCATTTGTTATTTATGTGTCTACTTTCATTCTTCAGTTCTTTTTTTTTGCATGCAAATTTTTCTTTTTGTAACTTGACTTCTCAATTGTAATTTAATATTCAAATCTAAACCATAGAATGTATACATATATAAGGCCTTGATTGCATATTAGTATAACATCATTAATAACAAATTCATAGTATTTTCAACTGAATAATAGCCAACTATTGATCACTTTAGATTTGCTACAAATTGATAATTTTTTAAGTATCCAGACAATGACCACAACTTATTAAACCTAAACACTTAAAGCTATAAACTTATTTATCTTCCCATCTACTTTAGTGAACTTGTTTTCTTTACAAATAGACATCAAGCATTTCATTTAGTTGGGTTTTTATAATGATTTTCTACAAATAGACATCAAGCATTTCATTTAGTTGGGTTTTTATAATGATTTTCCACCAAGGAATTACTCTAGGTCATTTTTTTTGGGTGTTGTTGTAGTTATGTATATGTATCAGACAAAATTTGACTTGGCCAAAAAATATTGCTTATCTGAATAATGGCTTTTTTTTTTAATTTCTATGTAGCCTAGTCTTATGCTCGACTTGAACAACCTTACCAAAACCAAACAGCACTTACCGAGACTCAGATAACCAGAACAAGACAATTGATTTTATCTTTATTTGAATCATTTTCTACCTTTATTAGTGAATTTTTAGACTATCTCAAAGAGTTACATCATGACATAGCTATCATATGTACATTGATGTGTCCATTGATCTTCATGCTTGCAATTTATTTTGTAAATCATGATTGTATGCAATGTATAATACTACCACAAAGTTAAATAAAAGTTAAAAATATTACTAAAAATAACAAAATACATTTGCTTTATCGAGTGTTCTAGTTTCTAATAGAAATCCAACATTTAAAACATAGTTTGAGGCCTACCTTTTTCGGATATAGTATCAACTCAGATTTCTGTAAATTAATTTTTCAAAATTTATAAATTTGTAAAACTATTTATTTTTTAGATTTTATCTTTGTTCAAAGGCTACAAAGGTTTCTAGTAATTTGTATCATACTTAATTATTTTCCATTTTTTGTGTAGGTTAGTAAGTATCTAAATGCAAAGAATCTTCTGAATTTGACAGTCGAAACCATAACACATGATTAAGCACAAAAGCTCAGAAGAAACTTCTAAAAGTCAGTCAACATTTCAAGTAACCTAGAGATTGAAAGCATAGTACCTATATACATTTTTTATTGATAAGACTTTGTTTTTTGTCTACAATTTTATAATGAGTCATGTTTCAAAAACTTTGACATAATACTTATTATCGATAACTAGATCATCTCTGAAACTAAACTCATATTAAACTAAGTTGTTTTTATTTTCACATGACATTTAACAATGTTTCAGCAATAAGCATAATATTCCATCTTAGTTTCATTATTTTATAAATATACAACTTGAACATTTTTTATGTAATAATTAATAACTTTGCAGTGTCATTGCCAATACACTATTCAATCATTTCTAATCTTTTTACTAGGGAGGATATTGCTGCTAGATATGAGGAGAGGGCTATTTTGGATTGTATTCCTTACTTGGTCTCGGATGAGATGAACGGGGATCTTTTGGGTCCAATCTTGTTACCTGAATTGGAGAAAGTTGTGTTTAGTATGAAAAAAGGTAAAGCTTCTGGCCCAGATGGGTTTCTGATTGAGTTCTTTTAGGAATTTTGGGAAATAATAAAGTCTAATCTCCTTGAGGTGGTTCAGGAATCTCTTAGGAACAAACAAATGCTTAAGTCTTTGAATTCTACTTTTTTGGCTCTCATACCTAAGAAGGAGGGGGCTAATCGGATGGATCATTTTAGGCCTATTGCTTTATGCAATGTTGTCTACAAGATCATCTCCAAGTTGATTGCTGAGAGACTCAAACCTCTCCTTGGTGCTTTGATTTCTACTGAGCAGGGAGGTTTTATGGAAGGGAGACAAATCTTGGATGGTGTCATGATTGCTACAGAGGTTATTCACTCTATGGCTTCCTCTAAGGAGAAGGTGATGTTCTTTAAGCTTGACATGGTTAAAGCTTATGATCAGGTGAGCTGGAAGTTCCTCCAGAATATCCTCTTGGCCTTTGGCTTTAAAGAGGAATGGGTGAGCTGGGTTCTCAGTTGTGTGACCTCATCCTCCTCTTTTCTCATCAATGGGGAATCTTCAGATTGGTTTAGTGCTTCTCGAGGACTTTGGCAAGGGGATCCTCTGTCCCCTTATCTTTTCATCATCATGGCAGAGGGTCTTGGTATATTTATTAAATCTCAGGTGTGGCAAGGTCTTATTCATGGCTAGAGTTGGAACAATGATCTCCCTCCTTGTTCTCATCTTCAATTTGTGGATGATACTGGACTGATGGGCTTGGCTAGAATTAGTGAGGTAGTCAATTTCAGGAGAAATTTAGACATCTACTTGAAAGCTTCTAGTCAGAGTATTAATGATGATAAATCTTCCATTTATTTCTTTAATACTCCTCAACTCATTCAGAACAGGATTGCCAGGATTTTTAGATTCCAAATTAGCACTCTTCCCCTAATGTACTTGGGGATTCCTTTGGCTCTGGGACCTCAGCGTAGAGATTATTAGCAGGGGATTTTAGATAAGTTCCAAAGTAAGGTTAGTCATTGGACTTAAAGATGGCTCTCTTTTGCTGGTAGAGTGATCCTCCTAAAAGTTGTGGTGCAGTCTCTCCCTATTTATAGGTGTTGTGTATAGATTCCTCCTACCTCCTTTCTTAGGGATTTTGATGCTCTTTCCCAACAATTCCTTTGGTTGGGTAATCTCCTTTCCTCAAAGTGGAGTTTAGTCAAGTGGGAGTCTGTCTGTAGGCCAAAGCATGTTGGGGGCCTTAGCCTTAGGTCTATGGCTCTTGTGGTTACAGCTTTGGTGGCTAAGTTGTACTGGAGATGGTGCAACAACCAAGATCAGGATTGGGCCAAGATTCTTGATTTTAAGTATGTTCCTGGGGTTGAGAACTAGGATGTGCCGTAGATTGCTTTATTGGGCAAAGATTCTTGCATTTGGGATACTCTTAAGAAGGGAGCTCAGCTTGTTCAAAATGGGCTCTTCTAGATATGTATTAATGGCTCTGATGCCCTTTTTTGGCTGGACTCTTGGGATGGTCACCCTCCCATTCTCTCTAGTCTCCCTTAGCTTCTGCCTCTTTGCCATTTATTCTCTGATGCTGGTTGGACTAAGGTGGAGCATTTTAAAATAGTTAAGTGCATTGGTCAATTGGAGGTGTTTTGCTAGAAGGATCCACAAGAGTGGCCTGTGGGTGTTTTGATGAAGACCATGTTGCTTTGTGTAAGGTCTTGGAGGGTAGGCTTTATAGCTCTCTAAATGAGAGGGACAAGTTGGCTTGGAGTCCTAGCCTAAAAGGTAATTATATTGTTGCTTAAGGTTATGTTGTACTTGATAGGAATTTACAGGGTCCTGTTGAGGTGCCCTGGTGGAGGAAGTTTGGAACAACTTTTCTTTGCCCAAGTGTAACTTCTTTCTATGATTGGTTGCCTAGAGGAAATGTCTCACCTGGGAGAATCTTCACAAACGAGGGTTTTAGGGACCTTCCATTTGTTTTCTTTGTTTGTGCAGTGAAGAATGTTCTTCCCACTTGTTCTTCCACTGCCCCTTTTCTCAGGAGATTTGGCATAGATGGTGGGAGGCTTGGCATCATGGTTGCATTCATGCTTCCTCCCTTATTGAGTTTTGGGAGAGCCTGGGCATGCCTCCTACGAAGACACCTTTTCTCTAGGTGGCCTAGACCATTGGGCGTATTTTCATTCTTTGGAACATTTGGCTAGAACGAAACTACAAAGTTTTTTGTGATTCCAGATTAGATAGTGGTCAACTATGGATGAAGATTATCAGTAGACTTTAGGAGACTATTTCTACTAAATGTGATATGTCTGAAAGTATTGATCCTGGGGATGTTGTAGTTGTGCAGGATCTGAGCCTGGGTGATAATAGTAGGGGTTGCATTGCTGGTATTATGCCCCATCGAATCAAGAAATGGGTCTATCATGATGGGAAGTGGGTGCCTCCTCCAAATGGGGTCCTGAAGATTAATACTGATGGATCTTTTTGTGGAAATCCTGGGCATGCTGGTATTGGGGGTATTGGTAGAAGTAAAGATGGTGATGTTGTTTTTTGCTTCTCTGTCTACAAAGGGCATTACTCTAATAACCTGATGGAGGCCCTTGCTATTAAGATTGTTATTGAGCGGGGTTGCTCTCTTGGCTGGAGGAGGATTATCTGTGAGTCTGACTCTCAGATTGTTGTGGATATGTTGAACAACCAGAGATTAGATGGTGTTAGTTGGCATTTAGCTTTGAGGGTTAGATAGAATTTAAGTGTTTGCATCTCCTTGGAATCTGTCTCCTTCTGTCACATCCCTAGAGAATGGAATAGTGTGGCTGACTGCTTGGTGAAGTGGGCCTCAGAGAAAGGGGATGGTTGGGATATCATTGGTAGGGATGAGTTACCTTCTAATTATCTAGAAATTTTGGAGAGAGTTTTATTAGAAGATAGAACTATGTAGTGTTGTTGTTTGGTTTGTTGGCGGTTCTCCTTTTTATTGAGCTTGTGGCTCTTGCCTTATATCTCATTTTGGATTGAATAAAGTTTTTTTCCCTTTTTTTTTTTTAAAAAAAAAAATACAGTGTCAACCATTTGATATTTTAGATCATTAATCTTCTTTGATACATCTTCCTAATAATCTAAATGTTGATATGAATGATGACTAGCTTGTTGACACACAATATATATTCATTTTTTTATGAACTAGATATATCATGGGAATTAGATATCTATTAGCTTCATTTTTACATGGTTATAGCTTCCTTTTATATATTTTTGTAATTCGTATTTTCTTATACTTGTTACCCAAGCTATGCATTACCTTTGTCTTAAAAATTAATAAGTGTGGCTATAGCAATGTGGAGTATGCTATCAACACAATAAATATATTGGGATGTTAGTTACATTATAATAAGCATGCAGTTTCTTGCTTTCCTCAACACAATGGAAAAAATCAACTCTTTATTAAATGTCATCTTACACACATGAAATTAGTTGTTATATGATTATTATCTATTATGAATTCTTTTATTAAACTTCAAATTTGTTTTAATCCAATACTCATCTTTATATCTTTCAAATACTTTTTTGATCTCATAATAAAATTATGACATGTATTTTGTAGGCTTATAAATGTATAAAATCATATTTTTGAATTAGATGATCTGTGCTTAAACTTTAGCCAAAATCTCATATGAAGCCTTTAATTGTGTAAAATAAAAGATTAAAACATTGTAATGGAAAATTGGTGAATTTAACAAAAAAATAAAGACACAAATGTGTATCAAATTTATACATTAAATACCATGATATATTGATTGATTTTGGGTTTATGCAACATTGTAGAAATCAAAATATCTTAATACGCTTAAGTCATACTTTCTTGCAAACATACCTTGATGAGTTTTGTGTTCTTAACTTTAATAATTCACTTTCTAGTATTGAATTATTGTAACACTTTTGTGATAAATTAGAAGGCAAGATAGATGCCTATTACTATCATCTATGCATATATTTGTTGCTAGCATGAAAGTTTTTCTTAGTACAATGTATGTTCCTTAATCTTTTTGAAGTAAATTGGAGCATTTCTCACTGTCATGCATATGCCACATTAATTCTCATATTTTTCTATAGTTTGTAATTCATATAAAAGAAGACTAAAGTCATGTCTTGCTAAATTACATCTATGCCCTTGTATATTATGCTAAGAATTGAAGCATGTGTTTATTACTGTAAAATTAATTGTTACTAGTTATTAATATGATATATGAAAATCCATAAACACCACAAAATTGATCTCATTCAAAAAAAATTAGATGTGTGTGTGTGTGTGTGTGTGTGTGTGTGTGTGTGTGTGTGTGTGTGTGTGTGTGTGTGTGTGTGTGTGTGTGTTTGTATAATCAATTATAAAACCTTAATCTTTCATTAGGTACTCCAATGTGTGACAATGTGCAGTGAAAATACTCTCGCATAATATGCAACAGATCAAAGGAGTTTGGCTTTAAAAAGATGGTGATTCTTTAGAACATAAAGCATGTTATTTGGATTCAATATGAGACTCTTTAAAAGTTTTCAAAAATAAACCACATCCAGTGGGTTACAAACCAAACACTCTAACAAAATATATAAAAATATTCAAATTCTAAATTAAGAAAGGCCAAATTCATGATGTGAATTAAAAGTGAGTGCATCATCCGAGACAAGTAAAATGAACTTAATAACACAAAACAACTACTTTCAAAACAAAATAATTATAAATTTTATATATTACATCACTTTGCATATAGACCCATATAAACTGAGGTGCAAAAAGTTATTGCTATACATCCCTTCTAATGTTTTCTCACCCTTGTATTTTACTCAAGAACAATAAAAAATGTTTTTAAAACCTTACAAAGGAATAATGCCTAGCTATCTAATTTTCAAACCTAAATATATATGGGTTAGAACTAATTCACCCAAACAGCCCATGCAACCTGGTTATGCAACATCCCAATACCCATAAGGCCAATCCAAACTAGGCCAATTACAGAGAGTTAGAATGCAGCCTTAAGAAAAAACACAAGTAAGATATTAGTCATAACTTCACATTTTAATAATGTATGTCTCAAGAATGTCTTAGAGTAGCCAACAAATCAAAGGAATGAACTATTTAGGTCATCAAACAGGGTGTTTTAGAAACTCAAAGATACTACTACAAGAGCAACAGTCAAACCAAGATGTTCTACTGAAAAACCTCATTGCCTTACCCACTTTTTATCTTTATTTTTACCCATGTAATTTATTTTATTTATGTGAACATAGCTCATTTGTTTTTTTAATTTTTCTTGTAAAAAATAATTTTTATATTGATAAAAGTATACATGTGACTCAATATCATCTGAAATTTAACATCACATTTGCAACACTTGATAAAATCCATAAGCACCTCAAAAATGATATTTTTCAAACATTTTTCAAAATATATATATATATATATATATATATATATATATATATATATATATATATATATATATATATAGTGTGTGTGTGTGTGTGTGTGTGTTTGTGTGTGTGTGTGTGTGTGTGTGTGTGTGTGGAGCTTGATTGTCTTTCAGGACCAGAGGTTATAATTTTGATGTTATTTTAGCTGGATTTTGGATCCCATTCTTTGTATCCCTGATGCCTCGGAGAAATTTTTTATTAAAATTGCCATGTTAAATTATAATTTCATAGTCAATCTGGGTCATTAATTAAAGGTTTCTAGTTCTGAGGATAGAGGTTATGTTTAGGCACTTTTACCCTAAAATGTATTGATATATGGTTGAGATGTATGAGGATAAAAATCGTACACAAAGAGGAGGCAAAAAAGGTAGAGAGGTGTAACATGGTTTGTTACAGGATTTTGTTTTTCCCTTGTATTGCTAAAAATAATATACTGGACAAGTTTGGTGGATGTAGCCCATCTTGGGTGAACCACGTTAAATCTGGTATCTCCTGTTACGTGCATGTTTATGTTTATTTTTTGAATGTTTGATTAATTCATTTCATAGTTTCTCTTGTATGAGATTTAGGGATAGATGTGGGTTTTAATTTATCCTAACAAGTGGTATCAAAGCAAAGGTTATTTTTGCATAATATTGAATTGCAGGAAGAAAAGGGTTTGACCTCGAGTGGGAGCTATGGTGGATGAAAATAAATCTAAGGTGGAGAAGTTAAATAGATAGAACTTTGGATTGTGGAAGATGCAGATGGAGGATTACCTTTACCAAAAGGACTTGTATTTTCCATTGGGAGGGCAAGCTAAGAAGACATTGATAATGTTAGATGAAGATTGGGAACTACTAGACTGGAAATCTCTTAGAACCATACGGTTGTGCCTTGCATCACCTGTAGCATTTAAGTTATCATAAGAAAAGATAACAAAAGGTCTTATGAGTGCATTAGGTAAGTTATATGAAAAACCCTTTACCTCAAATAAAATATTTTTGATGAAAAAATTGTTTAATATGAAAATGTCTAAAAATGGTTCAGTACCAGATTATTTAAATAAATTTAACATGATTACTAGTCAATTACATTCCATAACTATTAACTTTGATGATGAAGTTAGGGCTCTTTTTATTCTTTGTTCCTTGCCTAAAAGTTAGAATAGCTTGGTAATGGCAGTAAGCAACTCTATGTCTAACAATGACAAACTAAAGTTTGAAGATGTGGTGGGTGTTATCCTAAGCAAGGAAATGTGAAGGAAAAGCACAGGTGAAACATACATATCAAAAAATGCATTAATAGTGGAGAACATAGGAAGGCAGAAGAATAAAGGAAAAGGAAACTATGAAAAATCAAAAGGGTGTGCAAGATCTAAATCAAGAGGCAAGATGAAAAGTTGGATCTGTGGTAAGCCAGGACACATAAAGAAAGAGTGTTGGTTTTGAAAGGAAAAATCAAGTAAGGACCAATAATAAGGTAATAGAGAAGCAAATGTAGCAGGTGATGTGTTACAAGATGCTCTTATACTTTCTTTGGATAATATTACTTAATATTAAGTTTTAGATTCAGGTGTTTCTTTTCATGTTACCCTTCATAGACATTATTTTATAGATTATGTTCAAGGTAATTATGGGAATGTTTACCTTGGTGATGATGAACCCTATACCATTATTGGAAAAGGAAGTGTTTAGGTTAAATTATGGAATAGAAAAACCTGGGTGTTAAAGGATGACAAGTATGTTCCAAGCTTACAGACTTGCAATCAAATCATGGAAGGTTACAAAGGGTTATTTGGTAGTTGTAAAAGGTAAGAAAGTAGGCACTTTATATTTGTCTACAAATAATGCAAATTCATCTTGTGATGTAGTTGCTACAGATAAAAACATAGCTTTATGGCATTACAGACTTGGCCACATGAGTGAAAAGGGAATGAAGACCCTACATGAAAAGGATAAACCACTAGGTCTGAAAGAATTAGATCTAGACTTTTTTTAGCACTATGTATATGGGAAACAAAAATGTGGGAGATTTCTCAGGGTTGGACCAGCCAAGAAGGAGTAGAAGTTAGAGCTTGTGCATACAAATGTATGGGGACCAATTTAGGTATCTTCACTTGGTGGTTTATATTATTATGTTATTTTTATTGATGATACAACTAGGAAGGTTTGGGTATACTATATAAAAAGGAAGTCTAACGTTTTTGATACATTCAAGAAATGGAAAGCTTTAGTTGAAAATGAAACATGTTTAAAACTAAAATGTCTCAGATCAAATAATGGAGGTGAGTATTGTAATAACACTTTTAACAATTACTATTTAGAAAGTAGAACTCCTAGATAAAAAATAGTTCCAAGAAGACCACAACAGAATGGTGTGTCAGAAAGAATGAACAAGACTATTATGGAGTGTGTCAGATGCATGAGATTGCATGCAGGTTTTCCTTTACAATTTTGGGTAGATGTTGTAACTACAGTAGTCTATCTGATAAATAGAGGACCTTCGAGTGCTTTGGATGGTGGAATACTGGAGGAGGCATGGACTAAAAAGAAGTTAGATTATTCTTTTCTAAGAGTTTTTGGTTTTGATGCATTTTTTTATATTCACAAAGATCATAGGAATAAGTTAGAGGCTATGTCTCAAAAATGCACATTTATTGGTTATGGAACTGATGACTTTGGATTTCGATCATGGAGTATGTAAGATTAGAAAATAATCAGGAGTAGAGATGTTGTGTTCAATGAAAAAGTCATGTATAGGGACCAATTGTAGGAAAATAATAAAAAATAATCCAAAAGGGAATATACAATATTAAAAGACATTATAGAAAAACATGTCCCAAAGGTTCCTGATCAAAATGTGTAAGAGGAATAGGTACCTCAAACCCCTACTAGAAGATCTACAAGAGTAAGTAGACCAATTAATCATTTTTCTCCTTCTTTATATTATTTATTACTTACTGATGGTGGTGAGCTAGAAATTTATGAAGAAGCAACGCAAATTGATGCCAAAGACAAGTGGGAGCAAGCTATGGATGAGGAGTATGATGTTCTAATGGAAAAGTAGACATGAGAT